>OY735248.1:40475782-41010828 GCA_963457695.1 Neria commutata
CTGTCAGTCTATTTGTCTGTCTATCTGTTTGTATTAGTCTACACTTGTATGCCGAAATGTGACTTTAAAGTTTACCCCTTTTAGTTGCTGTTCATGTGGTACTTTGGTGTGCCTTTCATTAGTGTTGAGAAAATTATGAAATAATTGTCGAAAATTTTATATACTCGGATTTTAGTACTTTTTAGCACACTTTATTCAATGTAGTATACCCTATAATATGCATGTGAAAGATAATCAGGAGTTTTCTCTTCAAATCTTACCAATGCATTCTTGTATAGAAAATATTGATTTTATGATTTATATATACATTTTCATTTTAGTACTTCTCTCTATTTTCAGTTTCATATATATTTAGTACCCTTTAGTACTCAATATTTTTTTGAATTTTTCAGGGAGCATAATTTTGGGCATCATATCTTATTTAAATGCCTTTTTGAAAAATAGTGTAGGTATATTTTTGTACTAAACTTTTAGCTTTTAAAAGTTTGCCCTTATGAAATTCACTTATAATTTTAATATGAAGAAAATGTTGCCGCCATTTTTTCGTAAGCCCTCACACTAATTTAATTCAACTTTCAATCGCAAATCGCAACCAAAAGTAAAACCAAAAGAAGGTTTGCAATAATTTTGCGGTTGACTTGAATAAATAAGCCAACTTTACAATAACAATAACAATAACAACAACAACAGTTAAAGCTGCCAAAGCAGAAATCAAATTGTGAAGTTCCTCAAGAACTTTCTGACTAATTTAAAATTCGTTGAAAGTCATTGAATTACATAAAGCCGCAGCAAGAAACGGCAAACCAAAGTCAATCAAAATACAGCTTATAAAAAACCTTTTAAAAAACATGCTATAATAAAGCAAAAGCATGTAAAAATGCCACAGCAGAACGAAAGAAGAATTACAGGCGCAGAAAAGTAAGCGCGAAAAAGAAGCCGGCTTAAAAGCAGCAGCAGCGTTCAAAGACCAAGTCAAAATGCTGCTGACAGTTCTTCAGTGGCCGGTGGACTGGACAGGGTTTTATGCTCTGCAGAAAGAAAGCAACAATATAGAAGAAGAAGAAGCAAAAGAAAGACAGCAGCAGAAAAGCGAAAAAGCGAAAATATATGCACACACAAAATTAAATAAGCCAAAACGCTAGCTACCAAGACAACAAGCAAAAGCACCACAAATAACAACAACAACGTCATAATTGGTTACTCAAAAAACGAAACGAAAATTTGGCAATGAACTTGAAACACGTGTAAAAGCGTATGCATACATTTTTGTTGTTGGCTTTAAGTGTTTTTCTTTTATTTTGCGCTCTCTTCTGTTGCTGTTATTTTATTTGACCATTGTTTTTCAGTTTTTTAGAGCATTTCATCAAGCGAAAAGTTTGTCTTTTGGGATTATCCAAAAATTGTTGGCCAGTTTCGGGCCACAATCGATTTATTAATACTGGTTGTTATTTCAGTCTGTCATTTTTTATTTGACAGTTAAAATGTTATGCGCTTTTTTTGATTTTTGCCACTTTTTTTCTTTTCCTTTCTTTTTACCTTATTTCCCCGTTTTTTATGGAAAGTGTTGATCATGTTGGCCGCCCATTAAAGCATTCTAAAACTTGGCACCAGTTTTTTGTAAGTGTGTGTGTGTGTGTGTATTATTTTGCATTTTTGTGCTCTTTCATATTTTATTCATTCCGTTCTGATGTTCGTCCGACCGTCCGGTTGTTGTTTATGCCATGCTCGGCAGATTTTTCAATTATTTAGCGGCGTAATAACCTAGATTCGGTTTTTAGTTACCATATAAACAGCGGCAGCAACAAAAGGAAAAAGCAAAAACAAAAGTAAAATACCCGGCAAAAAGTGAGCAACTGTTTTTGGTCGCTGCTGTTCTTACCTTTTTCTTGTTAGTTTTAGTACTTGCAAAAGAATTGCTTAATTCAGCGTTTGCTTCTTTGCTTTTGGTGCAATTTACCATTTTGAGTGTTGAGTAAATAGAAAGTTTTTAGTACCATCAGATTGTGTACTAAATCTTAATTTTTTAATACTAATATTGCCTCACACACAATATTTTTAGTACCCAGAGATTTTGTTAATTTGCTAATTAACATTCAAGTAGTTTAGTGCTCTTATAAAAGTCTTTAGTACTATGCTTTACACAATGTTAAGCGTACTAAATATTTCAAAAGTGGGCACATACTAAAATTTCAATTTATTGCTTTCATCAAAACTATTAACTAATTTAGTACTGCTCAAATACCTTTCGCACTGAATTGCAAAAGCGATTTACAACTTTTCTACATATTAGTACTAAAATGTGTTAAATATATCGCATTCCCGCATATATTTAAATACCAACAAAATTGCAGCGTGCACTCGCAATTAGCAACAGCAGCCGGCAAAATCTTATTGCATGCAATTTTTTTTTTCCTCACAGAAAAACCAATACACTGGCATGCCAAAAAATCGCCATATTTATTTACAAGTGAATACAAATAACTGCAAATGACTCATTTCAAATATACAAGAACAACAAAACAAAAATTATTGCCAAAATATTACCGAGTTGCCTTTTTGCCTGCGATGACTGTGTGGCTGCATGATAATGATATTTTTCTCAATGAGAAAATGCAACAAGAAAAATTGTATGAAAAATTATAAATTTTAAGAAATGTGTGCTTTTAATGTTGTTGTCGTTTTTTTTATCATTGTTGTTGTTGTATGGCAGTATTATACAATCAGTTGCCTTGCGCTGCTCTGCAAGTAGAAGGCAATTGACCGGACTCTTCGTACTACATATATGCATTTACAGCTGTATGGGACTATGTGTGTATATACATATGTATGCGTGCAAGTGGGCATGCATGTAGGCATATTATTTTGAGTGTATATGTGTGTTTGTTGCTGGCAAACAACACAAAAAGTCAACGTCAAGTCCTGATGACATTCACCCCAATTCTATCATGCAGTTGCGCACGTACGCACACATACACACTCATATGCGGGAATGCACAGTCACAATAAAAGGTGTGTGTGTGTGTGTGTTTGCTCTTGAGATGTGTATTCTGTATGTATGTGTTAGCATTTAAAGGAAATTAATTTCTCGTTTCGGCAATATATTTTATTTTTGGCCGACTGCAGCAGAAACAACAAGCAACAAATAACAACAACAATATGATAAGTACATAAAAATCTACAACAAGCCGAAAATTCATGCACATCACAACAAATATCTCAATCTTATACAACAACAATCACAACCACAACAACAAAAGCACGTTTTAAGCTTCTTGTAAACTTGAAAAATGCACTCTGAATTCTTGTTGTTGTTGTCTTTCTTGTTTACTTTCTTTTCAATGTGAACGATAAAACTTGAACTTTAAAAATTTCAACACAATAACAACATAACCAAAACAACAACAACAGCAACCACTCGCACAATCAGTCACAAGCGCAAGAAGTCAGCTTATTTCCTCATTGCTTATTGCCAGGGCTGCCAACTTCTATGCATACTTTGAATTTCTTCCTCGTCAAAACGCAAAAGGTTCAATGAATAACATAATAACTTATCATTCTTCTTTGAGGCATAACATTTATAACATAAGCTTTCCGCAATGAAAAAAAGTACAGAATTTATTATTTTTTTTTTCAGAAAATCGATATTTTCATTTTTTTAATAAAATTACATTGTGAAGAATTAGACAATTAATTCAAATGCACCCACACTCAAAAATGTTTTTATTTGTATTTTTATATTAAGTGTAGACTAAAGCAATCTAGTCAGCTGTTTATTTGATATATATCTTTCACACATAATTAACTTGTTAATATCATAACTTTCCTTTTCCCGAATCTTTTTACAACTTCCAAAAATCGACAGATTTTTTCTGTTTTGGCATCCCTGCTTAGTACCCGCTCTGCTTTACGCTTGCACTTAGCTCGGCGAGCTTTGCTGTGTCAGTGTTGCTCTTACTCATGCCTGTGTGATTGTTGTTGTTGTTGTTGTTGTTGTCGTCGTTGTTGTTTCTTGGTCTTTAGAGTGCATTCACTTTAGCAATTTCTGTTCCTGTTTTTGTTGCTGTTGTTGTTGTCTGCTGTTCATTCTGCTGTTCTGAAGTAGCAAGTAGCAACAGCCTCAACAGCTTCTTGCGAGACATTACAACGAGACAGACAGACAGTGGAAGAAGCAGAGGGGGCAGGGGCACACAAACGTACAGATGCAAGGAAGTGTTTCGCTCTTTACTTTTAATTTTTTTGTTGCTCTGTTCTTATTAATTTCCTTGCTTGTGTTTGTGTGTGTATCTGTGTGTTTAGCTGCTTGTTCTTGCAATGAATGCATACTTTCGAGTTTATTGATATTTTTAGTACACGCGCCATTAATTGCATCTTGCAGCAGCGTCTGGGTTAAATTGTTATTGTGGAATGTCAGTGACAATGTTTGGTAGAGGATTTGGAGCATTTTTATTGTTTTAGTACATTTTTAGTACACTTTCGCTGAATACTTAATACATTTAGTTCATCAATGCTTTGCGTAGGATTTGCAGCATTTAGATATTTTAGTGCATATTTAGTACACTTTGGTCGAGTACTTAAAACATTAGGCTATTACATTTTGCTAACAGCAATTAAATTCGAAGGTTGTAGGCTAAATTTAACATTACGAAGAAGGTCTTTACTACTGATTTTAGCAATTTTTTACAAAACTTTTAGTACATTGTTACTACTTTTAGTATTAATATACTATGATTCCAACATAATTTTAGTACTAATGTATTAAAAGTATGTATTTAGCATTTTATTTAAAGTAGCTTAAGTTGAGCGTTTGTCAAAATTGTTGTAAAAATTAACTCCCTTCAACTAATTTCACTTTAAAGTGCATTGCTTTTGAAAGCATTCAACTGAACTGCTTTCCACTTTTAAAGATCAGCTTACCAGCAAATTTTTGCATACTTTTAAGAGTGCAATGTTGTACTAACTGCGGCTAGCAACACAACAATCAACAGACACAATCTAACATAATACTTTTTTCTTGGTAACAGCAAGCAATGAACTCTACAGCAGTAACTACAACAACAGCAACAATACTTTTTTTTAACTGCAAGTCTTCAAACGTCTCAGCTGCCATGCAAACAAAATTCTCTTTCACTTGTGTGAGAAAAATTTTTGAGTTGTTTGCTGCTGACAAGATCAGCAATTGCAACAAAAAACACAAACATAACAACAACAACAACAAGCACATAAATTAGCGCTGCCCGACTGCATTTTTGCAGCTTGAAGGCGCTTGCCGGCGAACTGCACTGAACTGCGAAAAAGCCAATAAACTTGCTGCAAAAGAAATGCCTGCAACAACAGCAACAACAGCAACAACAACGCAATACAACAATGTGAATGGCACAGAGGCACACTCAACCCGATTTTTCGTGCTTGACATGAGAGCCAACCGAGCGATGCATACCTCGCGTCCTTGCTGCAGCAAAACAACAACAACAATCATAGCGATCAGCAGCACGGCAAGACGCTGCTGATCGCTTGCCTTCCCTTGCCTTTGGCCGATAAGATTTTCCACAATACAATCGTTTTTTCAGCAATAAATAAAAATCAAAGAAAAACCCACAGAAAAATCAAGAAAGCGAAACAAAAGTCACCAACAAAAAAAAGACAACAGCAACTCGCTCAAAGTTTGCAATATGCCGCAACAATTGCAAGCGAGAGCAACAACGATCGCGCATCTGCGCTAAGTACCTACAGTCAGTGTTGCCAGAAAAAAATATCTCAAATCGTCAAAATATTTAAAAAAATCGTCATTTTGGGTCCTAAATCGTCATTTCAATGAAAAGTAAAAATATACTAGTATATTTTATTTCTGATTAACGAAAATTATATAAAAGTTCAGATCAAGATTCAAATATTGTATTATAGGTATTATTCACAAGAAATTCATTAACAACTTTGTGTTTTGATTTTTTCCCGTTTATCCCCCTAAAAGCTTTCAGCTGCTTCGCCCACTAGGGCATTCCAGAACTCATCGGCACCCCGACTCGTGGGGTGTTAGTTCCACATTTCAACTAATTTTACAATATTTTAAGTTGTTTCCAGAGTCTTTACATATTTGTGTAGGTAGAAGTTACCTATACTATGTACATATGTATGTATATTCGAAATATTTTTTTATCAATATTCTTCCATTGATGATTTTACATTTTTACTGATATATATTAGAGCTTAATTTTTTAGTATTGCAAAAAAAAATTATTAAATTCAAAAAAATCCTGAGCTAATAAAATTCCGTGTAGAGTTTCACTATTTAGACGATTTCTATATTTAGTTTTGTTCAAATTAACCTTTGAAAAGATTCCCTTAACATTTGCTGATGAGTTAGGTAGACACATGTGAAAAAAAAATTTTCGCGAGAGTTGGGGAAAACAAAAGAAGGATCAGAGTATTTTGTATCAGATAAAATTTTCCAAAAAGCTGGTATTATTTCCTCATTTTTGTGAAATACATTTCGAAAATCGGAATTGTTGGCTCCCTAAACTCGTTGTTAATCGCTTGAGCAGTACTGTTTTCAATTAGGTTTCGAAAATCACGAAGAATGAGTTCTGAAGAAGTAATTTCATTTTTTATAATTTTCTGCGGACTGATAAAAGGTAGGTTTTTTAAGACTTGATCACAGAAGTTACATCGGCTTTTATTCCACGCGTGGGAGTGATAATTCGATTACTAAACACATTAGTAGTGCTAATCAAATATGTTGGCAAAAATAAATGCTCATTAAGAATTAAGTGACTGACACAGACGCATCACCATCGTTATGTTGTGCGTATGTATGTACTAAGTGTTAGTTTGAAAAAATGCTTTCACAATTTTTTCAATCGACTTAGCAGCAAGTGCACACATGGCACATTTCGCAGACAGAAAGTCATGGCTAGCACAAATTTTCATGCTTAGCAAATGAAGCTGAAGTTGTAGAAAAATACGCTTAAATTTGTATGAAATCAAGCAATCGATTGTACGAGATATTCCAAGGTAGAAAAGACAGTTATCGTGCATTGCTCGTTCCTGAATAATTGGGAATAACACAAAAAAGATGGATGAATTTGAAATTGAATTTTTTATCATTACAAAGTTTCAGAAATCGTCATTTCTGCCTTTGAAACCGTCCATCGTCATTTAGACCTTAAAATCGTCCAAATGACGACCGCGTCGTCCATCTGGCTACACTGCCTACAGTCAGAGTCACAAGCGCCAGAGAGAGAGAGAGAGAGACTGCAGCGTCATCATCGTCATCATCGTCGTCAGCATTCGTGCGCGTCAACGACAACAAAATATTGCTGTTGCTGGGTTAGTTACCCCATGCTTGATGGCAATGAACCAGAGAACCATTGACCAGCTAAGCTCATAGCGCGGCAACAACAGCAGCAACAACAACAACAATAAACAAAACTGTATAAAAAGTATGAACGCAGAAAAAGTATGTAAGTAATGCTGCGGCAGCATGCAACAGCAACAACAATACACAACAACAAACAACCACCAACAACAAGTTTCGTTTATTGCTGACGATCGTCGTTCAACGTTCAATCGTTGCTGATCGTCGGCAAAGTTGTTACTGCGAGCAACAGTTGCTTGCCATTGCCAGTCGCATGAAAAGACAGTTGCAACTTGCAACAAAATTGCTGCACTTCGCAACCGTCAAGCGATCGTAAAAGAGAGAGTGCCTTCGCACAGCGTGGGATACCAACAGCGGCTGGCTGCGCATTCCCAGCGATCAGTGATCTGTGTAGCTTGTTTTTTTTTATTGTTTGTGAAATGTGCAACAGTAGGCGCGCGAGTGGGTAGCTCTCTCTCTCTCTATGCCTCTCTCCCTTTCCCTATCACGCAACTGTCTGCTGCTGCATAACATTTTGCATGGTTTTTTTTCCTGCAGAAAGTGCAATGATCGCTGTTGAGCGTCCATGTTGATCCTCTGCTGCAGTTTATGTGTCATCATGTGGTGGCGCTTTTGAAGAGGTTTGGAATTTTTCATAAAGCAGCGATTTTTGTGCCTTAAGTTAGAGTAGCTTTTGAAAAATATTAATGCGCTAAAATCATAGATCTCACGATCACTTGGTGCACTCTCATAAGATCCTCTTCTTCAGCATATTGATGCTTGATATTTTGTATCTGTGATAGAATTTCAGCTATGGAAAAAAGGTTTAACATGAAAGTAGCATGGTGATAACTAAAGCTCTGCCTAAAACCGATTTGTATGAAATGATCGTGTAAACAGAGTCACTCGAAACACTCTCACCAATGTATATAATAGAATGCAGAATATCTTAAAGATTCAAGGAATCTCCCCATATGAAAAATGATCTATGTATATATAATGATCTTGTTCACTGATCTTCAGAGCATTCACAATAGCGCCGTGTAAACTAAATTAAATGTTGTCTTTTGTCTGTCCACATTTCGCAATCTCATGTAAAAATGTATAAAAATCCGTCATACCGTTATTCTAAGAAGTTTACACTCGCTTCTAAGAAGTTTACTGACTTACAAATTGTTTTGTTTACATCATTTATTATCTGCTTCTTCTTCTTCTTTAGGCTTTATGCTTTTACGTAAACACTTTTGTTTACCACAAAATGTTTATTTATCAGGCAGAAGCTATTAAAAGTTTCAGAGGAGACAAAACAAAGAGCCAAAGTAAGCACCAGGTTAAGAAATTTCAGCATTTTCGCAGGCGTTAACATTGCTAAAGACTGACGATGTTGTTGTTGCTTTAACTTTTGTAAGAAAGAAAAATAAATTGCTAATGTTAAAAAATAACAGCTTGAAGATAAGTGACAGAATTACTTACGGAATAGTCGACATTTTTGATTGGATATTTTCCTCTAAATTTTTCTGCTCATGCTTGCATACTGCGCATCCATCTATCACTTTCGTTATTCCTTTATCGGCTTACGAGCCTGACTCCTGAAGACTTTCAGCAATGTTTTTAACAATGGAAACGGAGCTGGGACTAGGGCATTGCTACAAATGGGCAGTATTTTATCGAAGATAAGATTCATCATGCCTAAATTTTGGAAAAGAAAATTAAGAAAAAATAAGTTCGCACATTTATTGGACAGACTTCGTATATTTATATAACTTTCCCTACCGTTCCCTTCATTTCATTTCTCTACATATTTATCTACTTTTTCATATATGTATGTATGTATATATCTCAGCTAACCGCAAGCTCATACAAAACACAAGCTTCCCAAGCTGAAATACCACTACCACTTTTTTTTGTGGAAAAAGTACAAAAAAAGTCTACAACACGTAACAAGCCATTAAATTAAACGTAACGTAACAAAAAATCAAAAGTTGTAAACAAATATGAGTGCAAAAGAAAATGAAAATCCACGTCAGTCAGCAGAATATTCCAGCCATTCCATCCATGGGGAACCTATGGTACGTTGGAGCTGAGCTGACTGGCAGGGCAGTGCGGTGGGGTATTATGCTTGTCCCAAATAAACAAAATTCCGAAACTGAATTTTTCATGCTTTCTTTCTCTTAATTTTCATTCTACCTTCATCGCAGTTGCTTCTTTTAGCTATTATTTTGTTCTTTTCCTCTTTTGTTGATATATTTTCATTTTGGCACGATCTTTTGTCTGTCTGTGCGTTACTCTTATTAACAAAATTGTTTATACTATACACTTGTGTGTGTGTGTGTGCGTACTAAGCACTTAAAACGACTGCTACTTTTACTAAATTTCGCTGTGTTGTAAATGTGCTTTTCGAGGAATTTCTGGCTTTAAAAGTTCTTTGACCATAAATCATCATAATCATCAGCGTACTCGCTGATCAGGTAAAAGTATTTTGTTGTTGTTGTAGCTTTTAATTGTTTTGCATAGTATACAATTTTAGTTTAAATCCGATTTTTGTGTCACAGTGTCACATTTCGAGAAGAGCAGCCCTCTTCGTCAGTTCGTAATCCGGCAACGAGTTGTTATTGACCAATCAAGAAGAAGAAGATCGCAAGAGATCTTTTCGAGTAGTTTGGCAGCAGAACAGCTGAAAGAAATGTCAATTAAGAGAATTTAGATATATATAACAGGGACCGTAATCGTTATAAGCAAAATAATAAAAATCAAAATTTAAAAGTTATTTTCTGATTTTTACTTTTCAGTTCAAGAATAAGAATTATTTTGTTAGTTTTATTTTTCTGCTCACGAATAAAAATTATTTTCTGATTTTTATTTTTCTACTCAATCGAAAAAATCAACTATATTATATAAGCTTTATTTTAAAAAATCAATGTGATTTTTAGCTCTATTGCTAGTAAGAGTCCTCTTTCAAAATGTTTTCTATGCTTACAAACAGACTTTTATAAGTCTAGATCTCTGCAGGCATCTTAGTTTTGCGCGCGCCTTTACAGCTGCTGGTTGGATATACCCACTTTGTCCTTCCTTCCATCAAAAAGTCGGTAATCCTCTTCGGCGCCAGCATTCAATAGAAATTAGTATAGCAGATAAATTGCCAAAGGTCTCGCTTCCTTCGATATCTATACAGGCTGTTGAGCTATAAAAGAACTACATATGTATATTTATTTTTGATATGCCTCTCTTAAGTACAAACCTTTCATTCTGCTCGAGCCCATCAAAGTGTCCGAAAAACCAAACCAAAAACTTGCCTTTAGTTATACTTGATCCTTCCCTTCCTAAAGTCGCCTAAGTCAAAATAAAATTGCTCTACAAACGCGATCAACTTTCATACTAGCTCTCACAAGCGCAGCTCCCGGCTGATCCCACACAATGAAAAACTTTCTTTTTTTTTCTTAAGCAAGCAGCAGCAACCATTTGTGTAACTTCACCTACCCCCTTACCCTTCTGCCATGCTACACAAGATAGCATAAAACTTGCCAAGCAAACTAATTTATTTGGTCTAAAAGTGCTGCACTTTTTGGCATTACTCACTGACTTCTTCATTGCGATTCAGTGACGCTTTCTATGACTTTTCATGCAAAATGTGCGACATGCCACAACAACAACAACAAAAGCAACAGGGCAGCAGCCAGCAATACAACAACTGATATCGCCAACAATTTTGTTGGCTGCAGTTGTCCAACGTTTGAGGTCGCTGCACTCGTGCGCGCCTTTTTATTTATTCATGCACCCAGTCACTCACTCACTCGGCTTGGTCTTCCACTGCTCCTTGGTCTCTTCCACTATTGCCTCTGCTTCTCTTGTTGTTAGCGTGGCATAGCCCAAGCAAAGCGCCGCAGCGGCAAACAAACGTGGCAGCAGCGTTCGTCGAGAGCCAAGCGTTAGCACTTACCCCACTGTGGGTCCCTTCATCCTAGATTGTCCGTTTCATGCAACCTTGCCCACCTTGATCGTAGTCAAATCTCTGCCATTGGCACGGGTGCATACGCCAATTGAACAAGCAACAACACTCACACAGGGCCGTCTTCGGCTATGAACTGTCTGATAGGCCCGAAGCCAGAATTCTGCAGCATCTGCATAAAAGAGAAGCACCTAAGTTATACAATTTTTATTATCTTTTATCTGGTTTTCATTTTTTTATTTTTCATTTTTTCTCATATGCTGAGCACTTTTAAATCAGCACTAACAAATTCTATTTGAATTTTCAACTAAGTTTAAGCCATGACTTGACTTAAGTGCTTGCTGGAAAATTCAACAGAAAAACTGAAAAAATTTCTGTAAATTTTTTTTAAATTAATAAAATAAAAATTTTTTGTTTAGTTTAAAGAAAAATGTGTTAGAGTAGCTGGCAAATTAGTTGGACCTTAAAGCAGCTAAAGACGGCACAGCCAGAGTTGGCATGGAAAGTTGAGCGTGGCCAGCGGCTTATGAGTGTGTGCGAGCCTGCTTGCATATTTGTTGTTGTTGTTGTTAGTTTTTGTTGTTGCCCCTCTGTTGCAGTCAAACTTAAATGCCTACTAGCCAAGCAATGAACCTGCCTAACTGCCTGCCCAGAGCGAAGAGTTGGCGAGGACTTTGGCCTGCCCAAACTAAAGTGAAATGCGCACAATAACAACAACAACAACAAATCAAAGCAGCCAACAATTGTTTAAGTTACTAAGCAATTGTGCATTCATTTGGCTAACTTTCTTTGCTGCTGCTGCTGCTGAAAGGTGCTTGCACTCTTGCAACTTGCAGCAGCTGTTGGCTGTTGTTGTTGCTTTTGCTATTGCTATTACTATTGTGTTGGCAACATTTCTCATTATTTTTGTTGTTGTGCACATTTTGTTGCAGCTTCAGCTATTTTGACTTTCTCGCATATGTTGGCAAATGTTTTCAAAGGCTAATAGTAGCATGCAATGCCTGCAATTACAATAACAACAACAAAAGAGTTACAATATTTCGAGATTTTGTTGTGATTTTAGTCGAGATTTGTATGGAATATTTTTGCAGAATATTGCAAACTTTTAGTCAGTGACTTTATTAAAAAACTAAAAAAATCAGAAATAGAAAATGAAGCTTGGATCTTTGGAAAATTATTGCTACGTTGGGTAGAAAATGTGATATGGCAGCAATGAAGCGCTTGGAGAAGTTGAAAACTAGGCAGGAGCACGTCTGAATTTGTACAGAATTCGATGCTTTTCATTTCTATATATTTTATTACTATATCTCAAAATCTGCCACGTCTTCTTCTGTGTATATGCGTTGAAAGGGAACTCCAACTGGCGTCGCTAAGGACCCAACAGGGTCAATGCGTGCCCTTTAAGGCCATACGCACATAGCCAATATGCACTAACTAGTTAGAGGGCATACAAACAGTATGGCCTATTATAAAGCCGCTTACCAAGAGAATTGAACTTAAGTCGGAAAATAAAGGAAAACAATATGTGAGTTTAATAATAGAGTTTGAGAATAAATCCCTACTCTCAATACAATCTAATTTGTGGGTTAGCAATAGCGGGACAACCGTTGAAAAAGCATTTAGGGTATTCACAGTTTCCTTCTAAATTTCCCATCTGGCAACTTCAGCACGATAGTAAAATAAAACTCTGAGCGCCCCTGTTTCGTGGACCATTCTTAATTTGCCACAATCGCATTACAAGTGTTTTCTAAAGGGATTATTAAGGATTTATTACTCTCGCAAAAAGCAATATTCCATCAAAATGGAAGTAGTGTGTGATTATTCTCTGCGAATTCAAAAAAATTTGCTTTAAATCTGTTTCCATTTTCGCGAATAAAACAGATGATGAGAAATGCCAGCTTATCACGAAAGAAAAACACGACCTAACGCATGACAATTTTTTCAACTAGTGGTATTTTTTGTTTGCGTGCAAAGCAACAACAAAAAAAGTTGCCAGATGGCAAAGTGGTTTAATTTAGCAGACGGCAAGGAAAGCATACTAGATAGCATGGAACTGTGAACTCTCCAATTGACATTAGGAAACTTGAGGCAGTATCTTGGTGGCCAGTTGGCATCGGAATGTCGAAAGAACTTTAAATCGTGCACTTTTATTGGCAGTCTCTTTACAAACTCTCATTGAATGTATACCGAATTGGAAGCCTTTTGGCTTTTGGCCATGATTTATCCTGCCTAAAAGCAGACATAAAAGTTCCACTGTCCAACACACTAACCAAAAACCTTAGCTTCTAACGTCAAACTTCATACAACAACTTTCAAAGTAGTGACATTCGCTTCTGGCCAGGCTAATATGCTAAACGCGTAGCGCATTGTGAGCAACAGGTTTCCATTTAGAATTCCTTTTATGTGCTGGTGGCGGCTGTTACCAACTTCGAAGCCATATTTTTTATGTGTATGTATGTGTGTGTGTGTGTGTATTTATGTTCTTAAGAATATTTCGCTGAATGCTAACACATTGGTTGCCACATATAGTTTGATACTGATTTGGCTCTATACTTCTTTGTTGTTATTATTGTTGTTGTTGCTTTAATTATTTATGCTGCTGCTCAGTTAAAGAAAAAAGGGTTCACAAAATGCACGCATATATACATAAGACATAAGCAGCAGCAGCAGACGTCTGAAACTTCAACAAAAAAAACGCGAATTTTTATACAGTAATACCTCGATTTACGTCGATTCGGTTTACGTCGTGAAAAAATGTTTTGTATCTTTATTTACGTCGAAGTCAATGTTGTAGTCCTCGATTTAAGTCACCAAAAATTTCTTCGTTTTTCTCGATTTAAGCCGCCAAAAAAATCCTAATTTTTCTCGACGCGTCGTTTCGATTTACGTCGGGAAAAAATTTCCGTCGAAGTCCTTGATTTAAGTCACCAAAAATTTTGTCATCAATTTGATTTTTTCGATTTACGTCATTTCGATTTTTGTGCGTCGTAATTTTCCGGAACGAATTTCGACATAAATCGAGGTATTACTGTATATAAAGGCAACATGCTTATAATATGTGACTATGCCAAGTTGTTGTTGTTGCTGCTGGTGTTGAAGCTGTTGGTGCTGCTGCCTGCTTTAATGGCGGTTAATGGAGGTCATTCACTTTCGCACGAATTGTATGTAATTTACTTTAACTTGAAACGTTTGTTTCGTTCTTTTTTATTTTTTTGGTTTGACTTTTTCTTATTTGCCTTTTCTCATGCTCTTTCTCTTTCGCTTGGTTTTTGTGCATTTTTTTTTAGTTTGTTTAAAGTCACACACTTTTTTATATAATACAGGCAGGGCGCGAAATGAGCAGACGTTAGGGGGGCATGCCTTCTCGTCTGTGCTGTAGAATTTATAAGCCAAGTCAGCAATTTCGCCACAGAAGTGACTTGATTTCTTGATTCAAGATTTTCGATGTTTTTGCTCCCTTCCCCTTTTTTGTGCTGCTTTTGTGAATTGTGTTAGTTTGCTTTTGTTGCGCAGGCGCGTGTTCTTATTTTCTTGGTACCCTGCCTTACCCTGCCTTGCTTTACGGCTTTATGGGAGCATGTGTCAGTAAAGTTGCGTGGCCGAAAAAATGCCGCACTCCTGAAAAAAACACGAATTACGAAATTAAGTCTTTGTTATATTTGGCAGCATTTGGCGGGTTTTGCTTGTGTTGGTACTCGCAAGGGGCTCCATGGAGCCGCGCAGTTGCAGGTTGCTGACAGCAGTTTTTATTAAGATATTGACTCGATTTTGTGGAAGCGCCGAAAAATGTGCAAGTTCAAGCTTGAGTGTGAGCTTAAAGTGCACAAAAGAATTTTAAGTTGAAAAATTTTGGTTGCCAGAAGTACTTATGAAAACTTATTAAGACTGTTATCGAAAACTGAACTAAGAGTAATGTATAACTAGATTTAGGAAGGAAATTAAATAAACATTGTAGCTATATGACTTTAACATGTTTTAGGGTATCGCACTGGTGCTTCGGTGATTCCAGCTGGCTCTCGTTTTATCTGTCCTTTAAAACGCTACACTCTCTCCAATCTCTGTTACCAGTTGGCTTTCAATAATTATTTTAATAACATTTGATTTCTTTAAATGAAAAGATAATAAAATATGCCATATTTAAATTATTTCTGCAATTGCAACCAGCAACGACCAGCAACAGTCGCTGAGGGCTCCGAAATTTGGCGAAAGTAGAAGAAAGTTGTAATTGCTTAGCTCAATTGCTGATATATAAGATTGTTATAATTGTAGCACAGATAAAGCAATAAACTGCTCTCTTTGAACTCTTTGACGATCAGTTGCAGATCACCAAAGGCAGCATAACTGTTTGCTGCAAGATCACTGCACTGTTGCAAGCCCTTTGCTGCGTTGCCACAAGGAATAAAAGTTTGTTGACTGCGCATAGCACGTGCTGTAATGCAAAGATACACTCATACACACACACAGAAGCAAACATGCATGCAAAACTATTGAATACTCGTACATGTAAAGAATTTGCCTGCATAGCCAACAGCTTACAATTGCTGCTGTTGCTGCCGCTGCAAGTCAATAAACTCATTTTCCTGAAGTTAGTTGCCTTATCAACTCCAGCACGATCAATAGCGATCATTGGCACTGACTCTCTCGCGCTTGAATAGTACAATATGCACACACACACACAGATACAACACACACACGCAGAGGCTGAAATGAACTGCGCTGAACTGAGGCAGGCGGACAGACAGACCATGGCCGTAGAACTACTAACGAACTTACGCGAACGCAATAACCCTCAATAACAGTTACAAAACTGTAGTTGTAGACACACACATGTGCATATCGTCATGCACACACACACACACATACACACATGCATGCATGCATATAAAATGCACTGGCAAGGCTTACGAACGTCTTCGCGTCGACATTGCACTCAAAAGTGCGTGAAAGAGACAGCAGAGGCTAGAGAACAGCATGCTTTTTCTTCTTTTTTTTTGTAGTAATAAAACTACTTTAAAGAAAATAATTGAAAAAAAAAAATTGCCATAATGCAAAATAGTGAAATAGCGCAGAAATGTGAAGTGAACTGAAGACTGCCTGTATGTAGACTACGTGCTAGTGAGGTAGGCACGTAGACAAGCATTTCAAGTGTACCTACTACTCTGTTCTTGCCCTTTTCCCCTCAAAGCTTTGATTTCAGCATAGATCCCGTTTGTAGCAAATAGAGTCATATCTTAGGTAATGCACAAAATATGCCGATTTGAGACAGATAGGAGCCGATACTGAAGCTGTCGAAATTAGTTAAGAGTCTAATGAACTTTTGGAATTCTACGAACTCAGCGTCTTGAGTTGTTTAAACTTTTTTACAAATATTTTAGTGCAATCTTTAATCTGTTATATAATCTTTAATCAGTTATAGATCTAGCATGCTTGTATCTTGAAGGTACAGATAGCAAATTCTGAAATACATCGCTGCTAATAAAAAAGTCACTCTATGTAAAGTTATCGAACTGATGGTTTCATACTGTAAGGATCAATTTCAATGTAGTACGATCCCAGCTCAAAATCTTGCTTTTTAGCTGATTACTTTTTCACTATAATACAATTCTCTCAAATACACTTTCGTTTAACTATCTGGCATGTTATATTAAAAGTGTCTAAATAATCGCTGCCGTTTTGCTTGTTATCGATAGTATTGTTATTTATCGATCTGTGCCACATGTGCATGATACTATGCAGGAATAGCTTCTGCTTCTTCTTCGTGCAACGACCGGACGACACGCCGGTGCATTGAACGCCATCAGCAGCAACAGCAACAACAACAACAACAGCGTCGCTCGTACACTCACCAAAGGGTTAAAGACCCTTGCCAGAAGGCAGGGCATTTTACGAGAAAACGAGCAGAATGCACAACAACGAAGCGCATCGACATTTCTGTTTTATTTTTTTATTTTTACATGCGAGTGGAAAATTACGAAGGCATTAGAAAAACTACAGAAAATCAGAAAATGTAAAAACCAAAAATCAAATAAATAAAATGGGGGGAAAAAAAGAAAAGGAAAACAACAACCACAACAACAACAACAGCAACAAACGCTGACGAGTGAACGAACCTACATCAACATGACATGGCCAGAGACGCCGCACAGTGTAGCCCACATAGCATTGTACCTATATGTATATGTATGTATGTCTATGCCTGCATAAGTGTGTGTGTGTTGATAGTATGAACAGTGCGTTGATCGTGGCATGCACTACGGATGGCTTTGAACTTCACACAGATACATGCACACAACAACAACAAATTGTTGAATGTCGAGTAGAAAGAAGAAAAATGCGGCCCGGCACCGACTGCAACTCGCGCGCTTACCGCATTGAAATGGAAAAGAATGGAAATTTCTACAACAGCAAAAGCATGATCATGTTGCTGCTGATCGTGCCCCATGCCGCATGCCGCGTTGTACATAGTGCTGCTGCGGTGCCGGTCGGTGCTATGCAATGCGATGCCACAGCACAGTTTTCAATGTCGAGATCACTTGCCGATCACTTTTTATTTTCATTTTAATTATTGCTCTATTGTAATGCCACATCAAACTGAGCACAATCGAAGTGAAGTGTAGTGGCTGCATGATGATTTTCGTAATGATCGTCAGCAACATGATCTTGCGCATATATTGCGGTATACTGCCATTTTCTTTTTTACTAACTTCATGAAATTTAAGCATATTTGCATATAAAATGGCAAATTATTCTAGCTTTGTGCTTGCTGAAGATCATATTACTGATCATCGTAATTGTAATGATCATATTAAAATGAACTTTTGAAAATTGCCAACACTGCGCATGTGCAGATAAACGACATTTCATGAACATGATCATAATCACGCTGATGATGATGCGCGCAACGATCGTGTTGATCGTGCATGTTACATTGATCTCTTGAAAATTGAAGTTCAACGCAGCTCAATGCAAGTTCGACACGCTTTCTCAGTAGTGGTGTGCTAAAAGCGGCACTTATAAAGTGAACGACTGATCGCGAGTGATCGCGTTCATGTAAAAGTTCATTGTTTCAGGGTTGTGTTGCGCCTACGCAGTGACGATTTCTGTTGCTGATTAACAATTATTAAGGCTGCTGGTTGGCTTTCACATTATGTGCATGGCGGCATCTTCTATATATATATATATGTATATGCATTTACAGCGATAAGAAATTTTACAATGCCGCATGCCGCATATAGACGCCAAGTGATAACATTGTCGCTTCTGTCATTGTCGTTGTTGCTGTTGGCTTTGGCGATAATGAGAAATGACACTTCAACAAGAAAAATGCATCTAGAATTTTTCCACTAGAGCCGCCGCGGCGATAGCAAATGTGGCATGCAGCATCTAGTTTCTAGAAGCTGCAACGTCTAGAAACGAGTTCAAGAACACTGCCTCAAATTGTTGCCCGCAATCTTGCAATGCAGTGCGGACGCAAGAGCAGCAAAAGTGGAAAGTGGAAAATAGAAAATGAGAAAATCTTGTTGTTGCTGTTGTTGTTGTTGTTGCATAGAAAATTCTTGATTGCAACGATATTCAAGTTTGTCGAAAGCGAAAAGCATAGAAATGTTCTCGAAAATGGCGACTGGCAACGAAAAAGATACTTGCATCTATGTTGCACTCACTCTCGGTTACTGACTCCACTTGTAGGTTCTTCTTCTTTAATACTGTTGCTTAAGCTGAAGCCGGTTCCTTTGGCTTATTTGTACTATGTGCATTTCGAAGCGGTTTGGCATCTTCGTTCGAGAGCAACTTCCTTCTGGAGTGGGGCCATTTGACTTGGGCAACTAGTTTTCCCTCTAATGCTTGAGGCTATTGGGTAATTATGGTTTATAGGCTTAAATTCCTGCCTTATTAGATGCAAGTCGTGAAGCATGAAGTTCTTGTAGCTGGGTTTCTAATGCTCACGATTGAGTCAGAAGTCACTCAGTCACACTCAGGTTTGAGAATATTCTGGCAATTTCCTCCAACAGATATCAAAATTGAGTGACTTCTGTAATTTGGAAAATTTCTGGCCCCTTCATATTTAAATTGCATATAATTTTGCAGCAGAACTCTCTTATAAATTCTCAAAATAAAGCTTTTTTAGATAAATCTAAATTTTAAATTCAATAACCTTTAAACTATTTTCTTCTCTTATGACAAAGGGGTTTGAAATAATCTACCAACGGTTCGTCAGACAGAAGAGAAATATTTCCAAATTAAAGCAGTTGCTCTCTAATTTTTTGTACTATGGACTTTGAGCTATGGCATGCATTTTTTTGAATTCTTAGAAACAACTGAGCTTTATATTGAATCATAAACTTATTCAACTTCTTAGTTTCACGGCATAAGCAAACTCAAAATTTTGTTTGAAGTAGCATAAAAAGCTCATTTTGAAATAACTTGCTTTCAATTTTGATTCTTTTAATTCCCTTTTTTGGCAACTTATTCAACTTCTTAGTTGCACGGCATAAGCAAACTCAAAATTTTGTTTGAAGTAGCATAAAAAGCTCATTTTGAAATAACTTGCTTTCAATTTTGTTTCTTTTAATTCCCTTTTTTGGCAACTTATTCAACTTCTTAGTTGCACGGCATAAGCAAACTCAAAATTTTGTTTGAAGTAGCATAAAAAGCTCATTTTGAAATAACTTGCTTTCAATTTTGATTCTTTTAATTCCCTTTTTTGGCAACTTATTCAACTTCTTAGTTGCACGGCATAAGTAAACTCAAAATTTTGTTTGAAGTAGCATAAAAATCTCATTTTGAAATAACTTGCTTTCAATTTTGATTCTTTTAATTCCCTTTTTTGGCAACTTATTCAACTTCTTAGTTGCACGGCATAAGCAAACTCAAAATTTTGTTTGAAGTAGCATAAAAAGCTCATTTTGAAATAACTTGCTTTCAATTTTGTTTCTTTTAATTCCCTTTTTTGGCAACTTATTCAACTTCTTAGTTGCACGGCATAAGCAAACTCAAAATTTTGTTTGAAGTAGCATAAAAAGCTCATTTTGAAATAACTTGCTTTCAATTTTGTTTCTTTTAATTCCCTTTTTTGGCAACTTTTTCGTCACTTTTTGTATTACTTCGAGTATTGTTCAATGTTTTGCAAACGCTTTGATCGCCTTTTGAAAGTTGCTAATAATATTAGCAAATAAATGTCACTAATTAGAATCAGCACATTTTGGCACTTTTCACTTTTTGAAGTGATAACTTTTTATGGGAGGGTAAACCGCTTCGTAACGTAACGCGTTACGGTGCCAGTCTGTCTGGCTTCCCTCTCTCTCACGCATACGGCAGCGGTACGCGGGCCCCTCCTCTCTCACTCTAACCCACAGCGCTTAGGTGTTTTTCGGACAGACGCAAGGGAATATCGTCTAGCCGAGCGCTGCTCTGATTCTTCGTATACTTTGTTGGCTGAGCTGCCGACATGCAGAAGAAGAGCACATGCACACGACTTTCATAACACCATGCAAAATACGAAAATCAGCCGCAAAAAATGCTCGTTCGGCTCATTTGAGTACGAAAACCGAACGAACCAAGCCATTGAGTCGTGCGATCAGGGGTGCAAACTCAGTCAAAGCCAATTCTCTCAAATGCTTAAAAAATTCTCCCATGGGAATTGGCACTTCAGCCACATTTTCATTCAAAATAATGGTAGTAAAAAACATAAATCAATAAATAAAACAGTATGGCTGAGTTCCAAAATGCTGTAATACAAAACAACAGCATTTTGTTAAGAATATGTAGAAAAAGAGTTCGAATTCCCACAAAATGGGAGAATTTTCTCACAGTAAGCAGCCCTCGTTATATTTACTTTGAGTTTGGAATTTCTTGTAGCAGAGCGGTTCTCTGAGAGGACGAGTGACTGAGCGAAACTGAGTGGAACTGTGGGCTTTATTAAAATGACCCAAGTGCAAAATTTTCTCAGCCAAAATTTTATATGAGATGCGCACTCTATTATATTAACATACTCTTTGCTACCACCGTTTTTGAAAGTAATTATAAAAAAAATATGATGAAACAAGCAGAAGATTTCTTTGCAAGATTTTTAGATGACATACAATGAAAAAATTTCGTTGCTTATTATAGCTACCATAAGCCAATTGTTACTTTTATAGGATTGAATAATGATCCTAATAATATACTTACACAAAATTCTAATGTACATATTGAAGAATTGTAACTGAGAATTAAATATATTTTATAATCAATAAAAGATTTTATTGATGAATAACCTTTCCTCACATTATCATGTTGACATGCATGAAATTTAAGTAATAACCTAAGCTTTTCTCAAGTTAAAAAATTTCAATATTAAATAGTTTAACTTGGATTAGTTTAAGTTATCACTTCTGTCGAGCGTCCCGAGACGCACACATTTTTTTTTCAGCTTCGACTATATTTTTATGTAGTACAACATTGGAGCAAAGTTATTTCAAGGTCTGCCTGACATAGTTTACACTTTCATTGCAATTCTTTGCTTGTGAAATTGTGAAATTCCTGCTCAAGGACACTAACGGCCTTACCGTATAAATCACCGTGATCGAACGCAACGCGAACACGAAGCCAACGCCGGGATCAAAAAACGGCATTTTGTAAATCACGGCGTAATTGCGTTCGTTGTCTTACGGCATCACTTGAGCTGTCAAGTTCTTACGAAAAAAATTATATAAAAAAAAACTTTTTAAAAATAAGCTTTAATGTACTAAAAAGTAGAAAATAAGTTGTTTCCAAGTCACCTGTATCTTACTATCCATAAAAGCTTGGGGCGCTCATGTGTTCAATATTTGTCAAACAGTTACCACAATATTTTATTTAAATAATTTTTTGCAAATAGATTCTAGTAATGAAAGATATTTTGAATATGGATATTGAGCGCACAAGCTTTTATTAATAGTAAGATACAGGTGACTTGGAAACAACTTATTTTCTACTTTTTAGTACATTAAAGCTTATTTTTAAAAAGTTTTTTTTTATATAATTTTATTTTCTACTTTTTAGTCTTCCATAAATTCAATTTTAGAGCTCTGAAATTTTTCGCAAAAAGAATTTTAAACTTGCAGAGCAGTACACAATATTTAGGGTATTCACAGTGTTTCCTATCGTCATATGTCATATCCTCAATTTAACAAATAATACGGCAGTGATCGACCCTAATATTCGTGGCATATTTGTGGCGCGATGAGTTGTTGTTGTTTTGCCAGCAGGGCGCGGCAAGTAAGTTCCTATCGTTTTTCATTCATGTGTGGTGTACCTATAATTATAAACTGAAGCCCAAGTGTGTAGTTGCTTGAAAAGTGCCACGCCCCTTGTCCTACGCCCATAAAATTTTACCAGTGGGACGACACATCCAAGAGGCGACTGCATACGAAATTTCAATGCTGCACGACCTTTAGTTCCAAAGCTAATCGAGATCAAAAATTTTGTTTGTATGGGGGGTGCCACGCCCCCTTATCCAGTGCCCGCCTTATTTTCTCAGTAGAAGGATATGGATATGTAGTAAGTTCCTACCGAGTTTCATTGATGTGTGATGTGTAGTTCTAAAGTTATACACGAATCTGGAGTTGATAAAAAAGTGCCACGCCCCTTATCCTACGCCCATAAAATTTTACCAGTGGGACGACACATCCAAGAGGCGACTGCATACGAAATTTCAATGCTGCACGACCTTAAGTTCCAAAGCTAATCGAGATCAAAATTTTGTTTGTATGGGGTGCCACGCCCCCTTATCCTACGCCCATGAAATTTTACCAATGGGACGACACATCCAAGAGGCGACTGTATACGAAATTTCAATGCTGCACGGCCTTTAGTTCCAAAGCTAATCGAGATCAAAAATTTTGTTTGTATGGGGGGTGCCACGCCCCCTTATCCAGGGCCCCCTTATTTTCTCAGTAGAAGGATATTGATATGTAGTAAGTTCCTAGCGAGTTTCATTGATGTGTGATGTGTAGTTCTAAAGTTATACACAAATCTGGAGTTTATAAAAAAGTGCCACGCCCCTTATCCTACGCCCATAAAATTTATTGATTCATGTATTGGGCTCTAGATTAGGCATGTATGCAAAGTTTCAGCTCTCTAAGTAGTCGGGAAGTGGGTGAAAAATTGATTACTAGATTTGACGACATACATACCTGATTTGAAGTTAATATAAAGCTTATAAAAGAGTTGTATTTTTCTTAATTTATCAGCCAAATACAAAACACACAAAATTTGCTGCATCCATTGCATACCTCCCATAGCCTAGTGGTTAGAGCGTTCGACTAGCACGCGAGAAGTTGCGAGTTCAACCCTCAACCGCGATGCATTTCTTTTTTTTTTGTGATTTCGATCCTCAACTGCAGTGCTAGTATTTTCTTTTTTTTGTACTTTTTTCTTTAGTATTTGTCTTTAAAAAGTACTGCAATACTTATTATTTGCTTCTGCAGATTACCACAAATCAATTTTCACTCGAAATTACCAAAAATTTTGCGTTTAAAAAACTGAACGCGAGCACAAACCCAAGTGAACGATTTGACAGTTCAAGTGAGTGAATGCGCCGCGTTGCGTTTTACGCGGTACCGATTTTCATATGAAACTACGTAAGACAACGCGAGCAGTCACCGAGTGAGGTGATGCGTTTTACAAAATACCAAATTAGTGAACGCAGGGTGAAGTGAGGCGTTGGGATTTACAAAATAAGCACCTAACACGCAAAATCATCAAAGTTTCACAAGCTCTAATTAAAGTTCACGCTTGAACCTTGAATATGTTATTATGATATTTTGATGCTTTTATTTTTCGCCATAAATTCTTGTTGTTGTCATTTCACAGAAAGCAAATTCGCTGTCGCTTCCTGCTCGCTGCCTCTTTCTCTTTCCCCTACCAACCAATAAAAAATATAGTTCAATAGCCACTTTCCATGCCAAGGCCATTGAGCCTTCACAGCAGCAGATACTTTGCTGCGAGTTACGCTCTGCACACACTTTGTCATTGAATTTGTGCGTAGCGCTCACAACTACATACTAGCAAAAACTGCCTACACACACACACGAGTATCAAAGCAAGCATATTTTATTGTACTATTTTGAATTTAGCACTTTAACGGCATAAAAAAATACAAAACGCCAAAAGATTGCCAAAAAAATCAAGCAATCGAGGAAGCTAACGCAAATTGGCCTAAGCTTTTGACCTTGATTAATACACATGCATGTGTGTGTGTGTGTAAGTGCGCATTTTTTTTGCACATTGCTTACGCATAATTTTGCGCTCTAAGCTCTCACACATACTTGCTAACAACTTTTTCAGCTAGGCGTTATGTGACTAGTTTGTTTGCCATAATCTATCTTGCCATATCTCAACTAAATTTCGTAGCAGCGGCAGAGGACCTTGAAAATTCTTATCGAATTTTCACCTTTCGCAAAAACTAAAACCTTTGCTGCCTGATAAGAGTTGTTTTTTTGCCTTTCCGCGTATTATGCAGGCAGGCATTAGGTAATAATTGTATCTACTGCGTATGTTAAAAGTACGGATACAAAACATTGTCAGCTACTATTTTGCTATAGTCTACAATATGACATCAAGTTGGCGCAATACATACATACTTACATACATATGTATGTGTAAAAAGAGCTACAAGTGAGCGAAGGTTTGAAAAAAATTTGCATAAAATTATATGAACAATTTAAATATTGGAAAAAGCCTAAAAAGATTAGTTTGATCATTATACGCTTTCGTTTGTCTTGGAAGTTGAGTTGGTATATTATTGGGTTGGCAACCAAATATTATTATTATTATTATTATTATTATTACATGGTAACTTATAATTAAAATTATTAGCTACATAAGTAAAAAACAGCTATAGCAGCAATGGCCTTCAGCTGATCGTGTGTTATTAAACTCTAAGTATACTTATCATTAATAGTAAGTGTAATGGGAATACAAATTTAAGTAGAGTTGTTAATGATAATATTCAATATTTTGTTGGTAATAGTATATAGTTAAATAAGGTAATACAACTTGGAATTTTTTAGGAACTGAATTATGGATTTAATATTGTCTTTGCTAGGGTTGGATATGGGAATTAGAGGGCTTAAGTTATTGAATATTTGTCTGCGTTGGTAACTGAAACGGGGGCAGTTAGTCAAAATATGTTCGATGGTTTTGTCTGTTTCGAAGTCGCAACAAATAATTGCGGCTTTTTGGAAAAAAAAAAGACAACTTCTTTTTGTAGCCAAAATCTTTTTAACGCTTTTCAATGCATATGATATAAGGAGCTGCTCTTAAATCTCACTAGACTAAAACCATTTATCAGTAGAATCAGCAATTCAACAAAAGTCGCCAAGCCAATAATTTAAGTAGCTTTTAGTAAACTACGAGTATATCTAATAATTTTTCATTTTTCGAATGCAAAGTAGCGCATAGAAATGTCTACCGCTTTGCACTGCTTTTTTGCTTCTTCTTCTTCTTCATGTTATTATTATTATTATTTGCAGCGGGTGAAATCAAATACTCGTAGATAAGAGCCACATACGACTTCTATGTACGCAAGGCTAGGAATTTGCTCTGCTGACCTTCATTTCATTTTGGCACATGCTCGTTGCCTGTGGTTGTACAACAACAACAACAAAACGAACAACAAAAGCATCACTTTAGAGATAAGTCGAAATCGACTTTTTTGGTTTGTTGTCAGCAATTATGACAAAAGATAGTTTTCAATGTTAAATTGTGGCAGAAATAGCATTGAATGACACAGGAAATTCGCTTGTTCTTTGCTGCGAAATGTGTGAAATTTGATTTTTTTTAAAGTGTAGAATGAAGTTTGCTTCTTACAAACATCTAAAATCCCCTTCTTCTTCTTTTTGATTGTTCAGTAACATGCCTTTACTTGCTTACGATCTGACATAGGGCTTCTCTCCAGGCGCGCCTGCTACGCTCACGTGCCTTCTCCTGCTCTACTTGGTCTTTCCATTGGAGACACGACTAAAAGCCACAGCTTTGCAAAAATATTAGTGAAATTTTAATAAAAGTAGAACTTTAATGTCAGTGAAATTCACCAAAGACTGCGTGCTGGCTTATTTACTTATTCAGTCAAAAAAAGGAGGAAAAAAGTGGAGAGTAGTTCAAAATTACGATATGTAAGATAACGTTTGCATAATTTAAACAGATTCGCAAGTAAATACAAAACTCACAAAAAAAGTGAAGTGTAGAATTGTGGAGAGTTATTAAAGTCCTGTTAAAATTATCTTTGTTAAACTAAAAACTCACGAACAGTTATCAGAGTTGTAAAACTCTGCAACAGTAAATGCTGTAGAGTTGTGTAGAGTTTGAAATATTGGCAGAAGTACAAGCTTTAAGCAAGGTAAATACATTTTTGTGTAAAATGAAAACTTAAAAAGAATTTAAATCAGCTGTGCTTATTCCTTAGTAGTTTCTCTATATTATAACACGATCACTTTCAGCAACTCATTTCAATGAATTTCATAAATTTGTTGGCATTTTTTAGAGCAGTGTTTGTTCTTCATCATCATCATCATCATCATCATCATCATCATCATCATCATCATTTCCAAATATATAATTTATGCGTAAGCATTAAAGCCACTCAGATACACAATCTCATTTTTATATCTGAAATATTCTGGCAACCTTCAGATTGACCGAGTTCATGGCCTTGCGTACGCAATCGTTTAAGGTGCGTAAATTATTTAGATACCCAAACAAAAAAAGACCATCAACAAATAAAGGCAAATGCGAAAAGTTTGCTTAATATTCTGAAGAGTCTAAAGCGGTTAGTTTGAAATGACACACAAGCGCAAATTTGTGTAGAGAGTAGAGAGGCATGGTGTTGAAGTAAATGATGAGTTGTACGGAAAATCTAAAAAATTATAATCAAAAACATTTTGAGCTATCTTGACTTTATTCAAATAAATTTGAACTGTCAAGTGTCTGCCTCCACGTTGCTGCTCCCATCTCTTATTTTTAGCAATCTCTAGATAACTCTACACGCTTCATTTTCAAAAGCATATATTTTATTTGAAACTTCAAATTTTTTTAATTGCATACACTTTTATATTAGCTTAATTTCGCCAACTCTACACAACTCTCCACATCTCTCCACATCTCTCCACTAACAAATTTCAACACACATAATATTTCTTAATATTACATTTTTACTAAATGTCATCATTATATATTTTGCATGCTTCAGCAAAGTCTACACAAGTCTACACTGTACGCTTTTAACCTACTTCTTTATTAGCAAATTCCTTGTGTACACATTTCGTGCATAATTTATGTACATGTGCTTAAGCTTTCAACAATAGGTGCCTAAAATATCTTCTTCGTCGCTCAAAGTATCTATCACCATATCAAGGATGTGCCTACAAACATATGCCAATTTCTTTTTTGTGGCTGTCTATAAATGTGAATTTGATAAAGTTCGCCCAATCTCACATTTGCATCTGTGCCGTTTTTCGCCATCCATTTTTGTTTGTTTAACTTTTTGCAAAAATGATACGCGTACAAGGAAAAATTCATGAAATGTCGTTCAACTCGCAAAAATTTCAATGTACTTTGCACACGCTCTTACGCACACTCTGACACACACACACATACGCGGAGAGTACGCATGTGTGCTGCTATCAGCTGCGTGTTGTAGAATTGAAGTGTGCAATATACAATTTTCTGCTTTTTTGTTGTTGTAGAGTAGACCAGCTTAGATATGTTAAAAGCGGCTACTAGTTTCAAAAGTAGCCGCTAAATTTGTTTGCACTGTTTTGGTTGTTGTTGTTTTCAATTGATAATGCCTTTAAACAAATTTTGTCTTGGTCATTGTAACATTTGGAGGCCTATTTTTGCTGTTATTACTGTTGTTGGAGAGTGACACTGGCTTTGTAGAGTTCAAGCCTATGTATGTTTTTTTCCAAATTAGCACGGTCGCTGCGGCGCTTTCGAAATGTCAAATTTTAAATAATTGGCGAATTGAATGTTTGTTAACTTTTGTCGCGAATTTATGAACGAAGGCGTGGAGTAGGCTTTTGGGTAATTGGGTGAAGCGCAAATTAAGCTGTTGTCATGTGTCTTCAGTTTGCTGGTCTTGAAACGTAGCCTTGAATTTGTGCTGCAGCGCACGTTGGCACTCTACAAGCTAAAACAAACTAAAGATTTCAACTCTACAAAAAGATAAAAAAAGGCATTGATTTCAAGCATTACCCTCAAGACAGTTTAATAGTGTAAGGCTAAGCGAAACAGCGTGGGCTTCCACAACTCATTCACCCTGCTTTCGGTAGAGGTTTCCGATGAACTTGGTGCTGAAGACCACTTTCTGTGGCCGGAGCCTGCCCTTGCCATGCTTGAACTGCCATCATACACACTCAAAGCGTCTATCAACGACTGGGTTGTTTCTCAATATGGTCTTAGATGGGGCGGTCTAGCTGAATATAGGCAGACGACGCTTCTGCTTTCAACCGTCGATTAAAGAAAACCATTACTTAGTTCCCTGAACCGTAAGAACTGTAGACTTCTAGTTGGCGTCTTGGCCGCTCACACCTTCTGTGCTGAATTATTAAGTGTGGTGGATCTAACCGATGATAGCATCTGTGAGAGCTATCTGGAGAATGAGTAAAACGCTAATCATTACGTTACGAGTGTCCCGCTCTTTAAGGTGATAACAGACCAATTTCATATATTCCTTGTCACCCACCATCCCGAATTCTCCACTTTGCAAAAATATTAGAAAGATTTTAGTAAAAGTAATTTACTTATCAGTATAATGAACAAATGACTGTGTTCTGGTTACTTTCCGACAGAAAAAAGTCTACACAAAAGTCTACACTTCCTTAAATGTGCCGAAAACTGACGTCAAACACTTTTAAATATAAACTTTTGATTGCAGTTTATTTTTGTGCAGCGCAATCAGCAACAAACTAAATTCTACACTCCTTAAAATGCATACACAATAACCAAAAAAAAAGATTAAAATGACAAAGTTAATGTCTGCGTCATAACTTCTTAAATTTATGAATTTCACAAATGCATTCATTTATAAAACAAATAAAAAAAACCATTGTATTTCTCACTCTTCATTTTTTTAATAAAATTTTTGCAAAGAGCAAACGACAAAAATAAACATTTAACTTCCTTATTATCATGTGCAAATGACGACAAACACATCAAAAGCAACAGCAGCAACAGCAACAGCAACAACAACAACAAAAACAAAGCATCCTTAAAAGGTCAATGGTACAAAAATGCGCACTGCTCAAGTCCAAGTTCAATGGAGGAGAATGAACACAATAAAATTTTGTGTAGCGCGCATGCGCCAAAAAAGGAAATTAACACTTCGTTTTTTTCTGGAGACCGTCGATGTTTAAGGGCTCAGTTACGCCAGACGTAACGTATCTTTTCGTGTCAGCGTGATTTGTCTACTTCGATTTTCATTTTGGAGACTTTTTTGCCGCGTAGAAATTTTTGATTTTTCTACGAACTGTGCTGCCATAACTAAACTAAAACTTTTATCTGACAATTTGATTTGAGCAAGATTTGTCAAATTTTGTTTTCTTTTTGGAGACTTTTTGCCACTTTCACATATTTGCAAGTGCAATCACATTTTCACACTTCACCTACGCCGCCAGCTTGCAGCAGCATACATACGAATGTGTGCAACATGCATGTTGTTGCTTTGATGTGCTGCCGCCGCCAGCCAACGCTTGCAACGCTCTACACGCTTAACTCTACAAGCATGACGAGGGCGGGGCATGGGTAATTGCGCATTGCATTGCTGTTGCAAACATCATTGACATCATAATGAACTTGATTGGGCGATTGCCGATCTCTCCTCATTTTGTTGTTGTTGTCTGCGTTCAACGACACATGTTGCTGCTGCTGCTGCATATTACAACAATAACATGACAACCGGCAGGCAGCAACAATAGCAACAAGCACGTCGTTTTGTTGTTGTTTGCTTTTGTGTGCATCAGTTGTTTGTAAGCGTACATATGTATTTAAAGTGTCATTAAACCAATTTATTGGCAACATGAACGAACAGCAACAACAATAAAAAGCAGCTGCAAACACACAGCAATAGCAACAATTGTTGTTGTTGTTGCTTGCTTGCTTTTTGCGATTTGTTAACTTGTTGGCAAAAGTAATGCTGCGCTTGCTCGTTGCAATTGTTGTTGTTGCTGCTGCAGCTGTTGCAGCATGTTGTTGTTGTTGTTGATGTGAAATTTTTGGTTTTTCCAATTGGCCATTTTTCTTCAGCTTTTGTGTGTGTTTTATTAGGCTTTGTGCAATGAGAAAGAAAGTGGTTGCACAGCTTTTGTTGTAAATTTTTTAGGCAAATTTGGAAGCAAGCTGGCGGCAAAATGTTTGGAAGAGTGGGGGAAGGGGAAGCATAAGAGACATCAATTTAATGCTTAATAAAAAGAGAAGTACGCTATAATTTTGAATGTTCAAATATACTTAATTTAAAGTTTAAAGTAGTCTAAGACAGACTTCAAAATTGCTTATTAAACTCTTAAAAATTTCTTCCTCTTCTTCATGATCGGCCACCTATGACAAACTTAGCTCTAGCTTAGAAAATTTGAATTATTCAAAATTGCTTAGAAACCTCTTTATAACTTCTTCTTCTTCCGAGTTATGACCTAACGTACGGATTCTCTACAGGCACCCCTGCTAGGAGTGTGCCTTGCCCAGTTGGAAATGCAAGGCTTTGCCAATGCCTCTTCTACTTGGTCTTTCCATCCGACGCGCTCTTTAAAAAGCTCTTCGAAAGTCGCAAATTTTATCAAAAAAAGATTGAGGGATATTTATGTACATAAGCATATGATATTCAAAAATTTTAAATACACAGAAGATTATTGGAATATCCCACTCTTTCGGAACTGAGAATTAAAGCAAATGTCCATTATTGACTCTCAATAATCTTAACTTCATGCTCTTAACCAGAACCAGAACTTTTTCCGAGTATAATATCATTACTTCAAATTTCAATAGCTTAAATTTTGTATATTTTCTATATTCTATAGCTATATAATATACGTTCCCATTATAAAATTCAAACTGCGTCACTGTTTCGTTGAAAATTTGTTGCCTATATGGCATATGCAGTCAGACCTCCAACTCACATTCGTGAAATCATTCTACATTTATTTTTCTACTTTACTCGTAATTTGCCAAAAATAGACGACGATGAAAGCTTTTGGGCAGTGCAATTTTTTTTCACGACTGAGGCTGACATTGACCCAGCCAAGAAGAAGCGTCTGCCAAAGAACAAAGAGCAACAAAAGACAAAGTGGGCCATAGGCAAATAAACAATGGAGACAATTAACATTTATAAGTGACAAGTGGCAAATATTTTGACAGTTTCATTATATTTCTGAGCATAATTGTGATTTTTGTTGCTGTCACCGCGAAATGTCAACGACTGCAAAAATGGCGATATTTTAACTTATGTGCCAGCTGTAAAATTAAATTAAAATTAAAGTTTTTATCAACTTAACATTTTTTATTAAAATTGTTTTTTTGTTTAAACAGCTGTTAAATTAAAACAACAACCAAAAAACCACAGAAAAGGCTTGAACTGTGGTTGCAAGTTTTATTGAACTCTGCAAGCGAAGAGTTGAAGGGCGCATCTGAAGGTAGGAGCAGCGTGATCATGGCTAAAAGTACATTACTCCGGCTGTCTGGCAAGAAGGGCAAACAGGCAATGAAGTAGAAAAGGTTGATAACTTCAAAGTGGAGGTTATTTTGCGACAGTTGGCTGTTGGAGAGCAGAAGAGGGCGGCTGTGAGAGAAGTGTATACCAAAATAGTGCAATTTTCTTTAACAAAGTAGCAAAGTGCTAACATAAAAATTATTTGCTTTTCAACCAAGTTTTTTGACTTTCAAACTTTGGCCTTTAAATGTGCGCACTCTCTCTCTCTCTCTGTCTCTCTGTAGCCGTCAGGCATGTGTCTCGCTATCGCTGCCGTTGCTCAAGTCTAATCACCCTAGACCCAATGTCAGCATTAAAATCATTAGCTCGCTCATTATTAGGATTTATCTAATCAGCGTGCGCGCGCTGTAAACGTCAGTCTGCCTACGCTACCCTTTCACATGCTCTCGCCGCTCATACACTACGCGCTCTCACATGCTCACATACACTCCGTGTGTGCGACAGTGGCCCCAACTACAACAACAACATGCAATACCATTCCATTTTCCCCAACAAATCGCACAAAAATAACAACAATACGTGTTCACGCACAATTTTCTCTCTCTGCCGCTCTTGCTGTTTTTTAACATAAACGCCGATCAGCTTGAACTCTCGCTCTCTCGCGTTGTGCTTGGCTGCTCATACATTTCACTGTCGACCGCCACATACACGACGGCCAAAATACACTAACAATTGTTAAGGCAAAAACAACGCAAAGGGCATACAATTTTTCAAGAGCACGCGAGAGTTTCAAAGGCCGGCATTGTCGGTCGCTTGCGTGCACACACCAACATTTCGTTTTCTTTCGTATTTTGGCGCTCACAGTCGGCTAAAAAGCATTTAGCGCCAGCGCCGTCGTTTGCTCCCTCCTGGTTTCATGCATACGTATGCGCGCTCTCTTGCCCGCCTGACAACCAACCAGCCAGCCAGAGTCGATTTCAGTTGCGTTCAGTACATTTTGAGTGTTGCTGGTTTGTCTGCGCCGTCTGCTCGAACAAGATCCAACGTAAATGTTGATTTTCCTTTCATTGACCAAGTGCGCTTCGTAGCGAACAGATCGCTTTTGCGGAACGCGTGAGTCGTACATTTAAAGCAAGAAATAGCATTTTTCTTCGCTCAAGTTTTCTCACACAAACATAGAAAAAAAGCGGAAAAAAACATAACTTCAAACACATAAAGATACATAAAAATGCAGTTGAAAAAAAATGCAACAATTTGTGACTTGTGACTAATATTAAGCATAATTGTTAATGCTAACTTGTGCAACAAACGAAATTTAAAAAAATTTGTGTATCAAAAATTGCAAAAAGTGCAAAATTATTTGAAAAGTTCTAAAACAAAATTGTGAAAAAAGCTTTCGCTGTGCAGAACGCTTGGAAAAAAAGCATTAAATGTGAATTTACAAACAAGCTTGGAAAAACTTAAAAAAGCAATAACCACAAACAAAATGAAAATTTTTGTGAAAAAGTGAAATTTATTGCAAGAAAAGTGTTTCAAAACAACGCCCCAAAAATGTGCGCCACTTGTTAGCAAACAATCATTACAACAAAAATTGTAAACACCCTACAAAAACAACAATTTACTAAATTTCAAGTTTATTTTAGTAAAAAATCCTTTTGAGCCTTGCAAGCATATGCGCCGAAAAAAATACAATTAGACATGAAAATGCTTATGTGCGCTGACAGTTCGGACTGTCATCCCAGCAGCAGTGACAGCAGTGCCAGAGACACTGCCACAACAACAACTAGCGCCGCTAGAAACACCACAAATGAAACAGCAGCAGCCGCGCTGCAATCCAATCAAACAACAAATACAAATAATAACAGCTCAAGCGGCAAGACTTCCGTAATTTGCATGTCCTTCGCCGAGCGACAGGCAACAACAACACATCACACTGCTGTCGTGCAGGCCTCGGTAGCCACGAGCACCACCTCCAGCACGCCGTCGGCAACAGCGCTGAACAATGCGCGCTCACATCTGGAGAATGCGCTGAAGTTGCCACCCAACACCAGCGTGTCCACTTACTATCAAAATATGGAGCAGCACGATGAGCAACATGTTGCAGCAGCAACGGCAACACAAGCTTGTGTCATCTTTCAGGCGCCCGCCGACTATCAGCGCGCTACATCGTCGTCGTCCTCATCGTCGGCACAGCAACAACGCGTTATCGGTTATATGAACGGTTTTGCGTCCAGCGCTTCAGCCTCGTCCACCATGAATCGCGCGCTCGCCGCACCTGTCACAGACATGGATACTGTGCCCACAGGTGTCAACGCAACGACGTCTTCCTCTTCCTCCTCCAACTCAAACTCCTCCACTTCCAACTCATACAATCCCAATTCCAATCACATCGCTCAGTGCCCTAACGCTTCCTCCTCCTCCTCTTCCTGCTACACAAACCCTTCAGCCTCCTCCTCCAACTGCCCCTCCAATGTCGTCGCTCTCGCATCGTCCATTTGTCCGCGCAAATTATCACAGAGCAATGTCATTTATGTTAACAAGACAACAACTTGCAACATCAACAACAACACAATTGTAGTGCAACAACAACAGCCGGCAGCTTCCTCGCACTTGCAACATGCTCTACAAAATAATAGCAATGCCAACAACAATAATGCTACTACTACTTACCAGCTAACCACTATAGCCAACAACAACAACAATAACAACAACAACAGTGCACACAGCGTTGTTAGCACCAGTGATATATCACCGATGAATGTCATTACTGCCTACGATAATTATGCTACGGCTTATCATCAACAGCAGCAGCATGCTGCCGGCAGCATTTATCAGCAACATATTGTCAGCACTGGCGGCGGCAATCATCATTCCCATCATCATGGCAACGGTGGAACGGTGGTAATTGTGGCCGCCGATTCGCGCCCACAAACACCGGAATATATTAAATCTTACCCAGTTATGGATACCACAGTAGCCAGTTCGGTTAAGGGTGAACCGGAATTGAATATTGGTAAATAGACAATTTCTCGCCACAAAGCGATGATAATTATTTTGACAGGACTATGAAATTAACTTGACAAGATCATTTCGTATTAACCTTTTTCCACCGATCTTCTTTAAAAGTTTTTATCCAACTTATAATTATGTAATAATTGGAGATTAAGAATATGAAGAATTACATGATATTGTTCGATGTATTATTTGAAAGGCCTTTTTGTGAAAGATATTTCATTCATTCGCTTTCAAACTTTCTTAACCAGCAAAGTTGCCGTATGTGATATTCAGGAAATGCTTAACTTATTATCAATAAACATTGAAAAAAGCACAGTCCTTTCCGCTTCCTATCTGCAATGATACCCAAGCAACGCAATCGCTGTTTCAGTGTGATCTTCTGATCTTCAGTTCGACATTCATGCTCAAAGCATTTGCTTATGCTCGAAGTCAATCAGCGAGCTCACGTGTAGCTATCAAAGTCACTTAACAAGCCCACTTACTCGTAATAAAAACAACAAAGCGCACACTCGGCCACTCAGCTAATAACGCCAGCTCATTCAAATATATCGTTATATTGACCCCTTGATCAAGCAACACAAAAAAAACTAACTTAATTTAAACATGCAAATTTGCCATATATTATGTTTAACGCCTGCGTCTGTCAGCTTCCGCATTTGACTGTTGGCAAACAGACGCGATCAGTAGATAAATAAAAAAAATCTGCTTGACACTAGCTTCAAGCACACGCGCCAACTCAAGCAGCCAGCAACAGTCAAATGCTTCATATATGTACATATCAATCAAGGGGCGTTGATAAAATTGGCCAACAAAAGACGATTTGAGTATCTGCCAACAAATGGCATAAAAGTTCATTAACATAGAGCATGGTCAACGTGATCACCATTAAACAGCGAGCAAGATCAGCGCCACCAAGCAACAAGGCGCATGGTCAAGCTGCTCAGCGGCTTTTAATTAATAAAACAAACATGCTTGCTTGATCTTGTGGGTGAGCTGAGACAAACGGAAAATCGAATGAGCAGACAGAATGCCATACAAACATACAAAAAGAGAGAGCTAAAGACATACTGAGCGAATTTATAGAATGAAACATTCAGAGAGACTGATAGATGCGCAGATAGACAAACGGATCGATTCAGACCAGCCGATCTACAGGCATTGTAGGCGATCTACAGACAGGAAAAATCGATATACCGACAGAGAAAACGATTTACAGATAGACATTGATCGACTGAGTGATAGATCAGTGCAAAGACAAATAAGCAAACATATTTATATTTTGGACCGATCTTCCCAGAGTCAAACCGATCTACAGACATACTAAACTATTTGAGGACACACAGACCGATCAATAGATATAGAAACTTATCCGAAGACAGATCACCTGCTAACAAACTATCCATTTTATAGACTAGCAAGTCGATCAACCGAAATCCGACCATCTTTAGACAGACAAACCGATCTACAGACAGATAAACCAATCTACTTAGAGACAAACCGATCTACAGACAGGCTGGCCGACCTACAGACACAAAAACCGATCTACAGACGAACAAAGTGATCTTAAACCAAATTTACAGATCGACAGTAGCCTACAACTGCCCACTTGACAAGCAAAAGCAAACAGCTGCTCTCAAACACATAAAACGGAACGACATTTTGATGGTCAGTGATAGGTTACGTAGTTTGAGCTTGACTTTTGATTGTGCTTGGCACCAATCAATATCCAAACGCGGGTGTCAAATCGGATGCGTGAGTAAGCAAGCGACTAAGTGACTGATCGAGCGAACGATCGAAAGAGCAAACTTGCAATAGCTTTTAGTTTAGTTAGGCAGGCAGGAAATGCTTAAACATTAGTGTTTCAGGCACAATTGATATTTTTTTTGTCTCTCTGTTTGAGGCAGCTTAAGCTTGAGCTGTTGCTTACGTTTATAGAGCCTTGATCTTTAATTAGCATTTTTGAGATCGAAAGTTGTATGAACTTCAATTAAGCTTGAAAATCTAAAGCTTTGCCAATGCTTCCACCTGACTGATTTATTACGGGCTGACTTGAAATTGGAAAATGGTTTGCAAGAAACTTGCTTATGCTTTTGGCGATTTTTTATCATATAATCCCTTCTTTTTCATATGTGACACACTCGATTCATATGAATACGAGTATGTACTCCCACTCACTCTCCCATTCAAAAGTCAATTCATTCAGTTCATGACTCTTTGCGTGCATTGCACTCGCTTCAGCTCAAGCTGGGGGGCCGCATCTTTTTTTTTTGGCGCGCTTGTCATCAAGCAAGGTCAACCGCTTCGCTGCTTAAAACTTGTACGGCTCTACTCTACACGCCTGCGCATCATCTTCACGGCGCATTCGCGGTTCCGCATACTTTGCCCGCGCATTCAACTCTCCTCAATTTTGTTTGCCAATGCTTCTCAACGTTTAAATTTATAAATAATTTTGGTTCAATTCCGCTGCTGGCACTTTTCAAGTTTAAAAAATGCATGCGGGGTTCAAGTGAGTTCAGTTAACTTGCAAGCGAAAAAGTTCGCAGCGAAACCGGAATTTTCGTTTAAATGTATTTCAAAAAAGTAACTGTTTCCAATCATACGTCGCTGACGTAGCAGTTGAGATGTGAATGCACTCGAGGCAGTTTGCCGCCAACAAGTTGAAAAAAGCCCCCAAAAAATTCAATACCAAATCAAAAATTAATTTTGTTGCTAAGAAAAATATTATGACTCAATTTAAGCTTAAAAGATGCGGTCTTTTGTGACACATGCTTTGCTTATGAAATTCTTTCAGTTGACATTTTGAATTGAATTGGGATTGGGATTGTGCGTCTCTCTATATATGTATATCTACTATCTTACTCTGTCACTTCAAACATATTAGCCCAATTCACAATCTTGTGCAAATGGTCTGGGATTTTTGCAATTGACAGTTTTATAGTAAACTACTGTCAAAACTACTGTAAGTTTGCTACAAAACTGTCAATTGCAAAAATCCCAGACCATTTGCACAAGATTGTGAATTGGGCTATTAAATATATAAACTAGTATATGCGTTTAAAAGTCATAGCAATATGTAAAGATCAATTCTCCAAACATCAGCCAAATTGAAAGCTAATGTCTTTAAAATGTACTCAAAACAAGTAAGGAAGTATCAGTCGGGTTTCACCGACAGAGTAATACCCTACACCATGTTCCCAAGTGCGGTGATAATTCACTGAAATTGTGGGTGCATTTGATTTACAACCCACATAGTGGGCGGACCACGCCCATTTTTGGCAGACTGCAAGATATACCTAATAGGACTATACATGCCAAATATTGATGCTCTGACAGGTGAAGAACAGATGTAATCAGCATATTTATTTTACTGCCCCCATGGTGGGCGGACCACGCCCATTTCTGGAGAATTAAAAGATATTCCTACCACGAACGAAGTAACCAAATCTGGACGCTCTGGTGTTTAAATTATGGAAGTTAAGAAGATTTTTTGTTTATCGCCTATATAGTGGGCGGACCACGCCCATTTTCTTGTATGGCATCTAAGACCTATATATCAACTTGGGAACCGAATTTCATTCATTTATATTCGTAACTAGTCAATTGGTAACCATTTTACCGGAAAAACTTAGCCGCCTATATAGTGGGCGGACCATGCCCATTTTTTCGTATGACATAGATGACCGACCCCTTAACTTGAATTCCAAGTATTATTCCTTTTAATGAGTAATTAGACAAATTACAGCAATTTGATCGCAAAAAACCCGAGGTAGAGGGACTTAAAGGCCCATTGGGGGCGTATCCTTCGACCGATTTGAATAATTTTAACACTTTACCTAACCCGAGGTTCACTGTGACTGAGTACCAAATTTGGTCCAAATCGGACAACTCCTTCTTTCTCTTTTTTGCGTACACGCAGACAGACAGACAGACGGACGGACAGACGGACAGACGGACAGACGGACAACCGGAAATGAAAAGAGAAAGTGTTTCTGATCATTTCTATATACTTATGTCTATACCTAGGACCGCTCCTTTAATGCGTTACAATTTTCGCACAAAGTTATTATACCCTATTACCATAGGTGTAGGGTATAAACATTTTCAAATTGTTAAGCGCTAGGATCAGCAGGCTCCATCATCAGCTTGGCCTCAACTTTCTTTTTTTTCTGACTTGTAAGTTTTGCCTTCAATCGCGTCACTCAACAGCCTAAAAATTATTCAGCACTTTAGTCTGCGCAACTTTTAGTGAAAACCTACAAAAAATGGAGCTTCACTTTCAATTGCTCGAACTTGCTGACCTCTTCTGCAAATCAACGGCGCCATCAACCCACGCCACTTCAACACCCACGTGACTGACGGCCCTGCAGGCGCAACTCTCACTCTCACTTAAGCTTAAGCAAAAATTATAAAAAAAATTTTATTTAAAAAAGTGTTTGCTTGATCATTGCACTCAATTGCAAAGCTATCCCAGTCATTCCAGTATATGTGCAGCTAAATTTGTCCCAACAACAAAAGCGCCATAGGATTGCTAAAAAGTGATAAGCTGGTATTTATTTGTACATACATATATATTTTCGCACACACACACACAAAAGAAAATTGCCATGCATTTGTAAAAGCTGTAAATTATTAGCAGCAGCAACAGCAACAACAACAACAACACTAAAACAATTGCCATTGCAACTGTAGAAATGCCAATGGTTAATGGCATTAAGCCGGTCTTTTCGCTTGTTTGTCGCTGCTCGCTCTTGGCCATGTTAAATTTGCCATGTGAAAATATTTTATTTGCAGTGTAAGTGAATGTGTGTTTGTGTGTGTGTGCCGCAAGTTCATTGCTATCATTTTATGGCAACCACACACACACACACACACATATGCCACATTTGTGAAGCGGCAAGCTGTCAAAATGGCAACGGCCGGCGCCAAGCAAAAGAAAGTGAAAATCATGAATAAAACACACTTGCACTTTTTGCAACTTGCACATGCCTCATACCCTTCACCACACCTCATGCGAGACTGCCAGCTCAATGCAAGCTTGTCGCTGATACGAGTTCATTTGCTGTAAGCTAGCATCGGCATGCCATGCTTTTGACAGCGGCTGACTGTCAAAATATTTGGGCAACATTTTTGTGTGGTTGAAATTAGTTTTGGCAATTTTTGCACGTCGCGCCTTGCCACTTGCCACAAAACACTTTCAATTTTCGCATTTCTAATTTTGCCATTTTTTTGCTGTCTATTTTTTTACAATTGCGCATACAAACAAAAGTGCATTGTTGCATTGTTGTTGTAGAGTTGCATTGTGGCGCTGGCATTTAACTTTACAGCGGGTTGTTAGCCTTTGCCACTGCCAATGCCACTTTAGTTAGTTGCTATTTGTGTTGCTTTTGTATGCTTTTCTTTAATTTATTGTTGTTGATTTTGCTATGCTTGTTGTTGTTGTTGTGGTTGTTTTTGTTGCAGTCAATGAACATTTGTTGCAGTCTGGCGCTTTGGCCAGTAGGTGAAAGTCATTTGACTGCTTCAATTGCTACAATTTTTGCTTTTACTATGAAGAAAGGTTTTTCTTGTGCACGTCGCTTTTCTTCTTGTCTCTTCTTCTACTTCTTTGCTGGTTTTCTTTTTCATTGGCTTGTACTTATGGGGCTTTGTGGGCGTTTGAACTTGCGTGGAAAGTTGAGACGCTTTCATATAACACAAGACAACTGTGTTGTTGTTGTTGTTGTTGTCTTTTATTTTGATGTGCCATTGAATTTTTTTGTATGCCAAAATTTAGAAATTTCAACAAACATTTCTGTCTTTTTTAACATTTCTTTAGTTGCTTTAAGCAAACACACTCTCTGTACTCTCTTTTTGCTTTTGGCACAGTGCAACTATTTTTTTTTGCTTTTACATTTGATATAAATTTGAGAAGTGAAAATTGGTTTCATTTTTCATGTAAGTGAAAATTGAAAGTAATTAATTGTTGCACTAAAAGGCAACGATCTTTAAACACTCTTTAATTGTAGAGCCATCGAAAAAGATAACAAAAATTTTAACATGCTTTAAATTGAGCGAAAATAGAAGCGGAAAGAGTCTAGTGAAATTTTCAGTATCAAAATCAATTGATGCAAAATTTCGTTTAGAAACTTGCCAAATAACTAAAATATTGAAATGTCAATTGATCTTCAATATTGAATCAATGCATTATTTATTCAAATTTATATTAATTAAAATTATGTGCACAATAGATCCTTAGCTCTAGAAGAAGAAGAAGAAAAATTGCTGCTATCAATTTGTATTTTGTCAAGTCAATAGCAAATGCCAAAATATCAATAACAATTAGAATTAAAATAAATAAAAAAGAAAACAACTGCAATTTCCTGAATTTTGGCTGAGTGTGCAAAAAACTCACTCATCGATAAATATTGCATAACAACAACAATGAAATGTAGAAAGAATTTGTTCAGAATTTTTTTAAAATTTCAAACAAATTCAAAACACAAATACAACCAGTTGTCAGGCTTTTTGGAGGGGGGAAAGGGCACATACAGAATTGCTAATCAAAAAGGCACACCCACTTTCAGAGCAGCTGTCGTTGGGCATACAACAACAAGCTTCTGCATACTATAGTGAGTGCATGCATGCTGCCAGGCATATGCAAACACACACGCACACACGACAATGCGACCTTCTCTCATCGTTTATGTTAATCTCATTTCAAATGTTAACCTCATATCGGTTTTTGAACTCACTGAGAACTGAGAACACTGCAGCGGCGCTCTCAATTTGCATATAATATTTTGAACATTGAACTGCGCTGAAATTTTAAATAAAATATACAACAACAAATACAAAATTTTATTGAACTGTGTATTGAACTCAGGCGTTGAATGAATGAATGATTGTATGTTTATAATAAATGCTTAAATTGCTAGCATTTACTCTGGCGGCCATAGCGAGTTCCGCATTCGGATTATGCACGTTTAGAACCGGAATCGAAATCGGAATCGCTTGAATGTTAATAACAGATTTCTGCTTGATTTCGACTTTTGTTTTATGGCTTAAGCTTTTGAAGAATTGTTCTGCATAAAGTTGAATCATGGATTATTAATATACATATTAGTACTAATTCTCTTTGGCTAATCGCTCTGTAAAAGTAGCTTGCATATGCATATACAAGAAATAGTAGTATACGCTCAAGGTCTAAGCCGTTTTCATTAGCCAAAAGCTGAGGCACTTGTATTAAAAGGTAGGGAAAAGCTTACTCTCAAATGAAAATAAAAAAATAGAAGAAGACAGAAGACAACAGATGGGGGGAAAACATTTAGGACGGAAGCTTTTTAGAAAAGAGAAAACGAGCTTGTAACTTATCTTCGCTGAAAAATTTACGAAATGTTAGCGGAATGCTGGAACGCCGCTTTAGGGTAAGTAAACATATAGCTACCATGGGTTTAGTATAGAATAGCATACATATATAGCATCTGTAACGGGAATGAAGACACAGCAGAACACGTTATCTAAACAGATCTCCAAAGAAAATTGCTTCATACGTTTTAAAGCTATTCATCCCTGAGGATCTGTAAATAGATGCGGAACTGATACAATATGACTTTCAGGGTCGCGGTGGCTACGGAACTAGATCCCTACTCCAAATGCAATCTAATCAAGCTAAAACATAACTATTTTAAAATTTAGAATATCGATATTGAAACATATACACATATGTATATGTAATATATAAAATATTGTCTAGTTAGAAAAAAAGTTTGAAAATTATGATATTACAATAACTCTTGCCTATATCTATCTGCACTTCCTCATATATGTATGTATCTGCAAAATATGGCGAACTACAAGTGTGCTTCAAATCAACTGTCAAAAGTTCTACACACATATTTTACACATACAAGCAGCCACAAAACAACATACACATTCACACACACACGCACACGCGTGCTGTCGTGTATCTGTTGCTAGACTCCAGCAGCTAGAGCCTACGCTTACAAACTAAAGATACGTTATTGCGTATCTATAAGTGCGCTGAAATGTGAATGAAACTTTCAAGGTCGTTCGCGTTCGTCACTGCCGTCTAGTTTGCTGCCGCTGCTGATACGGGCAGAACGCTGCTGCTCGTTGTTGCTTTTGTTGTTCTTGTATTTTTATAGTTGTTGTGGTTTTTGCAAAATTCGCATATGACTGAAAAAAAGCAAAAAAAATGCGGTCTTAAAGAAATATAGCTATAGTATAGATCCTCACAACAGCGCCGTCTTGCTTCAGCTTGCGCCTCTGTGCCAAAGTGGCACAAAAAATACAAAAACATAATTTTTTTGCTTGCTTATTTTTAGCATTTTATTATTATTAGATAATTGCTACAATTTAAATTTGCTTGTTGTTGTTGTTGTTTGTACATCTTTCTTTTTTTTGTTGCTTTCACGCTTATCGCTCTAATATATTTGTATTGTTTTGTTTCGCTTTATATGTATGTATGTTTATTTTTAAAATGTTTTGCTTTTTTGCAAAATATTTTTGAAAATACCAAATTTTTGTTGTTGTTATATTAAATTCGATTTTTCTTTAAATCTTTTTACATATTTTAAATTTGCTTATGCATTGTTTGGCAATTCTTTTTCTTCTTTTTGATTGTTTAGTAAAAAACCGTTACCAACCTGACGTAAGGCCTCTGTTCTTCTTCTAGTGCCTCCTCCACTTGGCCGAGAATTCCACATGTCAATAAATCGCGTGAATTTTTATCTTTAACACAGCCAAAGCAAAATTCGCTTGCTATCTATCTTTTTGCATGCATACATGCATACATACATACATACTTTTTAAGATAAGTACTACTATGTATGTATGTGTGGGTGAGAGCTTGCGCTGTACTTGTAGCGCGTGTTCCCAGCATTTAAAGCAAGCAATTGCCCTTGGCACAAACTGACGTCATGATCGACTTACGTAGTTTTTTGCGTCTTAGCGTTTTTTTGTTTATAAATTGAGAGTTTCAAAAAATGCTGTGTGAGTGTGTGTGTGTTTGCGAGTTGGAAAGCAGCGCACACGTGCTGCCATTAGCGCCTTCTGTGTTTTCCACTTAGTATCTCATGCTCACGTATCTGTAACTTATTTTAACACTACTCTTTATTCTAGCTGGGCATTCATTTATTATTTCACTTATTATTTCCGGATTTTGTTGTTGTTGTTGTTGTTGTGATTCCAGCAAAGATAGTGCCGTATTGTATTGTCATGGCAAGCCAAGCCATTGGCCAAATGCAGATAAGCTTTATACGGCAAAACTGACATTGGTTTAAAGTATTATGCGATCGCCTTCTTTGGCTAACATTAGAACTTGAGCACTCATTTTTTATGCTCTCTCATTGTTTCCGAATTTAGTCACTAACCAATCAATATGATATAAATACACACATGTGTATATTGCTCTCTAGCGTATTTCCAGTTATGACCCAATTTAGCCATATTAATGTAAAAATCCCTTACAAATGCCTCTGCTGTCAAGTCATATATGTATGTACATATAATATACACATGAACCCCCAGTTGAGTGCCTCTTCAAAGATCCCAGTTCCAGCGCTTTCTTGCTTAAAATTTTGAATTTCAAGTGTAGCCATCAATTCAATTATGTATATTACAAATCGAATTTAGAATTTTACTAGTTACTAAATTTGAAAATTTCGCATATATCATATACAGTCGAACTTCCATAACTCGAATCACTATTATCCAAAGAAAAAGTTCCACTTATGGAGACTTCGACTTATAGAAATTTATTCATTTGCTCCCAAAACGCTGTTGCCACCCTATTTAGTTTCAGTTAATGAAAATTCGAGATATGAAAGTTCGTCTGTAGCTTGATTATGTTATGCCAAATCTTGCAATCTTCAAAGCTGCCACTATTTTATTGCCTTTTTATTAAAAAGTACAAAAAAGATAGCCACTTAATTTGGCAAATAATTGCTGTAAAAAAATTTCACTTACTTAAAAGCTATGAATTTTCAATTACATTTTAAAAAAATTTCACTTTTACGGCAAATTTTGTTGCCGTTCGTTCAGTTGCAAGTGCACAGCAACAACAACATTTAACATTTTACTAAATTTAAAATACATATGCCTTTTTAATGGCAAAATGTTTGGCTGACATGCAAGTGGCAGTCAGTGTAGGCTATAAAGAGCAGAAGAGAGCTGGCAGATCATTGATACTGTCAAAGCCAAAGTCATGTCAAATTGCATTTTATGGAAGGCTGTTGATAAAATATAAACACATGATCTTTTGACTCTCTTTTGACAAAAGAAAAACGTCACTTCTTACATTGAAATGAGAGAGAGAGAGAGAGAGCTGCCGAAAAATTATGCCGGCGCGAAATGCGCAGAGCCGGCAAATGCTTAAATTATAAAACAAAAATATTTTGTTGTTGTATTTTTAGCATTTTTTATTGCTTTTGTTTTAAAGCGAAAATGCGCGCAAAAGCAACAACAACAACTCACACAACTTGCATGCAACAATGCATAGCAAAATCGCTTGCGCTATTCGTCATAGGCGCACTCGTAAATTTTGCGAACGCATTGCCCACTCTCGCACTCTCGCAGCGTGAGTGAGAGAGCGACTGAGCGGCCGCTAGCCTACACAGGGGCACGCCAAAAAGTGCAATGATCTGCAGTGCAAAATGTCAGTGAACTTTGTGGCGCGTCGTCACACGTTTTTATGTTGTTGCTTTTATTGTTGTTGCTGCCTGCCTGCCTGCCTGCCGTTGCTCTTGCATGTGGCTCTAAACAATGTGGCATTGTTGTTGCGTTCGCTCTAGCGCTTCAGCTGCATACTCTCGTATGCTTTGACTTTTGTTGATTAACTTTGTATGCGTTTTCTTTTTCTTTTCTTCTTCTTTGCTTTTTATTTTGCTTTGCTTTGGCGCTTTTTTGAAGATCATGAACACGTTTGAACTGAACGCCAACAGTGCAAGGTAAAAGAGTTGTAACAGAGCTTAAGTGTTTATGTGAACGACCGAAAGAGAGATAGAGAGCAAGAGCGAGTGCGTGCAATATTGAGCGATAAAAAGAGACGCAGACAGAATGATCGTGTGTTTGAAACGTGCCTGTTGGTTGGCCTGCAATCGGCATTTGTTGCCTCTGTTGGCTGTTGCCCGCATTGCTTGCTTGCCCCGTCGCCCCCCTTCACAGATCACGCGCTTACAAGCGCAAGAAAGGGATCGTGCAGCGCTCCGCCGAGTTGAATGCACGCGCCACAAAATGTGAATGACTTCTTGTGCCACTACTTCGAGACGTTTCGCTTTGCCATGATTTGAATTTCGCATTTTCCAACAACTGCAATGAAATGTTGTTGTTGCTCTTACTGCCACATTTTGCTGTGCTGCGCCAAATCACGTGCAACAACACGCTACAACGTTGCAACATGCCATGGCATTTGCAAGTTAAACTTCACTCTTTTTTTACTTTTGCGATTTTTGAAACATTTTGCGATTAAGTACGATTTATGGTATTTAAAAAATTTCAAAAAAAAAAGAAATATTTAAAAAAAGTTATACAAATAGCTTTTACACTTTAAGAGACTTGCCTGCAAATGCAAAGCTTGGCTTTTATACCAAAAAATTAATTACAAAAAGAAATTTAAAAAATATTCCAACTTTCCGGCACACAAAAATGACCACCTTTGAAAAGATATGTATGTATGTATACCAAGCTTAAGAACACGCAACAAATAAGCATACAACCACAACTTCAGCAACTTTCATTCGACCATGGCAAACACAACTACAACAACAGCCAAAGCACACGAACAACAAACAACTGCAACATCAACAATTATTACAAAACCGTTTTCATTTTCTATGAAATTTCAAGAAAGAAGAAATTTCAAGTTCACACATGCATACTCTCTCACACAGCAAAGAACAAGGCAGAGCCGCGCTGATCGACAGACAGATGGAGAGTCGCAGAGCCATGCTTTCCACTTGCCAAACAAGTTTGACAACTGCTTTCTTCGGCAGCACTGAAGCCGCTTGCTGCGCTGACTTAACATTTTAGCCGCTCTTTCATAATTCTGTTTCGAACTTTCTTCGTACGATCGATGCAACAACAACAACACGCTGAAGAGGCAACAAGATCTTCAGCCAACAGTGAAGAACCAGACAATCAAAAAGAAAGCACAGCAAAACAGAAAGCACTCTACAGCTTGCGCTGTGCACTTTCTACGAGAAATTCTTTCTTTCTTTTCTGTCTGTCCGTCTTTCCAGTTACAAGCAGCAACAGGCCGGCATTGCTCTGAGCCATTGCCTTGGTGAAAGTTATATAATACGAGTGGTATGTGGCATGTTCAAGTTCAACATGCCAACAACTACAAGAACATGCAAGGGGAAGAAAGTATTTTTATATTTTTTCTCAATTTTGCTTTAGCACTTTCTACGCTGTCTTGCCAATTTGTAACCGCTTGTTGTCGATTGCTCTTAGCAAGCCAAGCCATAAACTGTTCTCGTCGGGCCAAGCACGTTTGCTCATGCTGTTATGGCACGATCTGCCATGCGATCATTTATGCTCAGTCAGCGCGTAAAAGTTGGGTCAAGGTTTTGCTCTGTATAAATGCATTTTTTTTTTATATTTACTATGACAAAATTATGCCGCCTTGTTTCAAATTTCACTTTCGATCGAAATTTATCGTGCTGTAACAATGTATTCAATGTTCAGTGCGATCGATTTCAATTTAACTTGAAAGTAAAATGTGCAATATGACTATTGATTTGCTATTAATATTTTTGCTGAATTAGGTAAGTTCGCAAGAAAGGTGAATGATATCTTCAAAACTGCAAAGCAAATTATCTCGATCAGTTATCAATGAACAACAACAGACTTACATATAACATTTTTCAGTTCCTAAAACTTTGAAGACATTTAATTGTAAATGCAGAATTTTAAAAATTACGTTTTGTATGCAATCTTCTTAAAAAAAAAACTTTGTTTATTATGGCCTATGAATATAAAATTTACTGATCTTTCTCTACGACCTTTTTTCCTTTCTTTTCTAGAATTTGATGGCACCACTGTATTATGTCGCGTTTGCGGTGATAAAGCTTCCGGTTTCCATTATGGCGTGCATTCTTGTGAGGGCTGCAAGGTAAGTTACAAGCAAACCTTCTTCTCTTTATTATTTAAAACTGAAAGATTACAATACAATAAAAAAAAAAATGTTATTGCATTTGTACAGCAGCACAAAAGTGTGCTGCACACGTGTGCAACCAGCCGTTGCAACACCGGAAATCCGCAAAAACAACAAAAACAGTTTTCCAGCATTATATCTGAAACGATCTATAAATAAATGCATGCAAGCGCGCACATGATCACTCTTTTTTTGTTGTTGCTCAGGCATTGTCTGACTACTCGAGCCCAAACAACAACGTTGATACTCCACTGCTGATCTTCATCTACATACAAATTCGAAGACGCTGTCTAGTCGGCGTCTCTTCTCGTCTAGATAATTCGCACATGCTTGACATTGAACTTGCATAACCCTTTGTGCGTTTCTTATGCCCGAGTTACCCCCTTGCTTAACTTGCGCTCAGAAAAAAACCTTGTGTCGCCACAATGATCGTGCCACGATCTTACGTTGCTGCTGCCGCCTTGCAACCCTTCAAAAAAACCTACATCCCGCTTTTGTTGCACCTTTTTGTGGCTGCAACTACTACGCAGTGGCATTCAAAAAGGCTGCCAGCCCCCTACACCGCCGCTTGCCGATCGTGTTTGTGATCATCACTACGGCGTGGTATTTATATGCCCTCTACTTTTTCAGCATAGTCTGCCGTCTACCTATTTGCCCCTTTTTATTTTTGTCTTTTATTTTCAAAAAAAAAATAACAATAGTAGTAGTTCACGTCCTGACGCATTGCCCGCACGATCAGCCACGATCTGCCAGTCTGAACTGGCACGTTTATTTTGCTTGCTGCTTGTTCTTGTTGCTTTCGCTGCTCTTCAGCGCTGCAGCAGTCTACCACTTTTGACATTGAATATTTGCCACAGACTTGCGCCAGTTCATTCGCCTCTTTTTTCGTCGCAGCGTCGCGCTCTCTCGACGCACATGCCTTTTGGCTGACAACCTTGCTGGCTGCACCCTTCCTTCATTATGTCGGCCTGTCGCATTGTTGTTAATAGCATGGCTTCCCTGTGGCTGGCTGCTTTAGCTGCTCTGTTGTGCTGTGCTCTGCTCTACTGCCCTTCCCGATCCTCTCTGTCTCTCTCTCTCTCTCTTTTTTTTTCGCTGCGCAGTTGCACATAACCTTGTAAAGTAGTTTGCCCTATTCCCTTATTTTCCACACCGCCTTTGGCCGTTTTTGTTGTTGTTGATAATGTCTCAATGACGTCCTTGAATTAGGTTAAACATATCCATGCATTGCTGCTGCTGCTTCTTCTTCCTTTGCCGCCGTAGCTGCTTCGGCATGCGTTCCTCTCATCGTCGTTGATGTTGTTGTTGTTCTTCAGCCAGCCAAGTTGATCCTTTACTGCTGTTTATTTGGTGCTTCTTCTTCTACTTCTTTGCCTGCCGCTTGTTATTATTTTGATTTCTGTTGCCCATACAATTCCTGCACTTTTTCAGTCGCTCTTTTTCTTCTTCTTCTTCGTTTTTTGCCTCGCGTCGTAACGTCTGAAATTTCAAACTTTGCGCCGCCGTTCAAGTTTCAAAGCCAAGTTCATTCACCCGCCGCTGCTGGCAAAATGTATCTGCCGGCAGCAGCATTTAATTTTCGCCAACTTTTTGCAAAGCGTGGTAACTCAAAATCTTTGTTTATGCCATTGAAAGAAAAATCCGTAATAATTTGCATATCTACGCAAAATAGAGAACAAACAAAATTTGAAAGTTTCAGAGGCGGGTTTCAACGGCTGGGAGAAGTGCTAGAAAAAAGAAGCGTGCATAATAGGCGAAGTGTGTGGGAAGGGGGCCATATGAAAAGTGGTTAGTCAGTGCAGATAAGCGGCTGGAGCCCACCTACGAATATTCGAAGAATTAATTTTATAAGTATGTGCTCAAACATTCGATTTTTTGTAAAAATTATTAGCCTTCCATTATTAGCGCTATATGGCAGCTGGGCTCAAATGTAGAACGCTTTTTATTAACTTGGGGCTGAAGGGATATTAGTCAGTTTAGTAGTTGATTAACTTATGTATTATTGCTACAGCCAATCACCAGCGCTATTGCTCTTGTAAATTTCAGCTGGATCAAACGCTGTCTCTCTCTGATAACTTTTTATTGGATCAGTCTGCTACCACTTCATAGCTTGAGTGCTTGAGGATTTTAAACGATCAACAGGCAGTTCCTACAGCCAAACCAATTCTGCGTAGTTTTGGAAATTTATATTTTTCGAACGAACCTAATACACATACTAAGTACCTCAAAATAGTTGTAGATTGTCTGTAAACTAGCAAAAAGGTGGCTTCAAAATTTTAGCGACTAAACTTCAGACTTTAGACGTGCTTTTTACAGTGCTATCTCTAACAATAGACAGCAGCTGTCCAAATGTGACAACGCTTTAGTGCGCATTCGCCTGATCTGCCACCCTCTGGCGCACTCTCATAACTGCGCTGTCGATCGTGCGCTTGCTCTCTCTCGCTCTTTCTCAATCTATTTCTCTCTTTAGAACGCCCTATCGCACGCACACACAAAATTTGAAGTTCAAGGTTAATTTTTTCGGGGCTGTCAAGCGTCTGTTGTTGTTGTTTTCTGTTTGCTGGCATTTTGAACTTGGAAACCTGTCTTTTTTTATGTTGCTATAAGTGGCAGCCCTTTTTGTGTGTGCGTTTCATTGCGGCGGCGGCGGCGGCTGTGACGGCGTTTTACCTTACCGCTCGGTTTTAGCTTGAGCTATTGTTGCTTATTGCCTTTTGTGTTGGTGTTTGTGCCCCTTTTTTCGCCTTTTTCGTGTGTATCTGCTTTTGCGTTTCAGTAATGCGTAATTACCATAGTTTTTCCCCCTCTGCTTTTTTATTACGCTCATTCTTTATACAGATTCGAAATTATTTTTCTTGAATTTTGATACGATTTGAGCATACATACGCAAAAAGCAACGTGCGATCGATCGCTAACTCGTTCACTTTCCCCCTAGTCCCGCGCTCTTCGAGTGCGGCAGACCTTCATTTTGTCTATTGACCTTTATTTTGTTTGGATCTTCTTAGCGCGTTTGTATTGTGCGTTACTTTTTAGGATGCTCGAAGTGAGTCGGTGATAGCTCAATTGATCATGACAGCGGCTCACAATTCTGACTTGATTTCGTTTTTTATCATTTTGTTTATAGCATAAGAAATTTTTCTGTTTTGACAAAATTTCGCTTGATACATATTTTTTGCAGTAGCAAGGAGTTGCATTTCAAAAACAATATTTGCGCAATTTTTTTGCCGCTGCGCACAGCTTGGCCTTCAACACAAAATGGCTGCACTTTCTGCTTCTTAATGATTGCTCAATAAATTTCAAATATGGCTACACTCTTTGCGCTTTATAATTTTGACAGCTTTTACTGTAACATGTTGCTAAACAATGCTGAATTGTCAAAAACATAAGGCAGCTTCTTCTTCTTCTAATTGCCTGCTAATCTCTTATGGCCAATAACTATAAATTTGTATGCAACAATTTGAACTAAGTTTTGACAGTTCCTGCAAAAATGTCAAAATAGTTCGGCTGCAACATGTTGCGCGTGTAGCTGTCAGCGCAACACTTCAACATGCGACCATTATTCATTATCTATTATCTTTAAAATTTATTTCAAATAAAATAGCAAAATATGCCTTGCGCACAACAAAAGCAACCACAACAACAACACACAATCATAAAAATTAGAAAAATTGCAAAATTGCGCGTTCATTGCACGCATTCAATGTCATTCGCCGAATAGAAAGGTTGCCACATTTCCGCCGCACTTTCACCGCGCGCTGCCAGCTCAACAAAATTTTGCCTGAAGCGGGTTTTTTTAGTTTAGAACAACAAGCTATTATTTTTATTTGCTATTCTTGTTTTTTTTTATAAATTATATACGCTTATATGTAGACAAATTATGAATATTGGCATATTTTCTCCCTCTTCCTCTCTCTTTCGCGCTTGTGCACAGTTCTTGGCCTTGCTTTTATTTGCCTCGAAATTTTAAATTGTTTATGTGGTCTGTCTGTCTGTTGGCCCTGAAATTTTTGCGAACTGTCAAAAAATATGCGTGCATCTGTTTGTGTGTTCTGTGTGTGTGTGATTGTGCGTACATGCGTATGAAGAACACAAATATGGCCGCTCGTGCGTTGCGTTTCATTGCGTCGCTATGTCACTTTGTGCGTCTCTTCAGCGCTTGGTCGGTTTGTCAGTCAGTAGTGTCAAGTGTTGTTGATGATCTCATATCAACGCTGGCTTTTGAAGCGAAGCAACAAATAGCTAAAAACAGCTGAATAGCAAACGAAGAAAAAACGCACTTCCTGTCATTGTTTCTTTTTTCTTTCTTCAGCTTGAACTAATTTTCTATGCGATGCATTACATGGCGAAACTGCTGACACTGCTTGTCACTTTGACAGCTGACCGACATGTCAGATTTTGTAGCGAAATTATTTGCAGAATTTTTGTTAGAGCTATAAGTATTTACTTAAGCATTTTTCTGAGCACTTTTTCGGCATTGATTGTATATAATCATATTACTTATGTATATAGATTAAATCGTTGGAAGTTGACAGTTTTTTTCTTTTTCTACTTCAAAAAGAAGGACTACTTTCGCTGTCTTGTAATTTCGCTGCCCTTTACCATTCTCGCTTGCCTTATCATTCCCGCTTTTGTCAAACTGTCAACGCTTGTTGACCCTCCTACACTTCCGCCAATGCATTACAATTTGGCAGCATTATTTGCTTGCCCATAAATTATAATCAGCTCGATCATTTGGCTATTTAATTAAATGTGTCAAATTTGTCTTTTTCTATCAGTCAACATTTGACAGCACAATTCTCTCACGCGTAATTGCCCGCTTGCTCCTCTACGATTTTATGAAGGTACGCCTGCCTGCTCGCATGCTGCTGCTTTTTCTTCTGCTTCTTCTTTTTTTACACTTTTTTTTATTATGCTCTTTTGTTTTCTTCTTTTTTGTTGTTTATTATTATTTCTTTCCTCTGCCTGCCACCAGCTCCGTATGTGGCCCCAACAACTTTTCAACACACAGCTTGCATTGGTATATGTGTATGTATGCATGTGCGGTAATTGACCAGGCACGAATGTGAATGAACTCGTTCAATGTCAATAGTTTCTGGCGTGTGTACAGAGAGCTGCAGAGACAGAGACTGCGGGAGAGATAGTGTGCGGGAGAGCTAGCGAGCGTGAGCTTGGCGCTGTGGCGCTCGTCGGGCTAGTGGTAAAAACGACGCGAGCCCCAACAAAGTCTCTCACTCAGTGTGGTTTCGTTTTCAGGCGCCTCTGCTCCAACTCACTGACAATTGGGCTTCTTGCAATCTGCGCTCTCGCTATCTGTCACTGTTGTGCTTCTCTCTCAACGCACGCATTTGCTCACGTAATTTTAATGCCCATAAGTTGTTGTTTTTATGGCATTCGTTAGTTGTTGTAATTCATGTTGGTAATGTTGTTGATGATGAATTCAGTGGTGGGGCTGGCTGTTCTATGGTGCGACTCATCACCTCAGCCAAGATGTATGACTCTTATTTATAGGCGCTCCTCATAATGAGCACTTTTTTCCGTAAGCTTTCAACTATCAAAATTGCTTGCTTTAATTGCTTTGCTAGTTAAAGAAAGATTTGAGGGAGGTGTCAACAGCCACAGCAAAAAAAACTGTGGAAGTGGTTGTTTTTGTTTTTTCTTGTCTAAAATGTTTGCGTTCTTAATCTGGTTTTCATAATTAATTTATGTAGAATTGTTTTGGCAATATTTTTGAAGGCACTGCTGGCAAGAATAGGCAATAAAACTGGAATTAACATTTTTGATTGTCATTTTGAGAACAAATTTTACGATTGGATTTTTTGCTTTTTGATAAGCGAAAGCAAGCACATAAATATTTTGCCTAAACGGCTGTCAAAAGTAACTCAAACTTTGAACTGTCAAAAAAGTGAGTTGAAAGTGTCAACTGTAATTTTTCAAAGGTCAAAATTCAGATTTTCAAAAGTTGTTCGTTTTATTCAAAGTATTTGAAGTTAAAATTTTAAATGAAAGAGAACCCTAACCTGCATCAATGCATGACGTGTAAATTCCACAGACGCCGCTGTCGATTGCACTATGACGTGCACACACACACACACACGCGTTGAGTCACACATGCAAGCACAACAACAACAGCGCATAAATTGTAGTAAATTAATGAAAATAAAAATGCTCACACAAAGAAAATGGGGAACACGGAGAAGTTAAGCAGATAAGCAGCAGGGAGCGGTCCCAACTAGCGTGCACATGCAACAAAGCAAGCAGAATAATAAATGTGGCAATGTCATGCAATTTGGACAACATGAAAGAAAACGACAACAACAACAACAACAACAAACAAGTAAGAACGAAATACCACACGCATACATCGGCGCATTTTATCATGCCCATAGTCAACAGTACAACTACAACAACAACTCTTATCATTGTACTATTTTTGGGCGTTCATTGGAAGCAGAAGAAAAACACTAAGTAGAAGAAGCAATAGTTGAGAATATTAATAAATAATCTTTTTTCGTCCGCACAGCGTTGCATTTTCCTTCATTACAAGTTAACTTTGCTCCTCTTGAAAATTTCCATTTTTTCGAATTTAATATTTTCGTTTGCATTTTAGTGCGTTACATTTTTGTCAATTTGTTTATAAAGTTCTTAGTAAAATTTTTATACAATTCTGTACTTGACTGATTTTAAGATGTAGACGTTTCATTGTAAATAACTCATTGAAATTTTCGTTTCTGTGTACCTACCCTTTCTTTACATTTTGTTGCTTTTCTGCCGTTTCGTAAAATCGAAAAAAATGTACCCGAAATGCTTGATTGCTTTTGGCCTGTGTTTTTGTTTAGGCAAGCGTGAAATTTTAATTACTTACGGCTGCAACTGCATTCTATTCTCTTCTAGTATCGAACCCCGTTGACCCTTGCTGTTTGATCAATCGACAGAAGGATAGAATAAAGCCAGAAATTAATTTTTGGAAAGCAATGAAAAGAGAAATATTCACCTAAATGAAATATATAAACAAAACAGCATTTTATCGTTAGCAAACGGGGCCGTTATTTGGCTGAAAGAGAGCGCCCCCATCCAAATGAAATAACATTAGATAAAAAATATCTGCTTTCTAAGCGATTTACTACATATTGATTTCTTTTGAAAACCCGACTACCAAAAGATTTTTTGATCTTTGAACGATTTTCTCTTTTTAAAACATTTTGTTTCGTAAGTGTAATTTTTGCCCAATATCTACTCTTCCCTTCCTACTGCTGTTCACAGAGCGCATTCTCTTTATAATCGCTTTATCACAGCTTTTTGCTTGTTTTTTTTTTGTTCTGCTTCAGCAACATAAAAGCGCACATTGCCAAATGCCAGCCCAGCCCATCCCATTTCATCTCACCTCTTTTCTGCTTTGTCCCCAATCAATTGATCCGCTTTTTTCTTTTTTTATATACCTACCTCAGCAGCGAGTTCACTGACTTCTTGCCATGTGCTTTTCACTTTTCATTTCATTTAAGGCTACTGCCCCTTGCAAGCATTCACCCTTTCGAGAAGCAACCCAATTGCGCTAGCATTTCTTCTCTCTACCCCTCCCCCACCCAATTCACAAACATTTTATGCACAGTCATGCGCCTTTTCATACACTCATTCTTTTTTCATTTTGCTCCAAAACTGCGCCAACAGCAGCAGCAGTTCCACTCATGCTGGCCTAACAATTAAGCCCACTCAATTTGAGTGAGTCAGTAATTTTCACTACTCCATTTTGCTCTAACTTCAGCGCAATCTCTGCTTTTCCTCTTGCCACTGCGAAGCCTCCTTCCACTGCCCACAGCAAAACTTCACAACTATTTTCCCCCACGCTTTTAGCGCCCTTTTCTCCTTTTAGTGCTCACACGCAAGTGACTGTGTGTATGCTGTTGTTGCTAGGTTGCTAGGTTGCTGTGCTGTTGTGTTTGTAGTAGGTATAAGCCAGCATTTTCCTGCATTGCCTGCTTTGTATTGGTATGTGTGTGTGTGTCTGTATCTATGCAGTGCATTTCCATTTTCCGCCATTCATTCGGGGTTAATGCACTCAAATGCACTTGAACGACTGACAGAGTGAACATAATGCGCGTTTGTGTGTGTATGTATAGAGCTGCTTGTGCATGTGTGCATGTCTGCATGTCCGGAGCAACGCCAGCAGTGGTGGCATTTCGAAAAAAGGGCTCAGGCGAAAATTTATTATATAATAACAACAATAATAAAAAGTGTAATTTTCACTTTGGTCATTCCTAGAATTTTGTCATGCTGAGGAAATTGAAACGAAAAACTATTTTGAATTTTAATGATTGATTTCTCGTTACCTCTGTAATGTGCATAAAGGCAACGGAAAGGAGAAGGGGGCTATACAATAAATACGAGTAAAACAGGAAGTTTTATGTAAATTTCAGAATGAAGCCTATGAAGATATGCTTAGAAAAAAAAATGCTTGAATTGAACTGCCTTATCAATAAAAATTTTCTGAAGAATTAAAAGCCGAATTCTCATACAAAATCTTGTGATTCATTGTGTATACGTTTTGCTGGAGAGGAGCCCTACGACAGATTCTAATCCGGTAATGGGTTGCTCGGATTAATCAAGAAGAAGAACTTGTAAGGCATGATAGTTAAATTTTTGAGCATTTTGTACTTTTTGAAACACAGTTTTAAATTTTTTATGTAAAAAAACAACTAAATTTTTGTGCAGGATTATTGTTAAAAATATGTATACCTACTCCTTGTAAGCAAATTCGCACTCATTATGAGTTTAATATAGAATAAAAATTTTTGGAGTGTAGACATAACCATTATGCATAAACTTTGACACTTAGTTTATGAGGTCATAAATTTATAAAGTTTATCAGGCTTGTACATGTTTAAAAGAATACCGCTAATGTCTTCTGCTGATAGTTCCAAGTTTTTAATGAATATTTCTGCATTTTTATACCCTACACCTATGGTAATAGGGTATAATAACTTTGTGCGAAAATTGTAACGCATTAAAGGAGCCGTCCTAGGTATAGACATAAGTATATAGAAATGCTTAGAATCACTTTCTGTGTTGATTTCCGGTTGTCCGTCTGTCCGTCTGTCCGTCTGTCCGTCTGTCCGTCTGTCTGGCTGTCCGTTGGCGCAGGAGAGAAAGAAGGAGTTGTCCGATTTGGACCAAATTTGGCACACAGTCGCAGTGAACCTTCCACTACTTCAAGTTCCGAGATTAGCCAAATCGGTTCAAAGACACGCCCACAATGGGTCTGTAAGTCCCACTACCTCGGATTTTTTTCGATTAAATTGCTATAATTTGTCTAATTACTCATTCAAAAGAATAATACTTGGTATTTAAGGTGAGGTGTTGACCCTCTGAAAAATACCAAAAAATGGGCGTGGTCCGCCCACTATGTAGGCGGTAAGCTTAAAATCCTCATAGCTTTTGTAATACACCCATCAGAGCATCCATATTTGGTCACTTCATTGCAGGGGAAAATATCTTTATATTCTCCAAAAATAGACGTGATCCGCCCACAATGGGGGCGGTAAATTTAATATACCGATCATTTCTGTGGTACACCTGTCAGAACATCAATATTTGGTATATATAAACATATTAGGAATATCTTGTAGTTTGTCAAAAATGGGCGTGGTCCGCCCACTCAGTTACTTGGTGTAGGGTATTACTCTGTCGGTGAAACCCGACTGATGCTTCCTTACTTGTTTGTATAAATATTCGCTTCTATAAAGCAACTTTTCTAAGGGGTCTGTTTAGAGTGTTACTAATTTTTCTGATGCTTCAAATTTTACAATAAATATTGTAGTATTTCTGCATTGTTTGAAAGAACTTTCTCTTCTATATAGCAATTTTTCCAAGAGTCTGTTCGCCGCGGTGGCTCAGTGGTCTAAGTGCTTGGACGCTGACGCGGAGGATCTGGGTTCAACTCCCGGTCCGGTAACATCTAATAAAAAGAAAATTTGTTTTCAAATTGTTTCTTTGCGCGGCGCCACTTCTCGCGGTGAATTGGCAATTCTCCGAGAATAATCTTTGCCATGAAAAAGCTTCTCAAACCCGTTCGGATTCGGTAAAGTAGGTCCCGTTAACTTGTGCAAAAAATATAACAAGCACACACCAGTTAATGCGAGAAAGCTAGGCCTAAGCCCACACGGGCTGTTGTGCCAGTCAATTATTATTATTATTATTACTAACGACAACGCTTCCATGTCCGCTACATTTTATTTCGATAAAATGTTCGTCAAGCATCCAAACTCGCTTAAATTATTTCTATGCATTTTCTGCTGCCTACTCTCAACTCATTTTCGATGCCTTCACTTATTCTAATTAGCTTGCTCGTATTAACTATTTTTGCTCCCTTTGGTGTGGTTTTTTGCACTTGTGCGCTCAAGCGCCTAAAAACCGGCGCACATTCTGCTTAATTACTTGAGAGGCGCTGTGGTGCAACAATAACAACAACAAAACAACAACAACAAAAAGCAACTACTCCAAAACCAATTAGCTATAGCAACCAACACTTGCACATGATTATTTGCTAATAATTTAATACAACAGCGCGCCTTCTCCCTCTGCCCTCTGCCCACTTTGCTGCCAAGCCAAATGCACTGCTGCGCCTACTCGACGCTTTAGCACGGCACTCTCAGCAAGTGTGTGTGCTTGTGTATGTGTGCGCATAATTGCCAATTGGCAGGCACAGTCCTGCTTGCCTACAAACAGTTCATTGCACTCTGCTATTTGGGTCATCAACCTCGCTGGCTGCGCGCTTATTTAGGTTAGAGCTGGACGCTTCTATGCCACACACACACACACACATATTCACTGCACAAATGTGTTTGCGTGTGTGTGAGAGAGTGCATGTTGCAATTTGTGCTCTGCTTTCTGTTTTTTTGCACGCGCTAGAAAAAAAACGCTCTCACTTAAAAACTGCAGCATGTAATGCAAAAGAGAGAAAGAGAGAGAGAGTCAAATTAATAATGCTAAGCAGAGAGGAAGGGTGTGCGCTCAATTGTTGTGTATTATTTGTGCAAATGCACTGAAAGGGTGAAAGGAAACTTCTTGCATCAAAAATTCGTAAATTGCAATATTTTTGGAAAGAAATCAAATTTGAATTTTGCTTGAATTTGAAGTTTGTCTGAAAATTAGCATTTTATATCAAAAGAGACGAAAATTTCTGGCATGGCCCATATTTATTTTGGCGCCCCTTTTTCGCGCTGCTTGCGCCAACAAACAAACTTTCGAACAGCACGTTCGAAAGCACACAAGGGAACCACACAACATTTCGAATTTCGCAGCAGCCGCTGATCAAGCAATTGGGTTTGCGCGCTGGCTAAGTTTCGAGGCTGCTGTCCGATAGAGAAAAAGTTATAGCATACTTTGCGGCTCATTCATTCGAGCTGAGCAACACGAAGTATGCTTCGTTTTTTAGCACTGCTCTTTTTCTTCTGGCGAGCTTTTTATAACACAAACTTTTAATGACGTCAATGCAGAGTGGCAGCAGCAGCGAAACAGCTTTTGTGTACTACAACAAAAGGCAATGAGTTCAGAGGCAGAGATTGACAGAGCCCAAAGAATTTTAATTTGCTTCAATGTTTTTTTCAACAAGAAATTTTTCAAAAAAATTTTTATTTTAGAATTTTGAATTTTAATTATTGAATGAAAAATTTTGTGAATTAAAAAAATATGAATTCTTATTTTGGAAATTGGGGAATTAAATTACCAACTTGTAATTCAAACTATTAAAAATTTTCTTTTATTAAGACTTCAATTCCAAAATTTTCTCAAAGTACAAATTTTTTTTAGTTTAAAAGTTTGAAATCCAAATTCAGAGCTAAGTTTTTGATTAAATACAAAATAGACAGTTTTTGGTTTTAGAATTTAGAAATTAGAATTTTATAATTTAATTTATTTTGAATTTTATATTTGGAAATTAAAAATTTTTGGTTTGAAATTTGTAATTTTGTAAATTTCTACTGCAATTGTTGTTATGCTTAAAATTTAAGCGCTTTGGTTGGCTGCCTTTAGGCGCACTTTTGACTTTTCTACATAAACATACATACATACATACATACCTACATATGTATGCGTGCAGCAGCTCATTGGCAACAACAACACTAACACAATGCACTGTTGCCTGCTTGCCTCCCTCTCTCTCTCACACTGGCCATTGGCGCTGCTCTTTTACTTTTTTCTTGCCTGCCTCGAAACTGGGGCGAGGGCATAGTGCAATGAACTGCTGCTGCATTTTGCTGCTGCTGCTGATGGTGCTGCCGTCTTCGCTGCCTGTGTTGCTGCAGCTGCGCGCTTTGGTTGTTGTAGTTGTTGTTGTTATTGTGCTAGCATTTTTGTTGCCCTCAGTTCCATTCATTTTTGCATAAAATCTTGGCGCAAAAACGTGTCGCAAAACTTACTATCATACTTACTCGTAGTAGTAGTAGTTTTATGCATGTGTGTGTGTGTATTTTATTGTAGCAATATGTATGTATGTGCTTTTTTGTGCATGTATCCTTCTTGATTTTGCGCGCTCTATGAACATGTTCTGCTTCCTTCATCCCTAAAGCTAACCAATTTCAAACTCTTTCTTCTCTAATTTCTCTACTTTGTTTCTAATTTTCTTTCTTCCTACCTTCGCTCTTTCCTTTCTTACTTACGTTTTTCCTAAACTGCTTCTCTTACGTTCTCTTTCTTCCGTAGTTTTTACGCCCTTTCACACCCCCTAGTTTTTTCCATTTTGTACTACTCCTTTCCTTCAACTTTCTCCTCATATCCTTCTCCTTCTCCAATTCTTCTCAGCAATCAGCTATTTATACATACAAAGCTCAGGGAAGTACCTACTGTTTTAATTCTATTTTATTTTCTTACTCATGTTTTCATCTTTTTCCGCCCCCATCTCCACTACCCTAACTCCTCTCTAATTCTATTTTCAGTTGTCTTTACCTGCACCTTCTTCTCTTCATCGATATTCTGTTTCATTGTTCTCAACTTCTTTCTGCCCCATTATTCCTCTAGTTCCTTATTATCCAGGCTTTTTATGCAACTCATGCTCTTTTGTCTACTTCTTCCACCATTATCCTTTCTAACTGCTCCTTTCCTTCTCATTTTTGACTTAATCTCTGCTTCTAGTCTAGATTCATCTTCATTTTCTCCACCTATGTGCCTTCATCTATGGCTCTATGTTCTGGTAGCTACTCCACCTACTCCACCCACCCCATATCACCACAGCTTTCTCATCTATCAACACAAGTTGTTCCATCTTAGCTGCTCCTGCTACTCCAGCTTCTTCGTCGCTTCATGCTTTCATCTAAAAATACCTTCTTTTCTGATCCAACTGCTGCCCTCTGCCATTTTCTTTCTCACTTCCTGCACGCCTATCTAAGTATATTCGTCCTGGCAAGGCACTGCTGACCTACTTAGAGTTCGTTCACCTTTCATTTTCCGGCTCAGCTTCGGCCTCGCTGGCTGATCAGCCGCTCGCAGCCCGCGCCCGGGCTACACTTTCCACTTTCTCCGGCAAATATGGCAACAACCCTCGGAATCGGATTTTGCCTATCTTATTTGTTGTCAAGCGCGTTGCTCTGCATGGAAGGGGGTGTATTTGGATACAGCCCGTATTTACTTCGTTGGGGGTTGATTTCAGTGGCTTTTTTTATGCTTGCTTAGGCTAAAGTTTGCTTTAATGAAAGTGGATCAGAGCTGGGCAGGAAAGCAGGCAGCATGATAGAGATGGCTGATACATTGAATATCGTTAATTTGAGTATGATAATATTGAGCTTTTATACTTAACTATATATTTTATCACATGGAGGTAAGGGCAGATCCTCAAAGATGTTTGCTAGATATTGCAAAATGTGCTCTTGACAATACCTCCAAATATTATATATATATATATGTAAATATATAGAAGCTCAATGTTATCGTTATCGAGAAATAAAGTTTTCGTGCTATGCTATATTTCCTTATCTTTGTGCTGGTTCAATATAACCAATATCAGCAATGTTCCCGATATCGATATTAGAATAAGCTGGTTTTTTTCATGCCGATACGAAAAAGTACAAAATCGATATATGCGAATGCATCGTCCATCCCTACAGCAAATTACAAAGCAAAATATTTGCTGCCTTTTGGCTGAGGGTCGTCCGCCGTTGCCTTCGGCTTCGTATACGACCACTAAAACTTTGCCTCGTTCTGTGCACCACTTCTGCTTCTAGTTCAGCTGCGGCCGCGGCCATTTTGTCAATTGTTGCCTCGCAGGATTTTGCACAAATCCTGCAGCAGCAGCAGCCCCTTCGAACAATGTTATGCCACGCACAATGCCAGAGCAGGGACCTTTCCTTGTCCGGAGAAATGATAAATTGCTGCGCTTTTTTATTAATTTTGTGCGGGCGACAAGCGAAAGTTGGCAGCTGGAAAGCTGATGGCTAGAAACGAATTGGCATTATTTACGAAATATATGCAGAGCTTGCGAGAGGGGGAAGGGGAAAGAGTGGCAGCGAAGTAGACAGTGGCATTTTAATTTATCATGATTTCTGCTTGTAGATGCAATCATATTTTTCCGGGCCATGGTCTGCTTGACTTACGTCTCAGGAAAGCTTTTAAGCAACTGCTGCTTCCTTGCTGTACACATACACTCACATTCACACACACACACATACGCTAAGCGGGGGGAAGTAACTTAAAAAACATTAAAATTCAAAAATTCCATTTTCAATCTTAACTGACGTACTTCAACTTTAACTTAAAAACAAAAAAAAACTTTTGTTGTTGTTGTTCCTGAGATTGCTTTTCGAGGGGCGTAGAAACCCTCAGGAAAACTGCGGAAAAGCGCCATCTACCTAACTTACTTTGGCAGCTACATTTGTTGTTAGTTTTAATTTTGTTAGTTTTTATTGTTGTTGTTATGGCTGACCATCACTCAAAGCCAAGCCAAGTCGAGTCAAGTCAAGATCGTTAGAGTTGGTAGAGGCAAGCTGTTGTTGTTGCTGCTGGCTAGTGGCCGTTGCCAAGTTGCTGTTGTTATTGTTGTTGTTTTGCTTATTTGTTGTTTTTGTTAGACAACTAATCAAAGCGTGCATTGAACTCTGGCGCACATGTTGCATGGTTGTATATGCATGTGTGCGTGTGTGTGTGAAATGCAATTTTACTACGGCTTGCTTGTCTTTCTTCGTTGTTGTTGCTTTTTTGTTTGGTTTTTCTTTTTAGCTAGTAGTCATAATGTTGCTGTTGCTTTTGCTGCTGATATTCGTTTGTTGTTGTTGCTGATAGCATGTCTTTTTTGTTGTTGTTGTTGTTGCCAGCGGTCGCTGACTTATCAAATTGCTTGTTAAAAAATTGCTTGCTGCAAGCAGCAGCAGCAGCAAAAGTTAGTTATGTTGCTTCGCTTGCATGCGCAGCACTGACATAATAATGACAACAGCAACAACAACAACATATTAGAGAACAACAACAACAGCGTCATAAACAAGGCAGCACAACATTTTAATGTACATATTACAACTGAGCCAACTACAGCTTAGGGAAAAGTTTTCTTTATTGCCAACATGCAACATGTTTGCAACCAACAACAACAAAAACAACAGAAACATCGAGAAATGTAGCACAAGCAGCGGCGCTCAATTGCTGACTTGAGCGAAAGAGCGCGAGCGGGAGAGAGAGAGCGCGCGCAATGCCGTTGAGAAGGCTTGCCGCTGAAACCAGATTTTAATAGTAGCCAACTCTTTTATTCACCTTTTCTCTGCTGCTCCCCTTTTCCGCTTCTTGTTCTGCTTCTTCTGTGCTGATCCTTTAGAACCGCCTCCTCCTGCTTCAAGTTCTTCTTCTGCTTCACATTGACAAGAAGTGAATGAACTTTTGTGCAATTGTGTCTTTTTGCTTTCTCTGGCTATTTCTTCTCATATTTTTTTCTCTATTTGTGCACGTCTATTTTTGTATATTTCGAATTTGTTTGTCTGACCTTTCTGCTCTGCAAATTGTTATCACTAAATTTTCTGATATGCTCATAGCCAAATTTCGAACTAGTTCACTGAACGCACTCTTTACTTCTATTTCTTCGCTCAGTTTCTTTTCTAAATCACCCTTTCATTTCACCACTTCTCTTATTCAATTTCAAATTATGACATCAAATGTCACTCATTCAAAAATCGAATTATACAGAACATAATATAACATACTTTTTCTTTCTTTTCATTGCAGGTGAGTGTAAAATTATTGCTATCAAAATCACAAACTATAGAAAACAACAACAAGATGTAAGTAATTTGCAAATTTTAAAAGTTATATTCTACTCGAGTTCTTTTGATATGATTATCAATATAGAATGACCAATTTTCGAAGCGCAGAGCAAATTTATTTCTGTACCAATTCATTACAAGTGCAACGAATCACTGAAGAAAAATAATAGCAGATATATAAGAATAGTTTTCAAATATGGAATTAAAATTAGAGTTTAATTTATATGATAATTTGTTATATGTATTTAGCAGTTTGCAATAAAATTTTTAGAAAAAGACGTGCTGAAAATGTTGCAATAATTCCATAAATTATATCACCAATGTTTAAGCTAAAGTAAAAAAGAGAAATTCAAGAGAAATGCCAACACTTTTGTGCATATTGCACTCGATTCTGAGAAAAAGAGCGTATTTTCTCTCTCTTCATCTGCCTCTCGTTTATCGCTGCCTGCGCTTTCTAACAAACTTTAAAATGTGCGAAAGTCATTGCACTTCGTGCTCGTTAGTGTTGTTGTTGTTGTTTGTTGTTGTTGGTTGCTGCTGACAACTGTCAGCAGTTGTTGTAGTTGCAGTTGTACGGTACTTTCATTGCAGCGCTGCGCTGAGTTCATTGACATCGGCGGCCATGCCACTAGAGGCGCGTGACTGTTGTTGTTGTTGTTGCTGTTGTAGTTGCTGGTAGACTGGCTTGCAATTTGCACACATACACACACATTAACAACAAATGTGTGCATATGAGTGCATCGTTATTTCTAGAATTTGTGCGCGCTGACATATTTATGCATATATACATATAAGTGTGAGTGTGTGTGTGTGATTTGTGTGCGTGCGCACGTTGCATTAGAATCAAGCTAAGACAACGCCGCCAGAGGGCGTTGCAAGAGGAAGTGCTGAGCCGCAAAAAATTTATTGCAGTTTAGCGCGGGAAAGCACACGCATATACACATACACTTAGATGCATAGCTGCATACGGATTGATACATATTCACATACACAGCTACAGCAAAAAATGTGCGTATTGCTTGCAATCGCTGTTGCCAATTGCGGTACAATTGTGTAGACAATTTGCTCAGTTTCTATAAAGGGGAGGGCTGCCGATTGGAGTAGCTAAAAGAAGCGGCAAAAGGGACTGGCGGATGTCTGTAAAATTGCTTAGAAATGTGTTAGCGTCGAAGCATAATGTTTGAAAATAGTGCGAAATTCATGGCAGAGCACGCTCGCAGCAGGGTGCTGTAGAAAGTGCATGAGAATGTGTCGTAAAACTATGAAAACTGAAATACATATTTGACATGCCAAATGGTAATTAACAGTACGTACATAGGTATATGACAACAGCTCGACACATTTACAAACACAAGCAAATATACAAAAGCACTCACACACGCACACAAGTGCAAAGAAAAGACATGACTAAAACACCATTTTGTCATCAGATTATTTTGTAGTTCACAATACATATTAGCCCAATTCACAATCTTGTGCAAATGGTCTGGGATTTTTGCAACTGACAGTTTTGAAGCAAAACTACAGTAGTTTTGACAGTAGTTTGCTACAAAACTGTCAATTGCAAAAATCCCAGACCATTTGCACAAGATTGTGAATTGGGCTATTCTAATACTTATTCTTTGCACAATTAAATTGTCATAACTTAAGACAAATTGCCTTGCTTTAAGTGAAAAGTTACTATTACTTTTTTTCTTAAGTCTTATAGCGCTATTCTGACGAGTGTCACAAAAGCGTCACAATTCAAAATTTTGTCATCAATTGTTACATTTTGCTATGCCGAAATCACAATTCACAAAAATGTAACTCTATATTAGCTAGCCTACAGCTGTAGAGCTCAACTCAATTTTAATAGTAAAATATTTTTCTAGCTCAATTAAAAAGTGAGAAAAATATAAGAGGCCTCAATAGCTTAAAAGCTAAAATTAAAACGCACTTTTTTAGAACTTAAATTTGCACATGAAATGCATTTCACGCTTTCTCACAGTTGCTTGCAATTTTTCTTACAACTTATTTGCCCTTCCTTTTTATTACATCATCTTCCAATATTTTGTCAAAATTATCAATTATAATTGCTCTACTACAACGCTTGTTCATTTTGTTTGTTCACAATTGCCAGCAACAACAACTGTCATATAAAAATACCAACCGAAATTCAACAACAAAACTACACACTGACTCATCGAATTATTTCCGCAGAATTTTATGCCTTTTAACCCCATTTTTCTGTCTTTTTTGCATTTTTTATTTCGACTTTGTCATTGCTTGTTTACTTTATATGCAGCAAAAGCGATTAACTCAAATAATGAGCTGTCATGTTTTCGTGTAAGACAGTTTGTTAAAAGTCGACTGCTCTTCTTCAATGCGCAACTTCCCTTCTCCACTTCGTAACTTCAGCCTCATCTTGTCGGCTTTTTGGCTACACGCATTCGTCAGATAACAATTACGTTTATTTCTGTTTCGCGGAAATGTTGCTGCGTCAAACAAATTGGCAACATTTCATACCATGCATGTTGTTGCCACCATAAGTTATTCGCGCTACAGTTGGCTGTCTGTTATTTTGACAATTTAAGGGAGTACTTAGTTTTCAAATAATGTATGATATCTGCGTAAAGTGCAAAATAAAGACAAGCGAAAAGTTGGACTTAAATTACGATTTGACAAATATTTAGTTATTTTGACCAATTCTTAGTTATTTTGACAAATTTTTGGTTTATTTGACAAATTTTAAGTTATTTTTTGATAGCTTTTTTTTAAGAATTTTGCAATCTTTTTTGTATTTTTGAATACATATTTCGATAATTTTACAATCGCATAAGCATTTTAGAATTTCTCTCTATTATACGAGTTTATGTTTATTCGGCAGCTTGAATGTTAGAAAGAATAGTTTTTATTCGGACTGACTTGCCAAAGAGAAATGACAATACTTAGTTGTCTATTTCTGTTCTGAAACAAAGCAATTTTTAAGTGTACAACAACAAAGAATTAGAATTATTGCTCACATGGGCAGGTCATATAGCTATTTCGGTTTTTGCCAGAAAACCTCATCAGTGACTTTTAATGTGAATTCTAATAATTTCTAAACGACTAATTACTCGAAATAGAAGCATTAATGGTAAAGTCTGTGAAACGTAGGAGTTGAACCATGAACCTATGACGTAGTAAGCGAATGCGCTAACCATCACACCATCGGACTGGACGACTCTGCGCTGGCAAACATCCCAGTTACCTGCTGTCTATATCAAACGCATAGTGTTTGTTGCTATTGTACACTGTCTAATGCAATTGTTTTTGCCTTACTTGAGAGCTCCATCGGAGCACATACTTAAGGCAAATGAATGTATCAGTTTTGGTTTCTGTAAGAACATTTCTTCGTTTTTACATTATGTTTACTTTCTGATTTGGGTGTGTCCTCCCTATCATATTATACGAGTTTATGTTTATTCGGCAGCTTGAATGTTAGAAAGAATAGTTTTTATTCGGACTGACTTGCCAAAGAGAAATGACAATACTTAGTTGTCTATTTCTGTTCTGAAACAAAGCAATTTTAAGTGTACAACAACAAAGAATTAGAATTATTGCTCACATGGGCAGGTCATATAGCTATTTCGGTTTTTGCCAGAAAACCTCATCAGTGACTTTTAATGTGAATTCTAATAATTTCTAAACGACTAATTACTCGAAATAGAAGCATTAATGGTAAAGTCTGTGAAACGTAGGAGTTGAACCATGAACCTATGACGTAGTAAGCGAATGCGCTAACCATCACACCATCGGACTGGACGACTCTGCGCTGGCAAACATCCCAGTTACCTGCTGTCTATATCAAACGCATAGTGTTTGTTGCTATTGTACACTGTCTAATGCAATTGTTTTTGCCTTACTTGAGAGCTCCATCGGAGCACATACTTGAGGCAAATGAATGTATCAGTTTTTGTTTCTGTAAGAACATTTCTTCGTTTTTACATTATGTTTACTTTCTGATTTGGGTGTGTCCTCCCTATCATATTATACGAGTTTATGTTTATTCGGCAGCTTGAATGTTAGAAAGAATAGTTTTTATTCGGACTGACTTGCCAAAGAGAAATGACAATACTTAGTTGTCTATTTCTGTTCTGAAACAAAGCAATTTTTAAGTGTACAACAACAAAGAATTAGAATTATTGCTCACATGGGCAGGTCATATAGCTATTTCGGTTTTTGCCAGAAAACCTCATCAGTGACTTTTAATGTGAATTCTAATAATTTCTAAACGACTAATTACTCGAAATAGAAGCATTAATGGTAAAGTCTGTGAAACGTAGGAGTTGAACCATGAACCTATGACGTAGTAAGCGAATGCGCTAACCATCACACCATCGGACTGGACGACTCTGCGCTGGCAAACATCCCAGTTACCTGCTGTCTATATCAAACGCATAGTGTTTGTTGCTATTGTACACTGTCTAATGCAATTGTTTTTGCCTTACTTGAGAGCTCCATCGGAGCACATACTTGAGGCAAATGAATGTATCAGTTTTTGTTTCTGTAAGAACATTTCTTCGTTTTTACATTATGTTTACTTTCTGATTTGGGTGTGTCCTCCCTATCATATTATACGAGTTTATGTTTATTCGGCAGCTTGAATGTTAGAAAGAATAGTTTTTATTCGGACTGACTTGCCAAAGAGAAATGACAATACTTAGTTGTCTATTTCTGTTCTGAAACAAAGCGAAATAGCTATATGACCTGCCCATGTGAGCAATAATTCTAATTCTTTGTTGTTGTACACTTAAAATTGCTTTGTTTCAGAACAGAAATAGACAACTAAGTATTGTCATTTCTCTTTGGCAAGTCAGTCCGAATAAAAACTATTCTTTCTATTTCTCTCTATTGCCAAAACTTGACGCTCTTTTTGTAGACATTCGTAAATTTCGAATAAAGAGTTCACTTAAATAATTGCATAATCATATAAATAACATTAAGAAGTAGACAAACAACTGTCAACTGTTATCAACAGTGCATAATAAAAAAAAGTAATAAAATCAATGCAAATTGTAAATTAGAATACAGCTTAACAATTTTATTTTTGCACTAGTGATAAGCACTTGCCACACTTTTGGCTCTTTCTCTCTCTCCCTCAACGTATTCTGTTTCTTCGTAACCATGCCATGCCATGCAGTTGCCTCCAAAAGAGTGTATTGAACTGTCAACTCTAAAAGTGGCACATTGCACGCGGCTGCTTACTTTTGTTGTGCCTGCGCGGTTTGACAGTTTGAAAGCAACAACAAAAGTAAAACAGCAAGCGCAGCGATCAAGGCAGCAGAGAGAGAGAGAGAGCGCGCGTCGCACAAATACGATTGAGTGTATAGCAGTGAGTAGGGAGAGTGCGTCAAATTGAGCGCACAGCTGAGAGCACTTTAGAGGCATGCTTGACGGCAGAACTTATCAGTTGACAGTTCACTGACAGCAACATGATTATGCAATAATTTACTTTTGACGTATGTAATTATGCAAGCAATTGTGGCACTTGACAAGCCAATTTTTTAGCATTAGCATGCTTTATCAAATGTCATTGGCCGCCTGTCAGCAAGTAGCCTAAAGCAATTATGAACTGTCATCTTGTTGAAATTTCGAAATTATAAAATTTTGCATTTAATTAAAAGCATTTAATGTCACGCTTTTTAGCTACTATCTAATGTGTGTAATGTCTCTTTCTTTTTATTTCTGCCTAAGTCATTCACATTTCCAAGTTATTTAGGGCTAACTCCTACACTTAACTCACGTACTCTTCCGACGTTTTACTTGCCTGTCTTTCGTAGTGCTTGTCTTCCATTTGTTCGTCTTTCTTTCTGTCTGTCTCTTTGTCTGTCAAAGTGCAACCGTACGTATAACCTGTGTCAGCACAAGTCATTGACATCGGTTTTTGTTTTGGTTCTGCGTTGCGAAACGAGTACCCTACTTCAACTTACCACCCCGACTACGCTTTATCCACAAACTCGTACAACAAACTCTGGCAAGTGCTACTCCAAAGCGCTGTTCGCACTTCGTGTTGTTGTTTATTGTTGTTTTGAACTTTTTTCTGACATACATTTTAGTTGTTGGCATTTTTTTATTTATTTCCTCTTTTTCCTCATTTTCCATTTGATCTTTTTTTTGCAGTTGATTTTTCTTTATTGCTCTGTCATTGTTTTTATTTTGCGTTTAGAAAGTATTTTGTTTCATTTTTTTTACGTTTTTTATGTCGGAAAGTTCATTAAATTTGGTTCCTACCATTTGTTTCTCCCTCTCAATTTAAAATATTTTGCGCTTATAAACAATTTATATTGAATATACTTACTTTTATCTACTATACTTCGCTTCAGATAACTTTATTGCTGTACCTAAAATTGTTCTCTGCTTGGTTTTGCATGCTTGAAGCACATGCTTGTCAAGCCCAACTGCAATTGCCCAAAACTTTTGCTTGTTTTAAATATAGCTTTCAAGCCTAGGTCAACAGCTTATGGTTTAATTGTATATTAAGTCAGTTATGCTTGCAGCATATGCTTGTCAAGCTTAAAACTATTAAAAAATATTAATAGTATTAATCATTTCAAGATTTATCACTTTTCATTGGTGTTTGGCTCAATTTTTTCTGGGCATGCTTGAAGCACAGGCTTGTCAAGCTTAAAACAAAACACAACTAAAAATCTCTTCTTACTATCAATATTAATAGTATTAATAATTTTAAGATTTGCCACTTTTTGTTGTTTTTTGGCTTAATTTTTCTTGCCATGCTTGAAGCACAAGCTTGTCAAGCTTAAACTGAAACAATCTCGTATTACTTGAAGTCTTAATAATTTCAACATTTGCCATTCTTTTTGGCATTTGCCATATTTTTTGCTTGGCATGCTTGCTGCACATGCTTGTCAAGCTTGAGCAAATTTAATGCTTTTGCCATAAAATGCAAATTTCATGCTAAATAACAGCCGAAAAATGCATATTCAAGGCTTTTTTCCATGCATGCTTGAACGCATTACCAACAACACAGCAACGTCTAATTTTTGTTGTTGTTATGCAAATTAGCAGCGGAGCTGTGCAAGCATATTGCTAGAAGCTTCTTAACTTGGCAAATGCACTCAGCTGAAGTTAAAAGTTAACTACTTGGCATGCCAACAACACAAGCGGCTTCTTGTGGTAGTGGTTGTGGTATCTCGATAAAAAGGGGGGCAGTCCAAACAAGCACAATTAAATATCAATCACGCGAGCAGACACACACACACCTACGCATATTCTCTGATACATGCATATATGCGCACATTATGCTGGCGTAAGCTTCAAATGTACCACCAAAAATAAGCAACTAAAAGTAGCAACCGCAAACTAAGAAGCAACAGCAATAATTTGCTGCTAGCCAACAAGCGCTGAGTTCATTAAACGCAACTAACCCAATGCCTAACCCCCAATTGCATGCCCAATGCAAGCGGCCGCCATGAAAAGACCGTCGGAGTGACTGAGTGAGTGGTGGCCAGCAGCGAGTCAACGAGCCACCGAGGCAGCGAGAGACCAGTGGAGCCTAAAAAAGAACGCGCTGGCGAGTGTGCCTAACCTAAGACAAAGTGACCGCCGTTGTGGCATGCCGTAGGTACTACATACATGTGCATGTGCATGTGCATGTGTGTGTGTGTGTGTATGTGTAGGTAGCTACGCGACGCTGACCATATGTGCGCTGCATACTAAAAACCGTTAGTTTTGCTTACCAACCCAACACAGCGACCGAAAATCGTAATGTTCTTTTTTTAGAGACGTTCTCTTTTTTCATTTCAGGCCATTTTATACGCTTTGAATTATTTAATTTCGTTTTTGACGTTCTTATTTTGAAATGAGAATTGGTTAGCTTTTTCTTTTTGCCAAAAGATTTCTTTGTTGACCTATTCCACAATTTGCAGCAAGTGCAGCAGTGCTAGAGAAAAAGAACAAGCTTGAAAGCACGTCCCAAATGCTTGGCTTCAAGAAGAACAAGCTTGAAAGCACGTCCCAAATGCTTGGCTTCAAGAAGAAGAAGAAGAAATATAGATGTAGATTAGAGAGGAGAAAGGAAAGAGCACTAAAAGATAGCAGATACATACATATATGAAAGAGTAAATAAAGAATTAACGGGTTGAAGAATCGATCAGTTTAGAATATAAGGACAAACGAACTAAGGTATGGATGTACGGATGAAAAAAAAACGAACAAAGGCAAAGTCTGGCTGAAGGACAGATGAAGTGTAGAATACACGAACTAAAGATCTAGAGAAGACTAAAGAACAAAAAACAGACGCACTGAGAAATGAACAGACTGAAGCTGAAGTGACTGTGAACTGTGAACGAAAAAATTGAGGAAATGATGCGCTGGTTGATGAATCGACTAAAAGATGGTTAAACTAATGCGAAGAAAAAAGAGCGGGCTAAAGAAACGGAACAGCTGCAGAAAACAAAATTAAAAATGAATGGAGTCATGGACTGATGGACTGATGGCGGAACTTAATAATGTGCAAACTGAGCGGTAAATGGACTGTTCGAAGGACTATTCTATGGACTATTCTATGGACTGTTCTAGACTGTAAATTGAATAAGCGCTCATGTTTTGTTAAATGTGTCGAAAAAAAAGACAAGATGAACGAAATGACAGATAAAAGGATTGCAAAATAAATGCACGGTATGCAAGAAGGACGTATTAAAAATCATTTGAGATTGATGGATTAACGAATACCTCGACGAACCGAAAGGCAAACGAACTGATGAACTAATAAAAAAAAGCCCACGGGCGAACGTTTTCGTTCCTACGCCACAGCCAATGCTCGAATTGCATAGTTACTTTTGTCATAAGCACATACACTGCAAAGACGCCAAATTTACGCCGCTTACGTTAGTATGTATGTCTAACGTGTGTGTGTGCCTGTGTGTGTGTGTATGCGCGCCTGCAGCAATTGCATTTTATAACGACGTACGTCTAAAAGCGAATGCGTAAGAACAAAGTTTAGAAAGGCAAATGACCGCGACTGACTGCATTAAACGCGCACAGACGCAGACACACACACACACACACACACACATACACTTAGTACACATATATTTAGTTTAGGCTACACGCAAGTACGTAAATAAATGCAGATAAATGCAATCGAATACGCTTACAAAGTCGCTTAGAAGCCTGACTCACAAGCGGGCTTACGCATGAGCAAGAGAAGCTTGGAAGAAGGAGGGTAGAGGGAGCGCAGAGGCTTTCAACTGCAGCATTGCATTGCGTTACTGCCCTGTTACTCTGCCTCCCCGAGCTGCCTTGGCTTGCTTGTTTGTCATGCTTGAAGACATCGACCACGCGCCGCGCATAACAATTATACAATTGACAATTGTCATTTGTGACAATGTAATTAAAATAACAACAAAAGGAATTGAATAATTTTTGAAAATTCTTTTGTACGGCAGTCAATTGAAGAAGCTTCAGGCTTGTTTCGTGCATTTCCGTCACATTTTCCAATGACGATCCGTTGGAAGCGCGCTTTTTCTTTTTTTGGCTTTTCTTCTTCTTCTTCTTCTTTGTTGCTAGGCTACAAAGTCCAAGCGCATTTTTCTTCTATGTTAATTGAAATATGCCATATGCAACAAGCATGACTAAACACTGCCAAGCTGTTGTTGTAAAGCAGAGAAGTCAAATGAAAATGCCATTAGAAATTTTATAAAAAGTTTTTTGAAATTTAAATAATGCTTTGCATAGTTCATTGTCTTCTCTGCTGCTGCATAATGTGCACTTAGGAATATGTTGAAAAGCTAGGAAAGATGCTCGATGAGCAATTCTTTATAGCTCAATATAAATTTGATAAAATTACAATGCAAATTTTACTTAAAATAAGCGCTGAATGAGGGATAACTTCAATCTCTTTGCGATGGCACTTATTGCACGTAGTATGCATATATATAACATATGATAGAAGAAGAATGTATTTATATACAATATACATGTATACTTCTCTGTGAGTGCGCTGGCCTTTTTTCTGCAATTTTCCTGAATTTTGAACAAAAGTATTTGAACTTTTTCGAGTTGACTAATTTCAGTTTTGACGCTTCTGACGTGCGCTGAAAAGCACTACATTAATATTTAGAATTTTCGCAAGCACCAAAAAAAATTGGTTTCGTGCTTCGTTTTTCTAGCTTGCTTAGAAATTGTCAAGCACAACAACAATTCTTAATGAATTGCATTGGTGCCGCCGTCAAATGCAAATTTGTGTTGGCTTTTAGTATTTTATTTGCAATAAATTTTGCATTTGAGAAGCTGCGTGGTGCGGGCAGCGTGGAGGATGTGGCAGCTGTGCAGTAGCAGCAAGCACAAAAAATTTCGCAAAAATTGCACACAATTGCTTAAAAGCGTTTTAAATGCAAGTCGAAGAAAAAAAAGTCACTCATACGCCGCCGTTGCCCGACTTTTGGGTTTGGCCATTTTGCGCAATTGAAATTTGAAATGCATACAAAAAAGCGGCACATTTTTGCAATGCAAACACACACACACAGAGGCAAGCAAATGTAGTCACGTTTTTTTGCTAGGCTGTTGCTGCAACAACACACAAGCGCAGTTGCAGTTGCAGTCGCCCAAGCTTCAGCTCCGGCCCAGGCAATCAACAAGCTCGAGAGAGGTTATTCGCTTGCGTCTGTGCGCTGAGGTGATTGTATGCCACTTACGCTAGCGCGCATTTCTGAAGGCTATCGGCGCAATTTCAATCAAGTCAGAGTGTAGCCCACTCTGCTCTGCACCAGCCCACCTCCCTCCACTGCGCTCCCTTGCAACACATCGTGTCTAGATTTTTATTTGCAATTTGATTTTTCATTATATTTGCCGTTTTATAATTTATGAATTACTAGGTTAAATTTTTCACACGACTGTACATGAATGACATTTTGCAGTCCGACGAGCTTGCAGCTTCAGCTTGACAAGCATATTTGCATGTGTAGGTGTAGGTGTCGTGTGAGCGAGCTGAATTGAGTGCACTATGTGACATTCAAGCGGCAATATTTTATGGCATACAAATTTGTGCCATTGTTTAATCGCTTGCAAATTGCCAGAAATAAAGGCGTGCTTGACGTTTAGGCTTGGCAAGCAGTTTACTAGCTATAAAATTGTTTGCAAGTTTTTCGCTTTGTCATACTTGCTGACATAGCTAACATATTTTCTTAAAACATTTTTCCAAGTTTATTTTCATGCTTGACAAGCACGCTGCTTGACGCTTTAGTTTTGGAAATGCACAAAATATGCTGCAAAATGATTTACATGCATTAAAGCTGTAAATGAACAAAAAAAGTAATGTGGCATGCTTGACAAGCTTCGAGCGATTTTTTCGAAACAATACAAAACTTCAAATTCAGCAAAACCTCTTTAAAGTCATGCACCAAACTGAAAAATTAAAGCTATACGTTTTGGATCATGCTTGAGACACATGCTTGATTAGTTATGCTTGATCATATAAATGTAACTTACAAACAGAAATATTATTAGCATATAATATAGCTTTAAAAATGTTGCATAAATTTTATTGCGTGCTTGTTAAGCGTGCTTGTCAAGCTTTGCTGGTGTATGCTCAAATGATGCTACTGAATGTGCATTCCAAATAATTTGTAGCTCTAAGTGAAGCGGCAAACACATAAGCTGAAATTTTTAGCTGTCAGTCATCCATATTTAACTTTTATTTGGAGCTATGGATGTCACTTGCACCAACCGACCCATATGCTTGAAATGCACTATGCTTGCCAACTTTTTGCAACTTTGTCTGCCCAGCAGCCTGTCTAGTTCATTTTTAATAATCTGGCAGAAAGAACCCACACACGGTTGCATATACATATGCCGCCATCATTATGTCACGTCAGGCTTGACAACAAATTTATATGCTTGCCATTCGCTGACACATGGCATATGCCACAAGCACTTACACACTCACACAGTCGCTGTCTGTCGCTACTTCGCATGCTTAACCCATTTTAATTAAAAGGAGACTAACTATGCTTGCGCTATTTTTATAACACTTTAAAATGCTATTAATATATGTACAAGCAGAACAGCAACAACAACAACTACAAGCAGAAAATTTTGCAAAAATATTTGAAGCAAATTTATGTCGCACAACACATATGCAAGTTTAGCTTCATATATGTTTGTGTGTGTGTGTTTGAAAAGAAAAGTCTGTGCGACTACTAAGAAAATCTAATTTTAATAAATTTTGCAATTTGTTGTTGCTGCTGCGTTCATGTTGTCAAGCATAGCAGCAGCAAGAATTTGCAGTTTCCATTTGCCTGTGTTATTGTTGTTGTTGTTGCTTTGCTGCTACGCTTGCACGCATTTAATTGCGTTTAATTAAGAGGGCCCCATTACCGAGCAGGCCAGGCCAGGCACGCCTGCTTGCCTGCTCGACTCCTTGCCGGCAGCCTGCCACAGGTACGCGCCAAAAAGTTGTTCAAGCATGCGCCACAGACACACAAAATTGGCAGCCGAAGCGTTGTTAGCAGCGGAATTTTCTTGTTTTACTTTTTTGTCGATTTCGGTTTGTTGAAAATTTTAATTACAATTTTTTGGCATTGCAAAAAAGAAGCGGCAGTTTGGAAATTTGACATCATTTGAAAATTTGGCGCATTTTTAGAAATTGCTGCGAAAAGTGAACGAAATTTATGCGAAAATCTGAAAGTATGCATGCTCAGCAGCTTTTTTCTGCAAAATTTAAACCATTAAAGTTGTTGGAAATTTTTTTTTAGCTAAAAGAAAGCCTTTCTTTCAATTTGTTAACATGTCTTCAAAAGAATGTCAGACGAAAAGTACATACATAAATGTCTAAATATAAATTTAAAAAAAAAATGTGTGCGTCTCGGGACGCTCGACAGAAGTGATAACTTAAACTAATCCAAGTTAAATAGAGTGCGCATCTCATATAAAATTTTGGCTGAGAAAATTTTGCACTTGGGTCATTTTAATAAAGCCCACAGTTCCACTCAGTTTCGCTCAGTCACTCATCCTCTCAGAGAACCGCTCTGCTACAAGAAATTCCAAACTCAAAGTAAATATAACGAGGGCTGCTTACTGTGAGAAAATTCTCCCATTTTGTGGGAATTCGAACTCTTTTTCTACATATTCTTAACAAAATGCTGTTGTTTTGTATTACAGCATTTTGGAACTCAGCCATACTGTTTTATTTATTGATTTATGTTTTTTACTACCATTATTTTGAATGAAAATGTGGCTGAAGTGCCAATTCCCATGGGAGAATTTTTTAAGCATTTGAGAGAATTGGCTTTGACTGAGTTTGCACCCCTGATCGCACGACTCAATGGCTTGGTTCGTTCGGTTTTCGTACTCAAATGAGCCGAACGAGCATTTTTTGCGGCTGATTTTCGTATTTTGCATGGTGTTATGAAAGTCGTGTGCATGTGCTCTTCTTCTGCATGTCGGCAGCTCAGCCAACAAAGTATACGAAGAATCAGAGCAGCGCTCGGCTAGACGATATTCCCGACAGCGCTGCTGTTTGATTCTGTGTTGTTGTTGTTTTCATATGAAAGACAAAAAATTCTTTGGCTCTGCTCTGCCATAAACGAACAAAAGGAACTTCAATATACATACATATGTACATATGCGTATGTCGAATTTCCTGGCATTTGCGTATGCTGTGTTATGAATGAAATCTGCTTGCAGCTTCCAACTCGTTTTGAAATTTCAAATCGAAGTTGGAATTTGTTGAAATATCGCAAACATTTTTCCAATGTGCGACATTTCCAGAGATAATACTAAAATTTAAAAGGCTTTTTATAGAATATTTATACATTTTAATAAAGAATGAAATATGCACATATATTAATATTAGATATTTTTGTCAATATCACCTTAATAAAAGTGATGTTGGCAAATAAATAACTTCTTAATATAGTCATTGCCCTATAATAAGATCAGCAGAGGGAAATTGAAATAAATTTTAAATCGCCAAAATTATCATTTGGTATGAACAAGAAATACACAACAACAACAACACAGAAACCACCAAATGCCTTTTAGCGTCTGTCCGAAAAACAGCTAAGCGCTGTGGGTTAGAGTGAGAGAGGAGGGGCCCGCGTACCGCTGCCGTATGCGTGAGAGAGAGGGAAGCCAGACAGACTGGCACCGTAACGCGTTACGTTACGAAGCGGTTTACCCTCCCATAAAAAGTTATCACTTCAATAATTCATAAATCATATGCTAACAAATTTGAACATTTTAGCACGTTCGATTGACGGATTTTTATTGCCAGCACAATTGAAAAAGTTTATACAAAAAACTGGCGGGGGGAAATAAAGTCCCAATGAAATAAGGCCCCAAAGAGAAAATGAAATAAAGCCGCAATCTTTAGTACAGAGAAAAACAACAACGATAATTGGGATGTTATTTCATTTTTTGGGGCTTTATTTCATTTTATAGATTGGGACGTTATTTCATATGAAATAACTCCCCAATGCGCAGAGTGAAACAAAGTCTCAAAAAATATTGTTAATGGCGATCATTAATAATTTAGTTACGAATTCGCGCGAATTTTTCATTTATAGCCGATTTACACACAAACCCTTTTCATTTTACACTCAACACTATTAATTTGTAACTGTAAATTATTGTTGCATTCGAAAAATTTGTATTTAAGTGTAAATCGGTTGCAAAAAAAAATTCGCGCGAATTTTTCATTTGCAACCGATTTACACTCAATCACAAATTTTTCGAATGCAGCAATTATAACTTGTCGAGTATATCAGAAGTATTAATTCGATTAGTTGTATAGCATAATTATTTACATACCTACATATACATACATTTATGCACACATATTTTAGGTTTCATTTCTGCCAGGCAGTTCGACGAAATTTATATAAGCATAAATCGTTGGTGCAATACATAAGATCGAGTAAGAATGCATCGTTGCTTTACCACAAAATATTGGCACTTCCATTATTGCCCCCCAAATATGGGGTTTTATTTCACTTTGATTTGGGGTGTTTTTGCATTTCGTTGCGATTTTATTTCATTTTTAAATTTGGGGCTTTTTTCCATAATGAAATAAAACCCTATTTTTGTGGCATTATTTCATTTTCTCTGTGGGGCCTTATTTCATTAGGGCTTTATTTCCCCCCGCCAAAAAACTAGCTGCTCTTTATTCAATTTATTCAAGCGCATCTCAGAGTTCATTGAACCTCCCTTGCTAGATAGACAATGTTTATAATAAATATATTTAGCATATTTAATTTTTCATATTTAACAGCATTTTCCATAAAAAAATACAAGCACCGTTCGTTAATTATAAAAACTATCAATAAACTAAAACAAAGCCTAGCAAAGTAAATCGTTAAAGCTGAAGCTAACCCAATTCAAATGAAGGCGGTCAATAACCCTTACTACGCATGTAGTTGTTGTTGTTGCTGTTGTGCTAGCTGTGATTGCATGCAAGTGCCTGCATATGCGTGCGTGTGAGTATACATATGTAAGTGTGTGTGCGTTGGCTAGAATGCATTTAATCGTGCGGAACATTCGTCATCAAGCTGACAGCTTAGACGGCGGCTGCAATTGTTGGCGCTGCTCCCTACGCCAGTGCGTGCCTTCTAGCTGCATTGCCTGCTGCGTCCACTTTACACACACACGCATGCACACATTTACATTTACATAAACGCGCTATAAAAGAAATAATGCAATTCTAAAACTTTTAAATAAAATATAGAAATGAAAAATCAAAAAATAGCTGTAAATGCAATTCCTAATCAGTGACTGACCGCTGTGGCACTTTATAGCGGTGCATGCTGGACTACGTGCGTCGTGCGTGCCTGAGTGAGTGTGTCCGTTTGTTGGACAGCCCGCCTGTCAGCTGCATGCCTTGCATGGCAATTGTTGGGCCGAGTATTGCACAACAGCAGTCGTCGACCGCAGGCAACAACATAATTCTAATCATATGCGCTATACTCTTGCCACTTGGCCAGTGGGCTGTTGTCTATAAAATATGTTGATTCAACGGTTGGTGCGTACTACGAATCGGTTAAAAACCGTTTAACCGAAACTTCGCTTTCATTGTTGCTTTCAAAAACAAATTATTTAAATCGGTGTTTGCAAACAAAAAAATTGGATTCGATGCTTGGTGCGTACTACGAATCGGTTAAAAACCGTTTAACCGAAACTTCGCTTTCATTGTTGCTTTCAAAAACAAATTATTTAAATCGGTGTTTGCAAACAAAAAAATTGGATTCGATGCTTGGTGCGTACTACGAATCGGTTAAAAACCGTTTCACCGAAACTTCTCTTTCGTTGTAGCTTTTAAAACGAGTTCATCGAAATCTGTTATAGATGTTCCGTTTTAAAAATCGTTTCATCAATAGTTTCGTTCAGCTTAACCGGTTCAAAACCGTTTCACTGATAGTTCTGTTCAACTTAACCGATTCAAATGCTTTTCAGCAATAGTTTTGTTTCAGTTAAGTGGTCAAAAATGACTAATCTCTACTGTTGACAGCTGTTTCGCTTCAAAAACCGTGTCACAAATAAGTTTGATTCATTTAACCGATTAGAAAACCGTTTCACTGAAACTTCTCTTTCGTTGTTCTTTTTTCAAAACCAGTTCATCCAGATGATGTTTTGTTTAAAAGCAGTTTCACCAATAGTTTTGTTTCACTTAACCGATTCGAAAGTCGTTTAAGCAGAACTTCTGCTCCGCATTTGAAATGCTTTCGTGCATTTCATTCGATTGGTTTATCTAGATCTTTAGTTCACTGATTTACGCTTCGATTAGTTTGTCAACATTTTTTAAATGTTTCGTTTCATAATTCGAACCGAGAAGATATTAAAATTTGGGGTAATGCGTTTCAAAAGTGAATCGTTTCAGAACCAACACTGGTACATATGAAAGCATAGGCGCAAATGATGAGCACACGAAGTACAACAATAACACCAAATCAAGTGGCAACAACAACAACAACGATCACTAAATTGCGTGCTCTTAACCCAACTCCCACCGACATCAAAGCGCGCTCGCACAAGAGTTCATTGCACTTGCATGCAACGCGCCACCTATGATGGCCTCTCTGCCACCATCGCCGCAGTCCACCCCACCATCCCACCACCCACAGCAGAGCAAACGCACAACTCTTTTGCATTGCTGTTGGTTCATTTTATTTGGCGCTCTTTGCCGCTCTTGCTGCCTACTTTGCTTTTTTTCGGCTGGCCACACTTTTGGCGCATGATGAGCAGGAGCAGGCGAGAAGACGAGAAGAAGAGGCAGCAGCAGGCACGTACGAGCGCAACGACCGCGCGACCTACAAGCTAGCTTTGATAAGCGTGACAAGAGAGGAGCAGCGCAGGGCAGTGGGCACTAAAGGCCTCGTCACATAGAATCCGTTGCGTCCGTGAGAGCGATTTTTTAACTGACAGCAAAGTTAAAATGTATGAAATCATATGAAGCATGGCACATAAGCAACGGATGCGATGCCGCAACGAAAAAAGTTGAACAGCTTTCAACTTTTGCCGTCCGGCAGAACGTTGACAGATATCAGCTGATTGTTTTTATTGTTTTGCCGACTTGAAATTTTCTTGTGGAATTTTTTCAATTTCATTGAAATTTTCTGTATTAGCAATTGTTTCGAAGAACAATTAATAGAAACAGTACAACAGTACATTTGCCTTTATGACAAATGGGCTCAGGTGTACCGCAAGAAGCTTCTGAAGGAAAATGCTGGGGTTTCTGCTGCTGGCGCAACAATATAAATGTTTTAATACAGAAGACGAGGCAGCTGATTTTCTCTGCGCTGCCAGCGTATTCATTGTGCCGACCCTCTCCGGCAGTCCGTCACCGTCAGTTGAAAACGACGCTCTCACGGACGCAACGGATTCTATGTGACAAGGCCTTAAGCCGCAGCCAGAGATAACTGCAAGCTGCCGCTGCTGCCCTGCAGGCGGGCAGGCAGCTCCCGCTGTGCAGGCAACGGCTCTTCTTCCGCTGCTGCCACTTCATTTCATTTCATTTCGTTTCAATTCGCTTCGTTTTATTTTCATTCCGTTTGGTGCGCCATTTTTTCTTTCTTGCGGCAGCAACATTTTCTGCAGTGTGGTAGGTTCTTGCCGCTGCTGCTGCTGGGCTCTGTGCATTTTCGCTTGGCAGCACAATTCTGCACAGCAGCAGCAACAACAACAACAGCAGCAACAGCTGCCCCCGTGGCCAGAAATTTGCTGCAGGCCATAATTTGTGTAGACCTTTTGGTAAAAAAAAATGGTTGCTTAGAGCTGTCGATAGCGCTTGAGAGAGTATGTACAGTTAAACCATTTATAAATTTATGCAATTTTTGAAAATCTAAATTTTTTTATGCAAAATTTATTATTATCTGAAGAAAAATTGGTTCTTTACGGCAAGAAATAACTAAAATCAGCTGACATTTAATAAAAAGCATACATCTTCAACCGACATTTTTGTAAAAGTATAACTAAGCTTTCGACGCTAATTTGTTAAACAATTTTTAACGCCTAAAAATGTGATAAATGCAAAAATAATCAATTTTTGATGCCCAACAAGAGGCAATTTCAGTTCGAAAAGTCGTTGAAACTTAGTTGTTGCACTCAAGTCTCAAGAAAAAAGCAACTACAGTCGAACTTCCCTAACTCGAACTTGTATATCTCGAATTATCTATGAATCGAACTAAATCGGGTGGCAAAATCGTTTAGAAAGCAAATGAATAAATTTCGAACTTTTTCTTTGGATAATAGTGATTCGAGTTATGCAAGTTCGACTGTACTTGTAGATTAGGTAAGGTTCGGTATTATAAAAGGCGTAGTTGCCAGCTTTTCATTTTTGGCATGGTTACTTACAAGCAACTTTTAATTTAGTGATTTTCATAGTATTTTTTTCGAATTTGAACTACTTAATTGAAAACACTGCATTTTTATAAGCTTTATTTTTAAATGGCTCAAGCCTTTTTGCGAGCGTGTTTGCGAGAGAGAGAGAGAGAGAGAGAATGGCAACTATTCAACAATCAAAGTATTAACGAAGGCAAACGAGTTGCAGCAATTGCAAAAAAGCGCATTGAGACGCACGCACACACTTACACAAACTCACACACACACATACAGCAGCAAAGACAAATGCCTAAACTAATCAAAAAAGCAACAGCAACAACAACAACAACACTAGCGGCATTCATTGCTCGAGCTGGCAATATTTGTGGCCGATTTTGCAAGACAACCTAGAAAGTTCTAGAAAAAATCGTCGCTGGCTGTTGTTGCTGCTGCTGCTACTGCGGTTGTTGCCATGTGCAATTGCATTGCCAGTGCGCATGTGTTGGTAAATAGTAGCTAGTAGTAGCTGTGATGGTAGTGGTAGTAGTAGTAAAAGCTGCTGTAGCTGCCAGGCGCAGCGTTGCATTTGCGGCGCATATGACCGACTGCACAACTGCATTGTGTGAGTGCCTTTGTATGTGTGTGTGTGTATCGCTGTTTATGTGTATGTGTATGTCTGTTTGAGCATTTGAATTGTGCGGGGTTATTGAACGGCACCGACCCGACTCTGGCTGCTTTTCTGACTATTGCTGCTTGCGCTTGCTACTTGCTGTTGTTGTTGTTGCAATTCGTAGCTATATACATATGTATCTGTATCTGCAGCACAAGCAATAAAAAGATTTTTCGTTCGTTCGTACTTGCTGGCATTCTAGACTTAATACAGCATTTAAATATGCATTTCTGTGCGTTGCGTTGTAATTGTTGCATGCCCCAATGCTACGCACCTCAACCCGCCACCACCCAACAAAGTGCGTATGAGTGTCGCGCTATTTGCGTGCGATTTTGGCACTCTCTTCTCTCCTGTCTCTTTTTCTCTGCCTAACTCAAGCCTGCACTCACTCGCTTTTATTAGCTCTGCGCTATTGTTAGACAAGTTCTTATAAATTTGATCATTTATAAAAATTTTGGTTTCAAGAAAATATATTCACTTGATTTCATAATTTTATACTGATAAATGCTTTATTTTTGCAAACTTTTAAACTTTTGCAAAGCGTCAAATAATCTTTTTTTCTTATAGTTTTGTAGCAAAGCATTTTGATTGATATGCTGACTATTTTGCTTATGGCGCTAATTGAATAAATTGATTTTTATCAATTAATTTTTGAATTTGAATTTTTAAATCAAAATTGTCAGAAAGCCAAACAATTATATTTTGACATTAACTCTTTTGAATATATGAAATTTTCTTCTTCTTCTACATTTTTCTAAATGAATATTGAACAAGTTCAATGAAACCCAAAATATCATCAAATTACGTTTATTGCCAACAATTTTTGATCTAATTTACTCAAAATATTAACAAGTCGGTTTTTATATTGAACCTACCTCTTTCTCTTTCAATGCAAATGATTCTTTCTTCAATTTCTTAAGCATTTTTGTTTGCGGATTTTGTTGTTAGCCACTTTTTGGTTTTTGTTGCTGGCAGCAGAAATTTTCATTTTGATATTCTACATTTCTATTGTTTGTGCTTGGCTTGGCTTTTTTACACTTTTGTGAAAAAATTTCGTAGGGTAGTGGTAGGAAACAAGCTGAGTGGCGGCTAAGGCATCGCTCTTTATTGCTTGAGCATGCACAAAATTGCACTAATTGAGGTTTATGGTGCATGCATGCCTGCAACCGCTCCCCCCTCTCACTCGCAGTTCAGCATGCTTGAAGCGACAGGCGCTATGCTTGTAGAGCAAACTTCAAGCAATTTATGCCTTACTTCCTGTTGTTTATATACATATGTATGTACATTAATGCGATTATATAAATTCGTAGTCATGTGCAGTTACGGAAATGAAATTCTTCGTTAAATTAGCTTGAAGCATGCTTGACAAGCATGTGAAGTCGTAATTTGGAATTTCTTGCAACCAAAAGTTGCTCAGAATATCAAAAGTAAATGCTTATTACGTGAGTCTTTATAAAAAAGTACAAAAGATGTGCTTGACAAGCATGTGTGCCGCAAAAGCTTGCTCAACATATAAGTCAGCTTGTTATCTAAGCTTTATTTATTTTAATTTGCTAAATCTTAATTATTTTAAGCAATTTTTCACATGCTTGATGTTTATGCTTGACAAGCATTTGCAAAATTTTCCAGTACTATCATAGCAAATGTGCTGCTTTCTGTAGCATAAAATTGGACACACTTCGCTACAAGCTTGGGAAGCGTGCTTGACTAGGCTGCTTGGCAAGCTGCTTGACAAGCTTATGCATATGAGAAAATAGAATTTTCAATTTTAAAAATTTTCTTACTTGGCTTGATTTTGCGCAATTTTACTTATTTGACACAAGCTTGAACTGTTTGCTTGTCAAGCTTGCTATTGTTAAGTGCTTCAGAGCATGAACACTCTGCACAAAATTGCAAAATTGATTACAATTATTGGAAATAACAATGCAAATTTTAAAGTTTCTCTTGATTCAAAACCTATTTTGACAGCTGTCATTTGGCTTGCAATCAGCTCAAGCTATACAGCATTATAAAAACGCTTTGTTCGTTGTTGCCCTTTCTGTTGCAACATCAAGCTGCTACTTCACACGCTTAACATTGACCTGCAGCCATTTTCGTTAGCGAGCGCAGTTTATCATTCTTCACGCTTTCAGCATTTGACATTTGCGTGACATTTGATTGTCAACATGCGCCAGCATTTTTTTGTAGCAGCTGTCTTATGGCTAGTGCATTGGTCTGTGCGTCTCTTTAGCATGTCTGACATTCATTAATAAAATATTTAAGCAGTGGCATAATTATTTTTTCGTAGGCAGGTTTTTTTTTGTTATTTGCTGCCCACTTATATCGTCGCCAATGCTTGTGGCAACATTGGTTTTTCTGGCGACCTGTGTTGGCCCCCAAAGCAGAGATACAATCTCAAGCAATCGCTCAAGCTTAGACATATGCTTTTGCTCAGCTGTCAAGCATATTAGCTCACAATAATTTTGCCACTGTACTTCCTACACTTTTTTGTTTTACCCGCCGCACTCTTCAGTCTAACTCGTGCCTCGCTGCCTCAGCCTATATTGTACGCCAGTTCATTGAACCCACCAACACCTTCCACACTCAATTGCTTATGGCCTTTATCTGCACCTTTTTTTTGCTGTTGTTGTTGGTCGCAATCACACTTTCCGTCGCTCGCTTTTTCTAGCCTTTTAGCTTTTTTTGTTGGCATATTTTCGTTGAGTGCGTTTTGGCACGTTCGAGATACATTCATAATTTTATTAAATGTACAAACATTTTATTGTGATGATTTGGCAGTTCGCGCCGTGCTCGCTCTCTCTGCATTGCTCCAACTGCCATTTCATCTTCCAAATGTTTGCTTGTGTCTCACATTTAACATTATCAGCTTTTGTGCCAAATGTTTTTGAAGTTTTTTTTGGGGGAATTTTTGTATTTGCTCTAACAGTTTGCTTTTGTATCTGTAGCTCTAGCTATATCTATAACAATGTGTATAGCTGTGTATGCCATTTAGCTGCAGATAAAGACAGGCTCTTATAAGCTATGCCATTACATACACACTCACACATACGCACATTTATGCATCTACATATACAGTCTAGCTAATTGAGCTTAGCATTTATCAGTTTTTTCATAAATTTTTTGCAGCTTACAAACACAATTTGTGCCATTTTTGTTAGAATGTGTTTTTTCGCAGACTATTTAATCAAATTGGCAAATAAGCTTGGCAAATTTTTTTTTGCCATATGTATGTTTGTTGTTGCTATTTTGTGTCGCACCGAGAAATTTCGAACGACCATAAATTACCATTATCTGCAATTATTAAGGATATTTTTTTGGCACAAAATGTTTGCAAATGTTGATAAGATTGCATGGAAATGTTTCAGCGCTAAGATTAGATTTTGGTGTTGTTGCAAAAATTGCGGCCAAAATTATTCTGTAGCACAACGGAAATGCTTTATTTGCTAGTTTGAAGGCATTTTTTTTGAGCAGCCAAAGAATTTGAGAAACATTTGTATGAACACGCAAATTTTAAGCTCTTCTGGAGAACATGCCTCAAAATGCCTCTTTATGAAAAATATCAAATTAGTAAACTAGCGTAAACATAGTGCTCCTGCTAAAGTCTTCAATTAATGGTCATTTCGATTTGAAACCTTGGAAATTTTGAAAATTTTTATCGACACATAAATTCTTGCTTAATCTTTTAAAAAATTAATATTCGTTGCTTTTTTCGAAAGCATAATAATGAGTATAGATGTATCGAATTTAGAACTTTTCACAAAATAATGCTGAAAAATGTATATGTATGTATGCATATATGTATGTATATTGTTGTATGTATCGCTTCAAATGCCTATCGTATTTTGCAACTTCTTTCAGCTGCAACCCACCAACCAACCCACATGACTCATTGCCACACATGCTACCACATTTTTGATAATGACCAGCGGCCAGTCGCAATTGCATAATGCCAGCCAAGTCGTCGCTTTGTCGCCGCCTGCCACAGCTGCACGCGGCCATGGGCGACAGCATACGCCCATAGCGGGCAACTGTCAAAGCTGAAATTGCGCTAAACTGCCCGGCAATTATGTCAAAAATATATCATAGCAACAAAAGTAACAAGCATAAAAAATCTTTGCAAATGCGTCAACAGCTGCGGCGCGCTGCTAAGCGTGAGTCATAGCCAAAGCATGCCACTGCCACAAGCCAAGCTGGGGAAACTGCCCCCTTCCGTTGTCCTATTTCACACATACGCATAATTTTTTGCCTGCCATTTGCAGTTTGTCAATTTTTTCTATGTATTTAGCATTTTTGCCTCGTTTGCGGTTTTGCGGTTTTGCATTGATTTCAGCGCAGTTTAAGCCAACTTGCCGCTTTGCTAGTTTTTCTTTGGACCAAAATAAATTAATGTCAAAATGCAACACAAACGCTTGCCGCACTTGAGTCGCAACGAGCCGCCGCCGCCATTTAAGCCAAGTTGCTGCTAGCTTAGCGCATAGCCTCTTTTAACTGGTTCTTAGTCTTTGTCTTTGAAATTGGCACAGCCTGCAGCCTTTAACAAAACTTTTTAAAAATAGTTGCATTTCAAGGAATAATTTATGGCTTTGTTTTAGTTTTTGCTCCAATTTTTAGAATTACGTTTAGAGCAGCTTTGAAGTAAAGCGCTGATCAGTCACCGCGTATCGTATTTAATCGGAGCGCAGACAAAACCTACCCTACCCGAGCTCATACATGCGTTCGCTCATTGCGTATTTAATCGGCGCGTAACGCAGAAATTATAACCCAAATTGGTTTTTCTCACACATTTACGTCTGCTCTGATGCTCAGAGAGGATGAGAGAATGACATCGCTTTGTACTAAAAACAGTGCTGCCACTGCTCTTCGATTTTAATTTAGAACTAAAACCGGATTATTATTGCTATTATAAATTCTTAAAAGTAGACCACAATAAATATATCTAAAAATTTAGATAATTCTGTGTCATAGATTTTATAAAGAATGAAAAATTTAACCTCACAAGCAAAATGAACAGCGTGCTTACTTTGTGCACGAAACTATATGGCAGCACGGCAGCAATAACCAAGACAGAAACCTGCAAAAGAGCCACAGCTGCGATACGATTTTCACTGAACGGCCCAAATTTTGCCGTTACGAATAATTCCGCTCACAAAAGATACGCGGTGACTGATCAGCGCTTAAAGCTTGCCAAAAAGGTCACTTAGGCTGGCTTATTAGTAAGTCAAAGAGACTTTAAGTAGTTAATTAGTCAGACTCAAAAATGTTTATAACAATAAGCTAGCAATGCTGACTAAAAGGCAGCCATTTTAGGTGAAATCTCACTTTCTATAAAAAAGTCATAAAGTTGGTCATATTAACTAAAAAGTTGTTAAAACTACTAATTGAGCTGCCAATAATTTTATTAAATTTTGCTACTACGCAATTTTCTTGAGTGTATGCATGTCTGTATATGTTGCAATAAGGCCAAAACGATTGTAAGCCACCAATTTTATGTATTTTTTTTTCTATGCTATTATGGAGTTAGCCAAAAAGTTCAGTGCACTTGCAGGCACTTCATGGCTTTGAATCGGCTGCAAGCCACAGACTACGATTTTATGTGGCTCAAATTGCTGCGACCAACAACAACAACTAACAAGCTCTCGCTCTCTTCGTCTCTCGCAGTGTCACTCAGCGCAAAGATTTTTGCATATGCCAGCCACTCAGCTCATTCTTGTTGCACTTTGCTGTGCTTGCTTGCAACCAAGCGGCCAACGACCGCCGCACGCCAACAGCCAGCAACAGCAACACCATGACAGTAACTATGGCCAACCCTTCTCTTGCCAATGCACAAGCCACCAAGCCAAGTTTTGGTTGCATTCTGGTTTTGCCGCAATTGCAACACGCAAAAGACCTTGCTTCGATTTGATTTGATTTTTTGTCAGCGTTTTTTGTTGCATGCAAACGGAAAAAACGGCCAGTGAGTGAATGGCCAACATGCTGGTGTCTTTAAGCGCGTGTGTGCGTGTCGGCTCCTCACACAAAGTGACTAAGCGGCAGGCGGCTGGCTTAACGTGGCTTAGCGCTTTGGGCACATGCGCTTTTTTGTTGTTGTATGTGTTTATTTGTGTGTGTTCTGCCTCCTTGGCGCCTTGTCTCTTATCTTATATCTTACGCTTGAATTCTTTTTTTCATTTGATAATTTAATTATAAACTAGTGCGCGCTGTTGCTGTGCATTGTTGTTGCTTATAAGTGCCACCAACAAATTCTGCTGCAAATAACTGACAATTAAGCTTCCATACAACATACATACATATTTTAGATTAGATAGCATTTATAGTAAGTAGGTATCTAGTCTCCAAGACCCTGCGGCCTGAAAGGCCTAGTAGTTCTTCATCTATTTACAGATACTTATGAATGCGTAGCTTCAAGAGCTATGAAGCAATTTTCTGTAAATATCTATGCGCAATATTCTGCGATTGTAGATAAATATATATTAGCTAGTCTGCTGCTTACAAGCCCATTGCAGTAACACACTAACAACGTGTGCATATAGTATCAAGCCTTTTGTCGAAAACTTTGCCAAAAATAATATATGCTGGTAAAATAAAGAGGTGTACTAGAAAGAAATTCATTTGGGGAGTTCACAGTTCCGTGCTATCTAGTGGGCTTTCCTTGCCGCCTGCTAAATTAAACTCACTTTGCCATCTGGCAACGTTTTTTGTTGTTGCTTTGCACGCAAACAAGAAATACCACTAGCTGAAAAAATTGACATGCGTTGAATCGTGTTTTTCTTTCGTCATAAGCTGGCATTTCTCATCAGCTGTTTTATTCGCGAAAATGGAAACAGATTTTGAGCAAATTTTGTTGAATTCGCAGAGAATAATCACACACTACTTCCATTTTGATGGAATATTGCTTTTTGCGATAGTAATAAATCCTTAATAATCGCTTTAGAAAACACTTGTAATGCGATTGTGGCAAATTAAGAATGGTCCACGAAACAGGGGCGCTCAGAGTTTTATTTTACTATCGTGGTGAAGTTGGCAGATGGGAAATTTAGAAGGAAACTGTGAATACCCCAATTATTTTTGCATGAAATCGAAGACTGTATTTCGAACAGTTAGAATGGTGCGATTCAAGTCCTACTGGGGAATCGTAACAGTTCTGACATGACGGACGGACGAACCATTTAGTACTGAGAAAAATCATGCCCTTTTAAATACCTTGAACTTAGCAGATCGTAAAAGAGGAATTTAATTAACTTTATTGCATTCCTTAATTAAAAAGTGTTTAACTGACTTCTTCTACTTAGCTGCTGCTGCCGGTTAAGCAAATTAGACTCGTAAATTGTTTAAATTCTATCTGCTCATCATTTTGCAAAAATTCGCCTTATGCTGCTACAAAGAATTCAATTATAAACGTGGTAAAGCTTTAACTGATTTACTGCTATTTACAGCTATTCGAAAGTAGAGAAAAGCGTAGGCTAAAGAAATGCAACCGAAGCGCCAAAATAAGCTATTGGCCAGCTGCAAGCTAAAAAGTGCATTATCCTTCAACTCTTGGCGCGTGCTGAGGCTGAGTTCATTGCTCCAGCTGAGCTGAGGCTGTGCTTGTTGTTGTTGTGCTTGCTGCTGCTGGCTGCAAATGCCATTTTTAAGGTTAACACTTGCAGCGCGAGGGGTCCACCCCACCCCCAGGCCAGCCAGTGCCAGCTGCTGCAATATGCACATAGTCATGCTTGCTGGCTATTCTTGCTGTGCACCCAGCAGCAATTGCTGCTGCTAACATTACTCTGCGCGCGCTTTTGCTGAGCGCTGCTTAACAGTTGCTGCTATGCCTGTGTGTGCCTGTGTATGTGTGTGTGTGTGTGCCTCATGTTGCGATGGCAATGTCCGTTATTTGGGTCAAAGCAAATGACAACCCCTGGCTGGAAAGTAAAATCTAGCACAATGCACTCGCATGACATGACAGCAATTGTCACACGGCATCCCCCAGCACACACTCTCTTGCTCACTCCTTCTCTCTGTGCAAGCAGGCAAGCCCACTTTTACTGTTACACGCACCGTTAGTAGCGTCTAATTTGAGTTATGCCTCTCCAGTAAACGGCGTCTTCAAGTGAGCATGTCTGTGTGCCTTGAGTTGCTGCCTTGCCTGCCTGCCTGCCTGCCTGCCTGCCTGCCCACCTCCCTTCCTTTACACACACTCTCAAGCGCCTCATAAGCCCACTAAACTCACTCACACCATTTTTGCCTTACTTATGTATGTGTCACTTGACATTTTAGTCGGCTCTCTTTAGGCCGCTCTCGTCTTAAGTTGGCGCTCCCACTCAACTTCACACTAAACTCATAAGATTTAGCTAATACCAAATAGTATTAATATATGGCATAGTAATTATGTATAGCAATTATGTATAGTACAATAATTATATAGTAATAATTCAGTATATTAATACTCTTTGCTTCCACACCCACCAACACACGAGGCTGCCTTTCTCTCAATCCTATTTCATTGCACCTTTCTTCAACTTTCGAGCTCTCCCAGCCACTTCTCGCAACCCTTTTAGTAGCTATTGGGCACTGCTAGGCTCAAAATATAACAGCACTTTATTCATAAGTTAGTAATTTTCAAACTTCTTTTCTATATACATACAACTCTCACCCTCTAACGCTTTTTGGAAGCCTACTGCACCTACTCACCTTTGCACTCCTCTTTCTCTGCAAACTTCTCTCCACCTCTTTTCAGCTGCTGTTTAAACTCATAGATAACTCTATTACATTGTACTCCCAAACCACTCAATTTCTGGCTCCGTTTCGTGCACACTACACTGTATCCCGCCTGCCTGATATGAACCCTGGATATGTGCCAATTACAGTTCGTTGTTACGTTTTTTTCGCTGCCCAGTCGCACTCGGCACTCAGCACTCTTGGCTACACTCTCTGCTACACTCTTCACAACATTTCGAAATGTGCTCTAAATTTTTTTTCGCACTCATTTCAAGGATTCCCAACTTGCTTGTGAGCAATTTTGAGTGTCATTCTTGTAGGCTAGAGCTCATTTTTCAAATGCAAGCCTGTGATTTGCAATTTTACTTGAGTGTTAATCTGAGAGTTTGCATGTGAATGCTTGAGTGTATATAAGTGTGCGTGTGCATGTGAGTGTGCTTCTCGTACACGTCATGAAATTCTGAAATTCTGACGTTTAGAAAGTTCTCGCAGCGCGTCACCAGGAGACCGACGACTGTACGCGACTCTCGCCGTGGCCGCCCTCACGCGTTGCTGTTGCTCAGCTGGACTGCACTCACTGTCTCTAGCATGTTGTTGCTGCTGTGTGCTGTCGCTTGGCCGTGCGGCGCGTAAGGTTATTGCAGTGCAATGTCCTCAATCGCTGTCGTTTGCAGCTGTTGGCCCGTTCAAATTACTTTGAACACTCACACATGCACTCTTGCACTCAAACAGCACACACACACACACACATGCACACTGTTCTATGCACCAACATACACTTGCACTTTGTGGCGTTTGGCGCAAAGTGACAAAGACGACGTCCCTGGGCAGCAATTATAACGCTGCACAACAAAATTGCATTTATTTTAAACTTTCCTCTCTTTTTTATATAAATCAAGCAGGCTGGTATTTTTTTAAATATGTAAATCATATGAGCATAAAACGTTTATAAGAGTGCTTCAAAAAACTAAAGCTAGTCTGTCTTTTCTTGACATTTTTAATTGACTTTATTGACACTTTCGAAGTGCCTGAAGAGCTACAGGGTGGCGGGGTTCAACTAAACCTGCCTTGGGTTTTATTTTTTTCTTCTTTAATTTTTCTTTTTCATTGTACATTGCTGTCGCTTTTTTAATGACATTTCTCTTCTTCCTGTCAGTTTATTGGCCCTTTGTCTGTCTCTGGCTGCCTGCAAGCATATAAAGCCCTCACAGCGGTCTCCAATTAACCTGCTTTTATCAATAATGTCGCCTCTGTCTCTTGCTCTCCTTACGCCCGCTAACTTCACAACTTTGACACATTTCAAACAATTTACGAGCTTCAGTTTGGTATACACGAGTATAAAATGCGTTGATTGCACTTTGTGATGTCTTCAAGAAACAGGCCAGGCTTTGTTGTAGCAAACTGTCTCACGCTTGACTGATATTGCCTTCAAGCTCAACTCAAGCTTGAAATGCAATTTTCGGCCTAAAAGCATTTTTTACTACCTGCAATTAAACTAAATTTGTAAAAATAGATTGTGCAAATTGTTTGTGTGGTAGAAGAGGCTGATAATTTTTTTTTCAAGCACATGCTTGAAGGCATTTCGCGTTACGAATTTCACACGTAAATATTGCTAAGGTAGGAAATGCATAAAATGACAATGGCAGTTATTTTAAATAATGTTTCTATTTAATTCAAACATAAGCTTGAATGCATATTTTGAAAATTGCGTGCTTGAAGTAGTTCAAGCACAGACTTGTTGACTTATTTTCAAGTTTTCATAACATCTTCGAAGAAATTTTCGAAATTTAGAGCAGAATCTTTTTCATTTTCAGAATTGTGTGCCGTCGTAGCTAACAAGCACATGCTTGATAGCACTGGCTGGCTTCAAGCATATTATTTTAGAATATTATCACTGGGGAATTGTGCGCGCCAAAATGAAATTGAGCGCAACAATTACAAAAGTGCACTCATTCTGAATTTTGCTTGTTGCAATCAACAAGCCTGCTGCTTGACAGTCATATGGAAAGAGAGAGAAATAGTAGAGAAAGAGTGGTAGAGAGCTGCAGTGAGTGAGTGCATTGCTTGATTGGTATATATGAAAATGAACAAGTGTCGTCGTCGGTTGAATGAACTTTGCTAGTTGCAAGCAAAAAAAAAGAAGAAGAAAAGTGCAACAAAAAATTGGCAGCATGGCAGAGGAACAGCAGCAGAGGAACAGCAGCAGAGGAACAGCAGCAGAGGAACAGCAGCAGAGGAACTAGCAGAGACAGCAGCATGCCTGCAAGTGACGTCAATGGGCCTGGGTGAAATTTCTGTGAGCGTGTTACGAAATGCAAGGCGAAGGCGTACGTGCGAGACTGCAGGCCAGGCTGTATGGACGGACGGACGAATGGACGGGCTGCTTGAGCTTTGGCCCCCACACGAGTGGGGTGGGGGTAGGGGTCCAACAACAAATAGGATACGCGTACGCGCCAACGTGCTGATAGGCAGGTAGGCAGGCAAGCTGAAAGGTAAACAGTTGTGTAAGCGCTGGAGTGGGTGTTTGGGTGGATGTTTGTGGGGGGCTGCTCACAGAGTGTTGCATGTGCAAATAGCGCGCGTACGTGTAGCAGAGCAGTGAAATTTTACGGAAAGCATGGAAAATTCCCACTGAATACACACACATTCCCACACTGCCGCACACGCTGACTACGTGCTTGTGACCTCGTAGCTCCTGCCACACAGCGCCTGCAGGCATTTCTCTAATTTGTGGGTGGCGGCGCTTTTTTTGGGGGTTGTTTTGCCTGTCGCTTGCCATCAAGGCACTTTCTACTTTCTCCTGTGCGCGCTGCTTTGGCCAGCTGTAAGGGTGGTTTTCCATCTTTTTTTGGAAAGTCCCTGAATGTCAGCGAGCTAAGTTCGTTGCACTTTGACCTAAATAGCGCTTAATGAACTGCACAAGTAAAAGCAGCAGGCTTGTTTGAGTGCTGATGTAGCTGCGGTAGCGGAAAATAGCGGGCTGACAAAGAGACAGAGGCAGAATGTGAGAGACTGGCCAATATTGAATTATCTACTAATTCATTTGCTACTAATTGACTATTTGCACGCCTATGCCTATACAAACTAAAACAGCACATATAAAATTAGTGCTTTTATCTAGAGTAATAAAGTCATTATTATATTTGTAATTACTTTTTTAATAAGTAAAGTCATTAATTTTTAAATTACTTTTGTAAACATAATTACTTGTGAAATTATAATTATTATCTATAATAAAGTTAACGTAATTGTAAGTACATAATCCATTATTTAGATACAATAACTCCAATATATAATGTAATCAATTGCTGCACTTCAATAATTTCTTGTAAAAGTACAATGCTTATATTGCCATAAGTGGATAACAAGTAATCTTCAAGTAATGGCTTATTAATTAAACCAATTAGTTATTATCTGCTTCTATACACTATACTGCAAAAGCTTTGATTCACAGTAGTTGATTACTTTAGCTTACTAACTCATCGTAATCTTTAAATGATCTTCTGCTTGCTTGCTGCTACAAGCACCACTATCAATATTTATTTGACAGCGCCGTAATGTAATGTCACGTAGCACCGTTACGCCGTAACGCTCAGCGGTAGTGACATCAATTGTTATGTAAAATTTCCATTTATACGTAAATTGTTTACGCCCAAAATTGGCACAGCAGCACAACATCAGCCAGCAAAGCCAAAAGTCAAATAAACAATTTCCGAAAAGTTTTAACAATGCACATAAATAAACAAAACGCTTGTGGCCTGCTTGAACGTGTGTGTGCGTCGCAATGTCGGTGGCCGCAAATGTCAATAATCTAGCGGTAAATATGCTGTCAAAAACAACAAACGAAAATTTCAATGTTATAAAGAAAATGACCTAAAATGCAGCTGTATTCTTTTTCACAGAAAAGGCGCTTAAAGTGAATTTATTTACAAGCATGCTTGAAGTCATGCTTGCTTGAACGCCTCATACACTGATTAGCTACTTCCACACACGTCTGCGCCGCTTATCCGTTTGCCATTACACGCACACTTTTGCGCCTAAATCAATTATCGTTGACATTTATTGAAGCTTGAGTGTGCTTTCGAGCATCGCTCAAGCTTGCTTGCTTGAATGCTTAATTGCAGGCAGCTATTAACATGCATTTTTTATTTTTTCTCAGCTATACGAAGGTTTTTATCTATAAAACTAATTTATATTTTTTTCCAACAAGCATGCCTGTGCTTTCAAGCAAGTTTGCGTTCAAGCAGCTCATAAATCAATTGATTAAAAAATGTTGTACAAGTTTACGCGAAATTTTAGCATCAAAAAGCTACTCCAAGTTTATTTATATTATGTGTGCTTCAAGCATGCTATTTCGCTAATTTCCTGTGCTTGATTGAAAAATGCTTGCTGCATCTACTACAATTTTATATTTTGGGATAACTGTGCTTCAAGCATGCTTTGCCTGCATATTTTGCACATTTCTTTTATTTCTTATGCTTGACCGAAAAAATGCTTGTCAAGCTTGATGCTTCTATTTTTTATAATCTAACAATTTTAGCTTTATTTCAGTTGTGCTTGCCTTTACGTGAAATTGGTAGTGCCAATTGCTGTTTTCTCAAGCTTGACAACAAGCTGGGCGTCAACCAGCTTTCTTGTTATGAGCTTTCGTTGCTTGAGCGCTGGCTTGAGTAACACTTATGACAGCTATTAGCTACGTTACACAAATGTTTGGCAGCTTCAAGCAACTTTTTTTTGCTTATGCTTGAACGCTTGCTTGTCGCCACTGACACATTTGTCAGCAGCTAATTTTTTTACAAACCAATTTTTATCAACTAAGCAAGTAATTTCTAGCGCAAATAAGGCGACTAGACTATTTGTATGTGCCTAGTGTGTGTCTTGCAGGCTTGTGTGGCATGCTTGAATGCTTGTGTGGCATGCTTGTTTGCCCCACTAAAACTTGTTGTTGTGTATTTTACACTAGGTGTCAGGTGTAAATTTATGCGCAAGCGTGCAGCAGCGCTTTTAGCCTTATCTGCCTGTCAGCTGGCCACACACAAACACACACACGCACGCTACACTCAACAAGCACGTGCTAATTGATGACGCATTGCGCATTCAAGCAAGCCATAAAATTTTCGAAAATTGCTTTTTGTTAAAAAAGTATAGGGAAGTAAGTGGGGCGGTGTACAGGAAGCAGTAAATAATGACAAACAAACAAAAGGCATAAAAAGTTTATGGCCATTGGCTTGATGAACGTCATAAAAATGATGATGATGCCCGACGTCTGTCAGTGGAAATGTCAATGCACTCTCGCGCGCTTTCTCTCATGTTGCCCTCTGCCTCTCTCTTTCTGCCTTTGCCCGCGCAATTGTCAAAATTTACTTTGTAATTATGACAATTTGTGTTGTTGTTTGCTTGTTGTTATTCAAGCAATTAGTGCGCCAATTAAAATGCTTACTACTTTACAGCTCTTCTTCTGCTTCTGCTTTTGCTATTAATTCTGCATTTTTCTATGCTATCACTTTCGTTTTTACGCTTCTTGCCACACGCTCTTAACACGTTAATTGCCACAAAAATGGCTGTTTTCTTTGCTGCTGTTACGGCCGCGCATTGTTGCCATATTATCTAATGATTTTATAATTGTTACTAAATTAGCTATAAATGTTTGTGTGTGCATGTTGTTGTATAAAAGTCAATGACTTGTGGAAATTGCGTGTAGAAAAGAAAGAGCGCTCAAATGAAAAATCATAATCACAACATAACAAAATTGTTTTATTAAATAAGAAAACTGGCGCTGTCTTGCATTTTTCCTTCTCGCTCTCTTTCTCTCCTATGTGTGAAAGTAGTAAGTGCTGCTGGAGAAAGCATGACGTGTTACTTAATATAGTATGTTTTACAATGACAGCAGCCGAGGAGCTAAAAATTCGCTTTTTAAGTAGCTTAAAAATTGTGTGCAAGATTTAAGCCGGCGAATTGTGGCAAGATGCGGTACAAGTAAAAAAAATTCTACTTATTTGACAAACTGCTTGTAAAAGAGTTATGAAATTTGTGGTTGAAAATGTTTGCCAGCATTTGAAATTCGCAATTTTAGTTGTAGAAAATATACTACATACTTTCTTGCAAACTGTCACAGTCACAATTGTCAAGAGCCTGACAGCTGTCATTTGCATGTTGATTTGTCAAAAAGTGGCGCAAATGTGAATGATGAATGCTATTTCAAAAATTGCAAGAAGTTTTAAATTTTGATTTCTGAAATTTGAGGTTTTAGTATCGAAGAAATGATCAGATGAATCAGAGTTTTTAAAATATATAAATCAGTTATATGCAATCAGTATTATTTTTTTTAAAAAGCAGTTGTATTGTTTCTAAAATCAAATTGAATATTTCTGAAATAAAAGCAGCCTTTACCGAAATCATATTGGCCTCTTTCTGAAATTAAGTTGATCTTTCCCGAATTCAATTTGACTAATCTGATATCTATTTCACCATTTCGGAAACCTATTTGACTACTATGAAATCAATTTGTCAATTTCTAAACAATTTGAACAGTCTTAAATTTATTTGAGCGTTGTTGGAATCAATTTGACTAATCTGATATCTTTTTGAGCGTTTCGCAAATTTTTTAGAAAAGTTAATTTTCGTAATTTTGCAAATCATTTTTTTATATTTGAACTTTTTCTCAAAAAAGTGTTTATTTCAAACAATTTCATTAAATTCAAGCAATTCGTCAACGAGCGTCCGCCTGTCATTGAGAGATTAGCAAGCAAGTGTCAAGCACAACTGTCAAGCAGATCAGCGTTGCTCACAAAAAGTGTTGAAAGTTGCTTTTCAGCGAAAAATTCTTTTTAAAAAGAAATCGTGCACAAAAGAAAAATGGCGCTACTCTGCTACGCAATCTGCTGCCAACAAGAAGAAGGTATTTGTGTCAAGCACATGCTTGACAACAACAAAAACACCAATTGGCTACACAATCAAACACAAAAATAAGCTCAAAAGCTTTGACAAACAAATAATGTGCTGCAATATTTTTAAATAAATTTCCAAAAATAAAACTACAAAAAACAATTGCCAATATTTTCTCGACAGCAGAAGCAGCTACAACACAGTGTTGTTGTTGTTGATATTGTTTGAGCAACAACAACAAAAATGTACAATTTAATTTTATAGCTTTCAATTTACAATTATTTTTGTTAATTGAAAATCGCCCGCTATGTCGCTTCTTGTTGTTGTTGCTGTTGGTGTTGTTGTTGCTGTTGGTGTGGTTGCTCTGATGCTGCTGGCTCTGTTCGTCGCTCGTTCATTGCTGCGCTGACGTTGTTGTTGTCGATGTTTCTCGAAGCGAGAATAAAGCAACAAATCCTCTCACTTTCTTTCAAAACTTGTTTGGCTCCCCTGCCTCCGTTTGGAGCTCGCTGCCTGTGGTTGTTGTTGCACGTAGTTGTTGCTGCTGCTACACGTTGGTGGAGCATTAGCGTAAAGTCGGTCGCTGCTGCTGACACTCGCCAAAGTTCATTCACTTCGACTCGGCTTGCTGGTTTTGTTGCTGTAGAGTTGTAAACAGAGTTTTGCAAATTGGAGCATTTCTTATTGAGCTGGGAGCTCTGCATGAAGACAGAGAGAGAGGGAGAGAGGGAGCAGCAGAGTGAGCGCAGCATTCGAAGTCTGCACTCGTCGTTTAAGCTACCTACACGAGAGCCAAACTTAAGTTTTGAGTGGTTCGCTGGACTTGAATAGGAATTGATATGAAATGTTAGAATAGACAATATTATAGATAAAACAATTTAATTAAAAATTTACTAAAAGTTTTTTTAATGTTGGTAATACATACAACATTTAAAACAAAAATTGTAAAAAATTTATAGAGTCCATCTTAAACTCGAATCGCTATTATTCAAAGAAAAAGTTTGACTTATGAAGACTTCGACTTATGTACATATGTATGTATGTATATAAATTTATTTACTTGCTCCCTAAACGCTGTTGCCATCTGATTTAGTTCGAGTTATAGAAAATTCGAGTTATAGAAGTTCGACTGTATTACTAAATTTTTTAGATTAAAATTTGTCATTTTTGAAAACACTTCGAAGTACCTTACAAATGCGCTCAGCATGACTAAAATAGCCCCCCTACCCCTCTCCCTGTTGGACATTTCCTATAAAAAAAATTTAAACTTAACAACTTTAATAGTTTACCATTTGCCCTTTATGCAAATAAGGCGAGCTATGAAAATGCAATACCATATTTTTTCCCACCGTCCAGCTGCACAGTTCAGTTCAAAGCCCGCAGCCCAGCCCAGTGCAGAGCTAATGCCCCGAGCAGCGCCTAGCCTTCAGCTTTCAGCCATTCTCCAATGCTCCAAAAAGCAAGAGACCTGTGCGCATACGAAACGAATTTGGTTTCCTTGAAAAATGATTGCTGCTGCTGCTTATTATGCTTCGGTTGCATGTGCAGCATTTGAGGCAACTTGCCACATAAGCGCGCGTACAATCACCTCGGCGCGGGCAGCGCAGCCGGCAGAGGCCGCCGAGCAACGCTCGAACCCTAATGCAGCGCTCAGCAGTGTTGCAGCTACACTCGTTGGTGCGACGTGAAGGGGAACGGCATGATGGCAGCATGCAACGGCGAGAGGTTTTTTGTTTTCTGTGTCATTGACCGACCGCGAGCTCGCATGAACTCTGCTTGCATTTATGCTGCGGTTCTGCTATTGCTCTTTTTTGTGTTTTGTGTGTGTGTGTGTGTCTTTGCTTTGCAAATGCATTCTTTTGTTGCTTTTGCAAAATGCAATTTAGCGCCCACTTTACACACACACACACACACACACACAGTCGAGCGCCAACAGCATGGCTGCTTTTTCTCAGAGAGCAAGCGAGCACTCACTTTTAATTGCATTTCCACTCACTCACTCACTCACTGATATAGCATAACAAAGCTCCAACAATAACAACAACTACAGCGAGCTGCAACAACATACGCACGAACGGCACAAACGATACGATAAGCGAGCGAGCTCAGCCGAAAAAAAACACAAACCGAAAGAAAAAACCAGCAAACCCAACCACTGAAGGTACACATACACATTAACGTATGTGTGTTTGCATGTGCACGTACGTACGTACGAACGAGCTCCACATTTCGAGGTTGCTGACCGAAAACTAGGTCACGACAATGATGGCGCGAGTTCGTTGAACTACACTGGCAATCAACGTACGAACGAACGAACGAACGTTTGCTTCATTCGTTTCATTTGGTTCGTACGTTCGTTCGCGCTGCTGTTGTAGCTGTCGTCGTCGTATGATGGCTGGCTTGCTTGCCCGCTCGTGCTGGTTCGTACGTTTGCGCTCTGTGGAGCTGCGCTTGGCGCTCTTGTGCATTTTTTCGAGTGAATAGAGTGGGGCCACTGTTCGGCTGTGCGCTCGTTGACATGTGCGTGCATTTCGCCTGGCCGTGTTGTGTAGGCGAGTGCGCTTGATAAGATCGCTGTAGCTGGTGTGCTGCTGTCGTCTAGGTCTCTTAGTACAAAAATACGCTTGACTAGGGCCAAATTTTGTTATAAAATATAAACGAATATTATAATTTTTACGTAAATTTCGGCCTTGCTACAAAATTGTTAGTTTTCATATCATCAGCTAACAGCTTTCCAGTCCTTTATATCATTGGAATTCTGTACAAAAGCAAATTTGTTCTATTTTTCTATTTTTCCAACAATTACTCATCAAACAATTAATCAAGTCAATCAAACAAGTTTGCTTGTTACACTTTCATTAATCAAAACAAACAATTCCAGCGAAAGATATCGACAGAAAGATAGCAAAACTAGAGAAGGCAGGGAGGTGTGTAACGATAGCAGAAAAGAGATCAATATCTTAAGGTAGAAGATTTATGGGCATATAAATAAATACAACTGCCTGCCTCGACGCCTGCTGCAGAGTGGCATGTGTGGCAGGTGAGTAGGTGTGCGTGGTGCAACAACAATGAACAACAACTACAACAACAGCAACATCAGAAGCAGCATGACACATGGGAAATTCTTGAGAATTAATGTGAAACATGGTCAGGCTGAAGATATACATAAGACAGATAAAGAAAAATGTATAAAGAAATGGAATTGTAGAATTTTATATTTTAGAAAGAGCAGCCAAAAATAAAGTAAGAAAATATGAGCAACATATAAGATGAGCTATAAAAAGGAAAGCAAAGCATAAATATGTATGAGTATAATTAAAATATTTTGGAATAGGAAATGTAAGAAATTTTTAAATTATTTAAAATATTTTTATGTTGCTAAATCGCTAATTTTTATAAATTTTTTCCCGCTTTTTCACATTTCTCCTTTTTTAATCTTTTCTTTCTATTTTGCTCATATTTTCTTGGTTCTTTCTAAATTCTACATATTCTCGCGCATTTTGTTGTTGTTGCATTTCGGTGTGAATGTCCTATGGTTACCCCATGATTTTAATGTAGCACGAGGTTGTTGGCGGCCGCCGCCGCCACACACTGAGCATTCCAACAACAACAAAAACAACAACGACAAACAGAACAACGGCAAGCAAGAGCGCCAAGTGAGCGCAACAAAATATCAAACTATAGCGCCCCAAAGCCAACGAGCCAGTTCGTTGCTCAAATTTACACTCATTTCATTAATTCAACCTCGCCTCGAGCCATAGCACACATACACACAGCTACACAAGCACTCGGCTCATGCACTCAAATGTGTGTGCGCCAGTCAATGCTAGTTGAGTGACTTGGTTACGTATCGTTGCGCTCGAGCACGAGCGCCAACTGCTGCTGCCGACAATTGAGTGCATTCGTCTGCTGTTGCTGTGTGTTTGTGTGTCGGTGTGCCCGCCATTGGAGCTCACGCTGCACGACGAATAAACAATTCGTCGTTGTGCCGAGCGAGCAATCATTCGCAAATTGTTTGTCAAACGCAACGGTTTAGTGTGAAAGTATAGCGCGCGTTTTTATCTAGCGTGATTCGTTTTCGTTACACCAAAAGTAACACCAAAAATCACATAAATAAATATATAAATTGTGCGCCTGCAAGCACGCTTAAAGAAGAAGAAGAATAAGCAGCAACAGCAGCGCAAATAAAAAAGCCTAAAGTGCAAAAATATTTTTCGGTGAAAATTGAAAATTGTTGCAAGACAAAGCTGAGGAGCAGACGTCGCAGCAACAACAACAACGGCACCTGTGCGCCTACTCCATTTTTGGCTGTTGCCCGCGGCGCGTAAAAATTGCCAAGTGCAAACAGCAGCAGTGGCGCCATCTAGTTTAGGCGCGTAAAAGTGGCCAACTGCCACAATCATCGAACGTCAACACCAGCAACAAATTGCAATCAGATAAAAGTCTCTAGCAAAAATGTTCCTTATTAGCAAATTTTACTAAAAAAAGGAAAAATTTGTTTCTCCAAAAATTTTTGTTTTTCAAAAAAGTGTCATTTGTTTGAAACAACAAAAGAAAGTCAAAGTCGCAGCAGCAGCAGCAGCAGCAGCAGCAACAACAGTTGTTTAAATGGTTTGTGCAATGCAAGAGTTGGCCGCCGCCGCAGCAGTTGCTGCCAATGAGCAACAGCAGCAGCAACAACAACAGCAACATAATTACAACGCGCCGCCAACACAGCAGCAACAACAGCAAATGACCACCATAGTATTGCTGACCACTCCAGCAACAGCAACAGCTGCCCAGAATCGTCTGCCCACGGCCAAGAGTCAACAGCTGAAGCAGCAACATTCGGCCTTGGTCAAACTTTTGGAATCGGCGCCCATCAGCAAAAAATCAACGCCAGCAGCAGCAGCACTACCAACAATTGCTAGTCCGTTAGTGCAACAGCAGCTGCAGCAGCGCCGCATTGTCTATGTGCAGCAACCAACAACTGCCCCACAAGCACAACAGCAACAACAAACACTGCCAACCGTAGCAAACTGCACGCAACGCAAAAGACTGAAAAGCACGTTAACAGCAGCAACACATGACAGCAATTCGCAGTTGCTGCTGTTGCCAGCAACAGCAAATGCCACAACTATAACCATTGTGGCGCATGGCGAGGACTGCAACATGGCTGTTGCTTGCAAGCATAACAGCAGCAACAGCAACATAATAAAGACATCAAACACTACAAATAGTATTAGTAGCCACCCTGTGAAAGTAGAAAAGGCTGACATTGACTTGTTGTTGCTGTCGTCATGCCAGCAACAACATGCTCACAAAATGGACAATGAGTCCGGCATTGATGAGGAAGACACCGACGAGGGCGAGCACGACAGTCCTCGTGCCAAAAAGACATTAGACAAGGCAACGTGCGCAACAGCAACAGCTGCTGCCAACAGATCCAACACGGAGCAATCCGCCAACGATAATTACGAGCACTATCAGTGTCCGTGGAAGAAAATACGCTATGCGCGCGAATGGAAGCAACGCGAGCAACAACAGCAGCAGCAACAGGACTATCCAGAGCAGCAGCAGCCACAACTGCAGCAACAGTTGTCGCATAAGTATGACGGCATGGACACGTTGCTCAAGCATGACATTTCGCCGCTCTCCGAACAGACACACAAGGAAATTGCTGCGCTGCTCCTGCAACAGCAGCAACAGCAATTGCAGCAGCATCAGCAAAGGCGCGACAGCTCCGACAGCAATTCTTCGCTGCTGAGCAACTCGAGCACGCAATCGCTGACCGGGGGCTGCACCTGCACGCCGCAGCAGCTGAAATTGCAGCGCGACTGCAGCGACGATGATATTGCTGTTGCCAACAACAATGGCGGCAATGAGCGCCAGCGACACCTGAGTCAGATGTGCCACTGCCAGGACTGTCAGTTGCAGGATATGGATTCCGGCTGTGATGATGAGCTGTGCGAGCAACATCATCGGCAGCAGCAACAACAACAGCAAATGGAGCAGAGCACCCTGAATTACTTGTGTCAGAAGTTCGATGAGAATCTAGAGACGGCGGCGAGTGGTACTAACAGCAATAGCAATCACAACAACAACAGCGGCAACAACGACGACACATTGTCAACATATGAGATTAAGCAGCAGCATGCTGCTAACGAGGTAGCAGTGGGCGATGAGGCGTCCGCCAATGATGTAGGTTTCTAGTTTCATACGGCAAATAACAATTCAGCTGTCAAAATTTACATTTTGCTACAAAAAAGTTGTCATAATGACAGAATAATTAGTAAAATCTTTACCAATGTCGGCTATGAATATTACAGTTTAGATTATAAATGTTTATAGTATGGAAATAATTTAAAATAATCATAAAAATTACAGTAGGTGCTGTTAATTAGTATAGTTAGAACTGTCAAAAGGACAAATTTCAAATAATTGCAAAGAAATTAAATTTTTTTTGCCAGTTTTAACCTTCTGCGACTGACGTGGTAGTCTGACAGACACCAATGTATTTTTGAAACATAAATTTAATATAGTTAATAACAACTTCTATCCTTAATTTCAAAATAAAAATCATAACTGTAAGTGTACAAAACAAAATAATAAAAAATATAAGCAATCGAATTGGTGTCTGGTGTACTACACGTCAGTAGAATTGTGAACATTAAATCACGTCAGTCGCAGAAGGTTAAGTCTGGTAACATATGTTTGACAGTTAAAAGCAGCATACTATAAGCTGTCATTTATTACAACAACAATTTTTAAAACGCTTTGAAAATAGCTACATATAATATTGTGAATTTGTAATTTTTCTGCATATTAATTTATTTTTGTTTTCTCTATTTTTAGGGCTTCTTCCGTCGCTCCATACAGCAAAAAATACAATATCGACCCTGTACAAAGAATCAACAATGCAGCATTTTGCGCATCAATCGTAATCGCTGCCAGTATTGTCGGCTGAAAAAATGCATTGCCGTCGGCATGAGTCGCGATGGTAAGTACAACAAACTTTTCTTTATACTTTACAAAAATTATTGTATTTAAAATAAACTATTAGAGAGAAATATTAAGAGCGCCAAAATTATGTCATTTCGAGCATATTCGATACCCCACCTTAACAGCATTGCCAACCACTTCCATTTGCAACATTCAAGCTCATTAATGCGACATTTCAAAAATGAAGCGACGAAATGCGATCATGATTTTAAAGGCACACCGACTTTCGTCACAAATGTGACCCCCCTTACTTTCCCATCTTTAGTCAGCAGCATATAAATTCATTTAAATGAAAATAGCGTGAGAGACAAATGACACTGACAAAACAAGACAATATTTTTTAAACAAATTTTCAAAGCAAAAGAAATGAAAGAAGAAGAAGCAAGAAAGCTGACAAACTGAAATGAAATTTTATTGCATAGCTTGATATGCAAATTTTAGTTTCTCGCAATTTGCCGCTTGAATTTTTTCGATTAATTAATTTGGCGCAACAAGCAATACAATTACTATAAGCAGAAGCAACAGTCAAGCTTTCGAAAAAATGTAACGCCTTTTTCGTTTTCGCGAAAAGTGAAAATATACGCCAAACAGTTTGAACTCAAATTCAAAAATTTTTCCTAATGAGAAGAAACGAGCCAGCCAAATCGTAACAAAATGAGTGAATGCACAAACATGTCAACCAGCGGCTCGAGCAAACTATTCGAGTGGTATGAGTGTAAAGTACAAACGAAGGCGCAACAACAACAATCATAGCGACAACAGCGACGACCGCGATAACGATTGCGATTACGACGACGACGACGACGACGGGCAGCAAGCGAACGAGCGAGCGAGCGAGGCGACGACGAGTTCATTGACCAGCCATGAACGAAATTTGTCTGTGTGCAAGCGACGAAGGCGCTTGTAGATGGGTGGTATATTGGGCAAAGAGCAGAACGACGGCAACGTTGGCGTATGAGTATTGCGAAGTAGAGTAGTTGAGTGTGGCTGTGTGTGCTAGGCAAGCAGCAGACAGGGAGGCCAAATGTTGGGGGGACTGACTATAAGCAGGCTGGCGAAACTATGCTCAAGGCAAAATTAGGGTAGTAGCAAGCAGATAAAAGTGAACTAAGAAAGACAACAAGGAAGTGGCAAGATAAGGACAAAGGCATGCGAGAGAGAGAGCAGGTGTAGTAGAGCACAAACAGCAACTAGATAAGCCTAAATTTAAGACAAACAACTTCTTTGTGAAATATGTCTAACATTAGAATTGTGCATATAAAAAAGTCCCAAGTTAAAACCAAAAAATTGCCGTCTATAAAAATGGAAATAATTCTTAAATAATCAAAATTGTAATTACTTAGTTAAAGCAAAAGCTTATGTTAGCACAAGTTAGCGGGATCAATAAATTTATTCGAAAAACTTACCAAAACCGACCAGCTTTATTTTCAATTCTGAAATAAAAAAGTCTACCAAAAGTCTTTACATAATTTAATAATTTTTTACTACCTAATATTATGCTATTAATAAATCTAAATGTGTTTATTTAGCATAAGCACTACTACCTTTCATTGTAGCGATTTAACCTCATTTTCCTTCACATATCACTTGTGCATGCTCTCACGCTGAATTCCTCCATCATTCCTGTAGACTCCAGAATGTTCTGTTATAAACCACACGCAAACTGAATTACACTCACAAACTCGTCGAGTGAGAGGGATAGCAGCTACTTAATTTAGCCGCGCATGCCACTCATTTGCCCTAACAGCCACAGTCGAACGGCCCACATTAATCGTTACAAAATTTCCTATGAAATGTTTGCTGCTTATATTTCTTCTCCTTCTCCTTCCCCTCGCCGACCACACTGCTGTCGAGCTCCCGTTGTTTCTCCTGCTTGGCCTATGTGCCCGCCCGCTTTGCGCTGTTCAATCAAATTTTGTAGAGCTGATAAAATCTGCTCCAATTTTTCAACCCTGCGCGCAAGCAATAGCACAAAAACAACACAGCAACAGCAATACGAACAAGCAAGTCAACAGCAATGAAAAATCAACTCGCCTGTTTTTAGTGAGTAAGTGCGCCATTGTGTGAGTGTATACATTTTGTTGCTTTTTTATATGCCTTGCTTTGCGCGCCCGCATGACTTACGAAATTATGCCAAAAGTTGAATGACCGCACTTAACCTAAATGTTTGCTGCTTGGCATAATCGTATGCACGGACAGCCAGCCAGCGAGCGCACGAAACGAACGAACGAGCAGCCGAACTCAAATGTATGAACGAGCGTACGAAGCCAAAGCAACGAGTGAAGCTTATACGAGGCCGAACTGAGTTGACTCGTCGCCTCGGCACTCTTACACAAATAAACATTTGCATGGACCCACAAATAACAAAAACAACAACATTGCACTGTTATGCATACTTATATGAGAGACATGCGGGCAATAGGGGAACGAGAGCAGCGCCCAGGCAACTCTACTCTCCTAATGTATGACAATTTTGTTAGCGTACTAAAAATAAGTAAGCGCACAAATTGCTAACGAGTAAAGCCGAAATATGCGGGCGAGTACGAGCGCCATTGCTTAAGTATGTGTGTGTGTGTGCGTTAGCAGGAAGTGTGCTAATTTTTGTGACTCCCCACAAAATGTGTTGTAGTGCGCTGTTGTTGTTGTTGCTACTACTAATAAGCATAGCAGCGTAGGCAGACAAGCGATTGCATATGATGGTTGTTTTTGTTATAAAATAAGTGCCACTGTTTGTTGCTTTTGTTGGCTGCTTGCAATTGAACATATTTTACGGAACATAAATTTTTTCAGCGAATTTTCAATTTGCAGCTGCTTACTCGAAAACGTAACGACAGCGGCTATCTTTCGTTCGTTTAGCACTTGCTGCAAAATCTGTAAACATTTTTAAATTCCTTCTTTTTGTAATTTTCTTTGCCGTTTTTATAACAACTTGAAAAAGTGCATTGTGTGGGAAAGAGATGGCCTGCAAGTACATATTTGCTTGTTGCAGCAGCGGCACAGCGCAACAGGAAATTCCCCGCTGCTTTACAAACGAGTAACGTTTTTATTTGTATTTTTTGTTGCTGACGTTTTTTTATACTCTTGTGCTTTTGCTGCTGTTGTTGCGTCTGCGTGTTGTTGGCTTGACGGCGCTTCTTTCGTCATCAGCAGACGACGCCTGCGTCGTGCATTGACTTTTGCCAGCCAGCCAACGGCTGTGTATATGTGTGCATGTGTATGTGCATAAAATGGTAGTAAAGCTGCAAAGCAGTAGAGCAGCAGTAACGGCCAACGACAACAACAACAGCACAAGCAGCTGGCCAACTCGTCGCTTGAATTCGTGTGTGTGTGTGTGTGTTTGGAGAAAACGAAATCGAAAGTGGTTTAAAGTAAAAAGCCAACTGACATGATAAAATCGTTTGCTTTTGCCGCGCTTCACTCGACTTCTTTCTTCTGCCTACCAGCTCTGCCACTTTTTTTCGTTCATGCTTTTTAACCTGCTCTAGGCATACGCTTTTGACTTTTGAGGGTAGGCAGCAAGTGCACGGTGTTAATTTTGATTGATTAATTGAGGTTAAATTGTGCACTTACAAGCTTAAATAAAAGCGCGCACATTTTTTGTTGACTTTGTAGCGGTTTATTTTGTAATGGCAGGAAAAATCCAAAGAAAAATCTTCAGTTCTTAGTCTTTAGCTCGGCTTTTAAACTCTAAGTTTCGATGACCATACCAACAAAATTTTCTTTCGAAAGGAAAACTAAGAATTGGCTACTTTCCGATAGTTTTCTTTAACATGAAAATAAAGCTTCTAAATTCCGTTCGAATGCGGCCATAGAATAAATTTGTAGGTCCCGCTAACTTATGCTAAAATAGAACAAGAACACACATATTAATGCGAAAGAGCTAGGCATAAGCCAATTTTTATTTTTTTTAAATACAAAATTTGAATTCCCCAACTAAATTTACTCGTTTCTCTTGAAAATATCAAATAACGCCATTTTATCTTATTCAAAACTAATTTCATGTCATGCACAATCCCACATAGCACAAAAGTTCATGCCATATTATAAACCAGCCAGAAATAAAGAGCGACCTTCACTTTTAATCTCGCAGCCATTGCAAGCAGCAGCGCTCCGCCGCCCCTCATGAATCATTTCCAACAATTGAAAACCAAAGTCAAAACGAGTCGAGCGCTCGCTGCTGTTATTGAAATCATTTTATTATTTCGTCATTTTGTCGGTTTGTCGCTGCGTCGCATGTCGTGTATGTAACTGTAAGAATAACGGCGGAAATCATCCTTGAACCACTTTTTGTTTGCCCCATGCTACAAGCTGCCTGCTCCCTTCCCCCTCCCACAGTGCTGTTTTATTCATTCAATCGTTGCTCTTTGTATTTAGCACAAGGAAAATGCACGAACTCAACTGCCCCCGCTGCTGTGCTGCCATTGCCCCGCGCTCCTTGAAGTGTATTTTTCAGTGAGCGAGCGAGCGCTCAATGCTAGCGTAAGCATTTGAAATTGATTCTAAAACAACAAGCATAAATTCTAGTGTTTGATTTAAGAAATTTTCGTAAATTTGAGTTTTCTTCTTTTTTATAATTTGCCGCAGCATCTGTGCCACAATGCTTGCTTGCCGCCTCATGGCCGTAGAAGGTTTGTTTTTGTTGTATTTTCAAGGCGAACACTTAATTTGTGTGTCTCGCACAAAATTTTGAGTGTCTATTTCAACTTTGAATATATGTGAAATAGTTTAGAAAAGTTCGACTTTTTCTTATTAAGTGGCGAATACATAGAATTTACTTCGATTTATTTAAAGAAAATATTTTCCTTTTGAGCTTATTTAAGGTTTGGCTTATGACCAAGCCAACAGTCTTAAACAGAGGTGGCCAACCCAAATAATCTAGCAGGGCACATATATGGAAAATGTTCGGAAATTGTCGGAAGTTTCACCGAAAAAAATGTTCAAGGCCGCGGGTTGCCTACATCTGGTCTAAAACTAAACATTTCTTTGTAAAGCATTTGTAAGTTTTTATATTGAACAAAACATATTGTCCTGTAGAAATTTAAAATGCTCGTATTTAAAATTCATTCGAACTCAAATCGATTTCGATTGAAAGTAAAACTTGCAATATGGCAGCTAAAATTTCCGTTTATCAAATTAAACTTTGTTCAATTTTGAAACATTTTTTTCAAGCGCCAACTGGCCAATTACAATTGTTAAAATTCAACAATTTACACTTGATTAGTACATTTGCTTCAAACTTGCCAAATTTCACACTTCTACACATGCGCGAAATTCAGCACTCCTCCCTCTCTGCCGCCCACCACCCACTTTACACTATGTATTTGTGCGCTATAAATGTTTAAGGTTTTGTATATTTATTTTATCATGGTTTAACGTTTCATGACACTGAAACAGTGCCTAAAATAGCCGCGTGAGTGGCAGAAAGATAGGACGCGCAAGGGAAGCGACGCTAGCGAAGCGCAAAAAAATTCAATTATTTATAATAAAATTGACCGTGTTCTCTTTTTCATTATCTTTCAAGGAAAATTAAATTTGTGCATTTACCGCTACACACATACAGGCATACATTCATTCATTCCGACACATTTTGTCGGTAAGTATGTGCCTTGCTGTATGCTTGTGTGTGTATGCATACATACATACATATGTATATCTCATACAAATAATACAGTTACAAAATACACACAGCTCTAGCAGATATTTTGCTTTTTTTGTTATGCTGCTGACCTAGAAAGTTTAAAAAAGTGTTTAAAAATAAAAATTCAACAAAATATATCAAGCAAAAAAATCGCTTATTTTCAACACAAAAATTTTATTCAACGAAAGTTTGCAAAGTGTTTGCCTTTTTCAACACACTTTCACTTTTTTGCCACAGGCCGCTTTTGGTCAGCTCTCTTCTGCTGCTGCTGCTTCGATGCTTCATTTAATAAATTGTTGTTGTACTTGCTGCACAACAATTCCATGACAATTTGTTTGCTCTGGCTTGCATTTTATTATACGCACACATTCATTTTGTAATAGCAATAAAAATACGAAACAACAACAACAATTTAGTCTGGCACTGCTATTACAACCATCACTACTACAGCAATGCCAACAACAACACTGAAGTGTAGCAGCAGCGCTTATAAATGAAAACGAAATTGAAATTTTAATACTATACACACACACACATGCGCGCGCCTGAGCTATCTCTGCTTCCTCCCCTGCTTCAGTTTCAGCTGCTTGCTCCAACTGCGGCTGCTTCAGCTTCTTCCCCTCAGACGCGTATAGCTGTAAATGTAGTGCCTACAGCCGGCAACATGAATATGTTGCGTCGCCTTACACACACACACACACACAAACACACACCAAAGCACTTCGCAGTGCAGCTCCACCAACTCACCTCACACGCCTGTGAACCTTCAATCAAGCTGCCTGCTCTGCTTGTTCGCTACAACGTGCAGGCGAGCTTCTGCGTTGGAGCGAGCGAGCGAGCAAACCAGCGTAGAAACGAGTGAGCGAGCGAGCGAGTGGGCCAATGCCTGAGTTCATTGACCGCGTCTGACGTTCGTAATAACGAAACTGGGTCAGCCATTTTAGTCAGCCATACACAAACACACAATCATACGAACCGAACTCGAGCAGGCGCACACACAAGCACATGCACAAACACAGGCAAACTCACTCACTCACTCACTGCTCTGCCAATGAGCCAGCAAGCAAGTAGGCAGGCAGGCAGATAAGCAAGCAGTCTGAGCCAGAGAGGCCGCATTTTGTAGCTGCCGAAAATTTCATTTGTCAAAAGGACACTACAAATATTTAGTTAAAAACTTATTGTATTAAAATATTTGCATTTTTGTTAAACAGTTGCCAAAAACATATGCTTCACAAGCTTGTAAGCAAATGATGCATATTACAAAACAAAATGTTTACATGCTTTTTATATAAAAATTACGATTAAATCAAAATTTTACATATTAAATTTGTAGCTATAAAATTTTATCGTGTCAAAGCAATTACGGTTTATCTAAGCATGCTTGGCGCAAAACTATATGCTTGACAAGCATTTTTCACTTTAGCAATCGAACAGTTCGAACTTGTTAAGTATTTAATGCTAAAGTTGCTTCTTTTAGAAGTTAAAATCGCAAAATTTTAAAATGCTTGACAAGCATTTCAATCGCTTAAATGCAATGTATCAAGCTTTTCGTTTATAAATGACTTTTTTCTAGCCTGCTAGCCTGCTTGAAATAGAAATTTATGTGTGCTTGACAAGCAAGTGCAATTTTTTTAAATCGAATTATTAGCAATTACTAAAGAAAACATTTTGTCTACTACTTCTTTTGTGTAGTACTTCGCTGAAGAACTTGTTGACTTGCTTGACAAGCATGCGTAGCATATTTTTCACATTTTAATGCGCTGCTCTGCTTTGGCGACATTTAAGCAAATTTTTAATAGTTTTTTGGTATATGTATGTATGTATATAATTTTGTTATTTTTTAAGCTTGTCTCAATTTTTGTGCTTGACAGCATCACGTGCTTGTCTGCTCAGCCTTGCATAAATCTTAAATCTACTTGCCACTCGCTGTTGCAGCTGCAAAGCCGTCGCGCTTGTTGTTGCCACAAATCTGCGGCCGCCCAGCAGCACAAGCATATGCTCAAGCTAGAGCGTTTAATGTGTGTCTGTGTGTGTGTGCTTGCGTACGCTGCTGCTGTTGTCGCTGTTGTTGTTGCTGTTGTTGTTTTAATTAAAATGAACTCAAATTAGCACGAGGTTAACCAAATTGAAAGTAAATTTATTTATTTATTTTTTTGTGTGTGTATGTATGTGCTTGTTTGTTGTTGCTGTTCCATACGTATCGTATATTTATTTCGTATATTTTTACATTCGTCATCAGCACAGCAGCAGCAACAACAACACATGGGGGACATTGTATGCGCGTTTTAGTGCCTTTTTGTTATTGTTTTAAATGCGATATTTATGTAATCTGACGTTGAGGCGTTGTATGTATGTATGTTTGTTGTTGTTGCTGCCAATGCTGTTGCTACTGCTAGTGTCAGTTGTTGTTGTTGCTTTTGTAATTTTCGAGAGCTGTTTTGTAATTTGCTTGGCCTCTATATGTAGCTACCTATGTACATGTGTGTGTGTGCGTGTGTGCTTGTTACTGTTGTACTTGCTGTTGTTCCCCTCTCGACAGCCAACGTCACTTTACAAAAAAAGTATGTCAATAAACAAAACAAAAATAAATTTAAAAAACAATTTTTCGTAAATACTTTGAGCGCCTGTTATTTGTTTGTCAAAAAAAATCTAGCACACACATGCACACACACTCGCATATAAAGGCACCAAAAAATACAACGAAATATAGCTAGAGCTGTAATGACACAATGACTTCGCTCTTTTGACAATCGATGCGGGTCAAAAGTTGTGACAAATGAGGCAGGGGTAGCTTACTTTTAGCTGTTTTCTTGTAAACAAAAGTTTAAAGTGCTAAAAGAAGACTTCCAAATTTTAGCTGCCAAAACGAGAACAAAAATTTTTAAAATATTCTAAGAAGTATGTATGTATATTTCAAAATTAGTTATTTTTGCATAATTTTTGCACAATTGCAAATTTTTAAAAAATTTCAAAAAATCATTTTTGCGCACGCTAACACTTGCCACTACGAAATTGACGGCCGACAAAAAGCCACCCACAGCAACAGATTTTAACTGCCGCTTGTAATGCAATGCAACACAATTAAGCTGCTTGCCACAACAGCAGCAACAGCAAACAATCAGCTGCAAAACTCGCTTGCATCAACTTCACAAAGCACGCCCCTTTTTTGTGTGGGCGCTCACTTGAACGCCAAAGCCACAATTAGCGAAGACTGCAACAATCGCAATCGAGAATCTGTTGCCACAGCGCAATAACAAATGCAAAAACAACAAACAACTACCGCAGAAATCAAATCGCTCAAATTTAGTTGCAATTATTTGTATCTAAGCTTTATTTATGTTTTCGAAAAAGTATATAATTGATTGTCTTATATTATTTAACATTACTTTTCTTCTTATCAATTGACTTCAGCAATCTATAATTAATTGATTGGCAACAAAAAATGGTTCGATAGCAAAAATATCGATCCCAACAAACCGCTTGAATAGCAAATTAGCCTGACTATCTGCACTGATTGCTTGCTTTTTTTGTCAATTTATGGCGTTCACTTTTTCATATGATCATTTATGAGCTGCACTGCATGAGTATCTGTGTGTGTGTGCGTGCTTGCTTGTATCTTGTATCTATCTATGCATGTCGCTTACGTTTGCGCCGTTTTCGGGTGTTTTGAACCTTATTCAGGTCAATTACAAATACATTAAATGCCATTAGTACAACAGGCAAACATGCAACAACAACAACTATAGCAACAGCAAGAGCAAGAGCACGCGCGACTTTGCAACAACAACAAGCACACATTGTACATTGTAGATACAGCGGCGACTAACTTGCAGATACATTCGCCATGGAGGCTATGCAATTTCAACTTAATACAATTATTTGGCGAGCAAACTCGCAGAGTAGCCCAAATAAATATTGTCATATGTGAGAGTTGAGTTGATTGAAAGAGGTGGGTTGGAGGTGAGGTGAGGTGAAGCGTGCGGAAGGAATATAGTAGTAACTGGCAAGAGTGCTTCAAAACATGTATAGTTTATAGTGAACTGAAGAGGCAATAGACAATAGACGCATTAGTTCATAGTTCATTAATGTATGCAAAAAGTATGTGAGCGAGACAGCTTTTTGTGCCTTCCTTTTTTTATACTCTTCAATTTCTTTGAAGGCTGAAAGTGCTTTTTTTAGAAGCAACAAATTGCAGCGACTCACTTTTTGCATATGTTTTTCCCCTTACGAATAAAGCTGAAAATCTTCGCATATGTATGTATGTATGTGTGTGTGTGTGTGTGTGTGTGTGTGTGTGTGTGTGTGTGTGTGTGTGTGTGTAACTGTAGCTGAGCATGTTTGCGGTTGACACTGATTATGCATTTTTCATTGCATGCCTACAGCAATTGTTGTTATAAGCGACTGTTGTTGTTTTTGTTGATTTTGTTGCTTTGTCATTTCAACGTTTAACGCGTTCAAAAGTCAACTGAAGATGGCCATGCAACATGTAAATAAATGTACATGTACAAAAGCAACAACAACAATATTTTGGAGGTTAAAATCTTTGCGTATTGAGGTCGACACGAGTTGGCGCTGCTGTCGCTTTTTTGAGAGCGAGCAGTAGTTTATGTGCAGTGCACATAACTCGCTTGAAATGTGAGTCGGCAACGCTGCTACTTCTTTTTAGATAAATTCATTTAAGCAACTGTTGCATAATTTTAGGCTTATTCTTGCTAAGCTCAAAATATGTGTAACAAATTTTTGCTGGTTTCCCCTTTGAGTTTACTATAAAGAGAATTAAATTCAATATAAGAAAAATTTTTCTTTTAAAATTCAAAATTCAGCGCTTAAATTAATAAGAACTGCATCGATCTCAAACTCAAAAGCTTTTCTAACGAAACTTTTTCTCTGCTATTATGTTGCTTATAAACTTCTGCATGTTACTTTAAAATTCTCTAAAATTTTAATTTCAATTTATTAGATTTTAATGTTGGCAAGTAAGAGTTATAACATCTTTTTCGAGCCCATAGAAAGTACAAAATAATTGAAAGCACCATTTTTACACTTGTTCTTCCCAAATAAAGCTGCTATAGTCGCCCATGAAAATGTGGCACAAGGCCTTTCCACTCATTTGCCAAACCCTCAAGCTCTGTTGCAGTGAAGAGTCTGCTTACTAGTGGCACAGCAGCAGCTCATACAATGTCAGACAAACGCTAAAAATTGCGCTTAAGTGCTAATAGTGTGACCTTTCGGGGAGCTACATATGTACATACAATGGTCAACAAGAAGCGCCGAGCAAACAAACTAACTGGCTAGCCAGTGGCATTGTGGCGCACTTTTATCTTTGGAAAATTTTAAAATTTTGCTCTTCTCTTTTATTTTGTTCGAAACATTTTTTTGTTGTTTTCAACTTTTTCATAAAAATATTTTATGTAAGTCACCAAACGCCATTTCTCAGATTTTGCATGCATTTTCGATTGCTGGTGGCATCACATACACACACTTATTACAGTTACGTATGCATGTACTACGTGCACTGGCCGCCACCGCCGCCGACGTTGAACCGCAGCGACGACGCCAGACACGCCAATTCGACAATTGCTACGCGTTGGCCTTCTGCCGAGCGTCGCATGACGACGATGTCAAAGCAACTCTGCACTTGCATAACAAGTGAAACTAAAAATATGACGAAGGGAAGTATGTACAGAGGAACGGGCAAATATACATGTACAATGTACATGGCCGAAGAGCTAAGAGGATGCTCATCTTTCGCTGATCTAAAAGCTACAATAAAATAATTTTTGGTTTTGGTGGCGACTTTTATGCCTACTGATAATCCCTGCAGCTGCTACACCTTCTCCTTCTCATTTGCCACTTCTTCTTTCCTCTTTGCGCGTTCTTCATGGCTTTTGGCTCTTCTTCATCTTATAACATTCACCAAGGCAATGCAGTTGTCATTTTGACAACTGCCAAATTACGTAAACGGCCTTGCGTCGTCGTGCGCTAGCAGCAGCAGAAGCTGTAACTGCACGTACGTAAGCACGTAACTGCGGGCCCCTTGTACAATTGTGGCAAGTGTTTTGCAGCATTTTAAATGATTTTTCAATATTTTTGTGGTTGTTTTTTGGTTTTTAATTGAAGTAAAAGATTTGTTATATAGCTCTGTATCTCATACACTCACTATTTTCTGCTTTTTGCTATCATCTTTTTCAGCACCTTTCTACATCATTTATCTCATTTTTAGACCTCTTACTGCAAATTCTCTTTGTTTTCTGCAACTTTTTCCTTTTTCTTCTCATACTCATCATCTCTTTTGGCATTTTAAGGCTAATAAACTTTTACAACTCTTGAATTTCTACCAACACACACACACACACCAACAAAAATCCAACATCGCCTCTTACATTAATTTTTTTTTAATAAAATGCAAAGAAAACACAAGCAAAGCAAAAGAAAAGAAATGAGAAAAGCGAAAAAAGCAGATCAACACAACTTACCCGCATAATGTGCCATCGTGCGTATACGTAACAAACTCGTTTGTGCGCGCCTTTCTTCCTCCCCTCTGACGTTTCTGTCGACATCACATGCAAGCATGCATATAGTATGTTGATTGAACCTTCAAAAGGTTCATTTACCTCTGCACGAGCGCTGAACTGACGAATTGCCCGACTGGCTGACTGCTCGCTCGACTGATGGAACGGTTCAAAAACGGGTCTTCGCTGACGAAGTCGAAGTCACTGCCTCGGCTCGATTGTGCTCTCTCTAGCACTCTCTGCTGTGGCATAAGACTTACTCGGTCTCTCTGCACTCAAATAACTGCCAGCCATTTGTAGCTCACTCAAATTTGAGTAAAAAATTTTACTTTCATTTTTCAACGGCCACCAAACGCTCATACGCCCCGTAGTCCTCACACTCTTACGCTACTACTTTGTTTGTCAGTCGCTCTCAGCGCGCACTGTTGCAAGAGAGCGACAAGTGACAACCAGTTTTGTGTTATAGTGCTGCTGGAATGAACTCAAAATTATTGTTATTTAAATTTTCTGCCACAAAAATTATTTAGAAAAAAAATTTTTTTTTACTTTTATTTCTTTCGATTTTGTATAAATATGATTTTAAAAGTTTTTTTAATCTTCTTCTTTTTTCGCCCATGCAAAAAGTTTTTAGACGACGAAATAAAATTGTTCTAGTCCGCTATCTCTCCCAGCTGTAGCTTTCATAGCTACAATGGCGCCAAAATCATAAAAATTTCTTAACCTTTCCATTCTCTTTTCTTACTTGGCACTACACTCGAATAACGAGTACAACTGCAATGCACGAGAAGCAAGCACCACAGCCTCTCGCCACTCGTCCCACAATTTTCTTTCGCCGTCCGACGAGTTCATTGCACTTTGAGCGAATTTCTCGAAGGTTGACCGCGACGTCGTCGTCGTCTCTGTCGGCTGCATGCCAATGCAAAATTGCAATACTAAAACCAAATGCAACGAGCTTATACATACACTCAAAGCAACGAGTAGAGTATCTGTAACGAACGAATTTCGCTCCTTTTTGTGAATAAACTACGAATTTTTTGGAAAAATTTCGAAGAACCTTAAAAATGCCGTTTGCTGCTTGCAAGTTTGCATTTGAAAATATAGAGCGAAAGCATGCATTACAAAGAAGTTCGAGTTGGGAGCGCGACTTATACCAGCTGATGTTGCGATTTAAATGCACTGCTACAATCATATACATATTTACTTGCAAAAGCAGCGAGCATTGTCCGTCGTTGCTTTGTGTATTTGTGTTTGCATGTGGCTGTGCGCTGAATGTCGTTCATTGCACTCGCTGACATGCAACTACATTGCAACACTGCTCGCTCTTTCGCTCAGTTCTTGCTAATTTAAGCTGTTCGCTCGCTCTCGCTCTCTCTCTCTCTAGCTCTCTTTTGTTGGCTTGAACTCGTCAATCGTTTGTCTTATCTGAACCGATGCCGAGTGCATGCGCGAGGCTGCAATAGCCTCATTTTCAACACAGCAACAACTACAAAAATGACTACAATAAATTGTATATTTTGTGCATTCATTGTTGTTGTTGTGCTTTATTGTTGTTGCACGCCATTGTTGCACATTTTTGCATATAATCACGAACGATTGCAGCAGGCATGAGCCAAACGAACGAGTGCTGAGGAATCGTCGTCGCTGTCAACTCGTCGTTGGTATGCCGCCTTCGTGCGGTTCATTCGTCTGTATGCGTTCGTTGGCTCATTCGTTCGTTCGTTCGTTTGCTTGTACATCGTCGCTTTAGCCTTTGTCGTTGTTTGTTGTTTTTGTTGCTTTTGTTGGCCTGACTGCAGTGAATTGCAGTTGCGAGTGCAGCGACATCGATTTGGGTCATGCACGGTCGGTCATTCACTTCTGACGGCAACGTCGCTGTCGCCTTCGCAGTCGACGTCAATGGCTGAGGCTGCGAGTTGACTCGCCGAGGCTGACTGTGGCAATTTATGTAGAACAGATGAGGCAGAGCGGGGGCAAGCGGGTAGCACTGACGTGCGCTGCACTGTAGACGCTGTAGACACACACACTCATGCAATTTTTTGTCACATGTATGACTGCGCCTGTGTCTCGTGTATGTGTGTTTGTGTGTGTGAGTGCATTTCGATTGGGTCTCCTTGGAATTTTTAAAATGCAGCGCTGAAACGACAGCAGAGGCTGTTGCACTGCATTGAACTGCTGGCGGGTGGGCTGAAGGTGAAAGAATGAGGTAGCAGGCTAAGGCAGTGTAGGGGGCAGTGTATGTATGTATGCATGTGAGCTTGCATGTGAGTTGCTAGTGGGCAGGTCACACATGGGGGCCGCTTTATCTCACTAAGTAATGACATTCCCTTGTGCGAATTTTCTTATTGTTGCTGTTGTTGCAAATTTTATGATTGTGTTGTTGCAAATGTCGTTTTTATTGTTATTGCGATTGTGCTTAGCTACAAAGTTGCTCAAAAGCGAACTTTACTTTTCTTAATTATTGCAACGAGAAAACGTTTTGTTGCATGTGCCTATTTGTGTGTGTGAGTGTGTGTGCATTTAAGGCTGTGTAATTTATATGCCTCACACAGGGTTGCACAAAAATTTTGCAATTTATTTGTTGCATTTGCAGATTTTGCTCGATTTGTAAAATCATGATGAACTTATAGAATAGCAATTTCAATTCTCTTTTTTGACAATTTTATTTGTAAAATTACATAAAAGCTTATGTAAAGCTGCTTATTTCATTTTAAAATTGACCAAATTTTAAATCAAAATAATTTCGTTTAATAATTTAAATCAAAGCTTTCACACTTTACAATGAAAAAATTTGCATACAATTTTACAATTACTAATATCAGAAAGACTACAATTCAAGCAGAATTTTTACAATAACATTGTCAGTTGAAAATTTGCGTGTGCTGCCTGCAGGCACGTAGGCCCAAAGCTCTGCGCTGCCCTGCTCTGCCCAATGATGACACTAACCCAAATTTGAGCAGAATTTACATGCGCGCTGGCATCACTGTTGATTAGTAATACAAACAATGCAACACTGTGTAAATGACAAACACAACAAAAAAGCACGAAAAGTTGTTTACTACTTTTTTGTGGTTTTTGTTGTTCTTTTTTTGCTGGTTTTGTTAAAAATCGCCCGAATGCGCGTTCCAAATAAACAATTCCACGAATTTCTACAACCAACCATCAACAACAAAATGCCAACTATAAAAATGGCAACAACAACGAAACACTTTTAAAAAAGCCAACCAAAAAATGTAAAGCAGCTCTGCAAAAAAAATGCGTTTTTACTTTAAAATTGTAAACAACTTACGCAAGTTGAAACAATTTCTTTGTTATGTCCGCTTACTATAAAAGTAACAACAACCAAAACAACAACAACAACAAAAAAGTTAATTAATAACGCGCGGCATACAAAGCATGTAGAAAAGCGCGTAGACCCCAGCCAAGCAGTGAAAATTAAAAAAGCGTGTAAAAGCCACGTAAAACAAGCCGTCGATTTGGCCGGAGAGAGAGGGGGAAGCACCTCAGCCAAGCAGTGGCTCAGTTGAATCACCAAAGCGTGTCAGTGGTAGTAGCCAATGTTGCATGTTTTATGCTTGTCAACAACAATAACAACAACAACAATAACAGTCAGTCAGTCAGCTGTGCTTGGCTGGCTGGCGGGCAGTTCAATAACCTCACAAACGACAACGTCGACCACTAATGCTAATGACACACCATAACCACAACAACAACAACAACAACAGCAACAAAAGAGGCAACAGCAAGACTGCACAAAGCAGAGGCAGCAACAGAGCAGCAGACTTACACCGACAACATGACACCGTCTAAAAGAGAAAACAACAGCAAGAGAGAGAGAGATGAGCCACTTTTGGCTAAGACCAAGCTGAGCTGAGCAGGCTAAAAAGACGCTGATGGCAGCTTGGAAACAGCTGCGCTAAGTTGGGCATGAACAAATTACAAAATGTGACCAAACCAGCTGCAAAGGCAAACAAAAACAACAACACCAACATGTCGATGAACTAAGAGACTAAGAGATATACTAGACTAGACAAGAGAGATAGACGAACAGATAGACAGTTAGATAATGCCTTAGCTTGTAGACAGCTAGTCAGACAGAGGAGCAAACCTAAGACTCGAATAGAAATATCTTTAAAGTGCTAGAAGGACAGACAGACAAATGTTCTTTATGAAGGAATAGGTTCAAAATCATACAGACGTGCAGAGCAATCGATAGACTAACATGGGGATGAATCGACTGGCAAGTCAATAGATATACAAAAAAAAATTTTCGCACTTATAATGGAAATGTGACTTGCAGAGAAGGAGCTAAAGGACAGATGGACTTAGACTTAGAGAAAATTTAGAGAAATACAAAATCAAATTGAGAAACGGAAGATTATATACAACTCTTATAGCTGAAGCAACTGAAAGACAAACAGGCTAGCAAAATTGAAAGACGAATTTTCTGGAAGTCAGGCGAACTTAGGATAGGACGCCGCATAGAAGGTAAAAATCGTGCGTCAACAATTAAAATTAAAGCACTGGCGCTAACAAGTGGCCTAAACTGCACACTCACTCAACAGCCAACTAACCAACTAGCCACTGTTAGCAAATAAGCGCGGCCAAGCCGTAGACGCTGACGCTGACGAAGAAAGCCAGAAAGCGTAAAAGACGCCATCACGCTGAAAGATAAATAAAAAAGCGTATCGTGTTTTTTTTCTTTCAAAATGAGGCTACTTGCCTTGCCAGTTGGCTTCTACAAAAGAAAGTGAAAGTACATTTGGCATTTCTCGGCGATGCTTTCTTCGCCTTTCTTCAGACTGTCGCTTCACTTGTCGTTCCACTCCAAAGGCAAGTTTTGCTGTTGGCCCGTTGTTGTTTACCAGCTCTATAATTATGGCTTTATAATTGTGCCTGTTGGCTGCCTGGTTATGTAAACGCGTTGTCGTTGCATTAAGCACAGTTTCGAAATGACAACAACAACAACGATGACGATTATTTGTGGTAAACAACAATTTTATAATAATAATAATTTTCGAAAAATGCTTAACAGAATTTCTAGACTGTGCTCACAAAAAGACTGCAGGCGAAATTTTGTCTAGTGACAATAATTTACAATGTTTTTACAATAACATTGTCATATGTTCAAAACAAAATAAAGCTAGATAATTGTAAATTTTAGCAATATGATTGTTTGTTAGAAATCTTTTTAATAATTTGTCAGTTTGACAGTTAATCTGTCGTTTGAACAACTTTTATTTTGCAATAGATACATATTTTTGTAATTTTTACAGTTTTTTTATCGTTTCAACATTTTGAATTTAGCCCTTTAACAGATAATTTGTCATTTTGACATTTATGCTCAAAGCACAATTTTTAGGAATTGTCGTTGAAAATAAATACATTTTCGTTTGAACATTGTTTTTGTTGTTGTTTTGACAGTTTTGTTTGTCATTTTAACAGTTGCGAATTGTTTGTTGATATAAATTACAAATTACAAAAACCTTCACATTTTGAGGCATTTTTCGTAAAAATATTTTTATTTATTTATTTATTTATTTCAGTCTACAGAATAATTTTCTTACAGACTACGACAAAGTGCTTATAAATATATATTAACGAATTCAATTTAAGATTTTAAACAAATTTAGCTTAAAGTTTTCTTTGCTAGTATTAAAATCTAAAAAGGAACTATAAGTGTTGCAAAGATGAACACATCTAGCGATCGGTTCATTTCTGCAGTAATTTGTCCTATGCAAATCCTCTATAAATAGGCGATTATTTCTCAAGTTCCTGCATGGTTCAAAAACGTTAAAGAATTTTAAAAGCTGAGGACAATTAATTCTTTTAGATAAAACATTATATACAAACAACAATGATAAGAATATTCTTCTATCACTGAGTGATTGTAAGCCCAACAACTTCCGCCTAGGCAAATAAGATGGGAGACCATCTGGCCAAGGTATTTTGCGAAGTGCAAAACGTGTAAACTTTTTTTGCACCATTTCGATTCTATTACAGTGAATGTCATAGTAAGGGCTCCAAATAATAGAGGCATACTCAAGGATGCTTCGGACCAGAGCTACATAAAGTGCTTTAAGAGTTAATGGATCCTTGAAGCTCTGGGCATTTCTTTTTATAAACCCTAGCATGGCGTATGCTTTCGAGGTGACATAATCAATATGGCACGTGAAACTCAGTTTGCAGTCAAATATAACTCCCAGATCTTTGAACTCATTCTTTCTTGGTAAAATAGTTCCATTGAGAGAATAATTGAAAACATATGGAGATGTACTCCTAGAGTAGGAGACTACACAACATTTTCCAATATTAAGGTGTAAATTGTTGGAAGTGCACCAATTAAAGAATTTGTCAAGGTCGATTTGAAGCATGTTGCAGTTTGATATCTTTGTAATGTTAAGAAATAATTTCACATCATCAGCAAACATCAGGCATTTTGAATGTATGATGTGCTGTGGTAAGTCATTAATGAACAGTAAAAACAAGAGAGGTCCACAGTGCGTTCCTTGAGGAATTCCCGAGGAAGCATCTACGGCAATTTCAGAATTTAATGTTCCGATTCTAACAACTAACTTCCGGTTAGATAAAAAACTTTTGAAAAATTGTAGCAATATACCAGCAATTCCGAACTTTTCCAATTTATATAGCATAATATTATGATCCACTTTGTCAAATGCTTTAGAAAAATCTGTATAAACCACATCAAGCTGTGCATGCTGTGCCATGGCAGAAACAATGTTGTTCGAAATAAGAGTTAAATTAGTGACTGTGGATCTGCCTGGGCAAAATCCATGCTGGCAATCGCAGAGAGCCATCTTAATATGGTCAAACAGTTTATTTTTGATGATGAGATCAAATAATTTTGCAAAAATACCTTGTTTGACAATTGCTCTGTAGTTAGTTATATCGCCTTTGTCACCCGATTTGTATATCGGTGATATATAACATAATTTCCAACAGTCCAAGAAATAACCACTTGATAGACAAGCATTAAATAGAAAAGTAATTGGCTTGAGCACACCATCAATACATTTGATAAAAAATATAGACGGAAATTCATTGGAATTTTAGACTATGTAAATTGTCATTATGACAGTTGCTTTTACATATTTGACATGTTTAGAATTTTCTATTAGTAAATTTTAAGCTTATTTTTCTTAGATTGTATTTGTTGTTATTGTTATCAGCAGCATAGCAGGCAAAATGGTATTGTACAATTGTTGTGTATGTGGTTATGCAATTGTAACAATTACAATTGCAACTTTCTTCTGCCGCTGCCACAGAAACCGAGCGCGTGCTTCGACTCGAAAAATCCACAGCGATACGTGATTTTCTTGAAATTTCTTTAGCGTAGCGAAAAAATGCCAAGTAATAACGTCAAAAAATACAACACGAACAACTAACAACAACAACCACTACAGCCAAACATTGTAAATACCTTATTGCAACAACTTTCACTTTTACTTTCGAGCGCCGTTTTACAATGCATGCCAGCCAAGTCTTTGCCTGCCTGTGCCCTTCCTACCGCTCCTCGCCGCTCGTGCTGCTCCACTGCTTCATCAGCTCAACCTGCTTTCTTTTATGCTCTTCATCGTCATATTTACCACTCCCTGCCTGCGGCGCTCCTCGTTCGTCTCACTCTTTGACTAGCTCTTTCGACTTGTTTACTTCATCGCTTCGATACGGCGCGTTTGTGCTTTTGGCCTCATTACCAGTTCATTGACCGGCCGCCGTGTTGGCGTGGCGCTGGCAGCGACAACAGCCGTCGAATGTTGTAGAAATCGCTGCTGGCTTTTTGCTGTCTGCTTTGACGTGCCTCATTTGCGTCTCGACTTTCTTTCACTAGCCTCTTGCATGCCCCACTTCAGCTCAAGCCGCTTTGCCTTTACCTCTTTTTTTCAAAACTCTTACCACATTTTAACGCTTTTGAAGTTGTTGAAGGTTTTTGTACGTTTTTGTTGTGCTTGGCTTTTGCCGCAATGACAGCGAGCAACCGACCGACGCACAGACAGCCCGACAGCGCTTTGTAACATTTACAGTTAACTCTTGCATAAATTAATAAATAATTAATAGCAATAAAATCGCATCGAGCGGCGGCATCGTATCTATACACTTACATATAAAAATGTATCGTATCGTAAAATGAAATGAAATTTTTTTTGGCCTTAATGTGCAGCGTCAGTTCAGCGCGTTGAGTCAATGTTTTTTGACCCAATTTTTGGGCCGTCGTTGTTGTTGCCATGAACTTTTGTTAAAGTGATTGTCTGTCTCTTTTTGAACAATTTTGTAAGACAAAAAAGGCTGGCGGCTCAAGGCAAGTGGGAATTTGAAGTTGCCGCCCGGCACGGCACGTTGCAATGTGGCAAGTAGGCACCTATGCACAAGAAATAAATGTAAGAAATTGTGGCAACACTCTCGGCATATGGCAAGCATAAAGCGTTTCAGCAAAAGCTAAAATATGTCAAATTGTTGACTAACATTTTTTTAGTTGTTACTAAACATTTTGTCTAGTTGTTTAAAGAGAATTTTAAGTTGCCAGAGTAATAGCAAAAGTGTAAAGATGTGGCAACACTTCTCTTGAATTTCAACGGCAAGTAGTAATGCTTACTAATTTATTAGTCAAAGCTTGTATAAAGTAGCTGTAGTTTATGCAAATTTTGAGTCAAACTCAAAATCAAAATTTGTCAGTGCGCTCCGCTCTCCCTCTCAGCTACGGCAGCTGCAGCTATTTAGCTGCTCTACAAGCAGGAATGTTGCCCTCAAATGTCATTGTAACAATTAAATATGTTGCAAGTAAGGCAAACAAAAACGCAAATAAGCAACAACAACAACTACTACAGGCACTGTCGCTCGCTGATAGCAACAAATACAAATATAAATAAGCGTACTTGTCCTTGACATATCGTGCGCCAACAGCGTTGCATATCGCACATTCGCCTCTGTCTCTGGCTCTGGTATGTCGACGGACGAACGAACGTGCTGCCTATAGCAGTGCAACCTTCTTGCTACTTCAGCCAACCGACCCTAACAGCTTGCTATTTAAACCAGGCGATAAGACAGTCAGCAAGACAAAGCATACAGAGTAGAGAAGGGAAGGATAAACAGACGTACGTGCCAGCAGGCACAGGAACGAACTAAGGCACAAACAAATGTATGCATAGAAAAAGGAACAGAGGAGGGCAGGGAAAAGGCAAACGTATGACGATTAAAGCAGCTGACAAAGGAAGAGACGTGAAACGAGAATTGAACGAACTATCGGATTGTTATATGAGAGAAGAATTGAACAGCCTTTGGAACAGACAAACAGTTTGATGAACGAACTGATGAACTAAAGGGAAATATCGAACATTGAAAAGGAACTACAGACGCACCTTCAAAGGGACTGAGATATGAACTAGTAAGAAGTTAAGCAGAAACAAATAAACCGACAACTATCTGTCCCGTCAAACCTTCAGCTAAGCAGTCTCAGAGCGACATTCCCTCGACACACAGACGTGCCATACACACACACACACATTAACATCATCATCATCACTTCGCTTATACATATGTATGTACATACTTCCAATGGCGACTTTGAAATGTAGTCATAAAATTATAAAAGGGTCTTGAGCATGCGTCATGTTGCTCGATGCCCTCCCCTACATCTCCACTCTCCACATACCGCTCGCACAAATATTTATTATTATCCTACAAACGCTCACATGCATGTGCATTTTTACTGCCGCCAACAGAGGCCGTTGAACGCAAGGCAATGCGCAAATGCAACCTTGTGCCAGATTGTACGAGCATTGTAGCGGCATTGTTGTAGGCATTGTAATTTAAGAATAACTTTTTTTTCCCCACTTGTTGTTGTTTCTTTATTTTGCACATACATACATACGTGTATGTGAATGTGAAATTTTTCGCAATGAAAGGTCGAAAGTTGTTAATTGCAAAAATGAAAAATGGACAAGAAAAATTTAGCATACGCTGTTGAACATTGTTTTACAATGCAATTAACATTGCTGCTACGAAAAGCAATAACAACAATTAAACAACAAATTATATGTAGAATAAATTGGCATATTTATTTCTAAAACTGACTTTGAACTGTGCAATAGGCGGCATGTGTAGAAGGCGCTTAAATGCTTGCAAAATGTGCATGTCTGCTTTGAATTGTTGTTGCATTAATGCCAACATTTTTTGTTGTTATGTATCATTTAACTAAAGTTTAGAGTTCAACAAAACTCGTGCAACAGACACGCCTCTAATTGTCATGTAAAATAATTTTTGAAATGTCAAAAAAATTTTGCTTTTGTGACACATCAGAATTGCACTACATATTTTATAAAGAAAGAAATTGCAAAATATTTCATTAGCTGTTGTTGTTGTTGTTGCCAAACGTAGTATCAATTGTTTACACGTTTAATTGCCATTTGAGTGTAATGACATGCCTCGCTGTTCTACAACGCAGTAACAAAAATTAAATTAAAAAACAACAACAACATACAAACAACAACAAATTTTGTAAATTCCTGACGCTTGCTGGCTTTTGAAGTTCAAGGTTGTCATTTGGTTGTCGTCTGCCCCTCAATTTTGAATTTTTACAAAAAAAAGCACACACACACACAATAAATAATGCGAAAAAATGCAAATATTGTAATTAAAATTCTACACAAGGCACTCAGAAACAACAAAATTTATTAAGAATATTTGCAATTTCATTAGCAAAAGCTTGTGGCTCAAAAGCGCTGCCAATGCACAGCTTTTTGTCTTTCTGCTGCCTTAAAAAGAGTTGAGTGCTAAAAGCTGCCCTTAGCAAGAAAGAGGTGCTTTTGGCGTCTCTTGTTTAGCACAAATTCAACACACTTGCTGCTCTTCGTGTGTTCTCTTAAATGTGTTGAAAAGCTCGTCCAAAGTTCAGTTAAGTAAAAGAGCGCAAGCTTTTTAATGAGAAGAGTCTGGAAATTGCTTTGCTTTTTTGTTTCAAGAGGAAATTGTAGCCAAAGTGCAACTGCTCTCACTCTTCGTTCCTCTCTCTCTATCTGATTGCTTTCATTTATTAGAATGTTACACAAATTTCTGGCATTTAATTCCAGCATGTTTAAGAAATGCTCTTAATATACGCTGCTCCTACGCATTTGCTCTTGCAAGCTTTTGCTGTTTCTTTCAAAAAAATTGCTCTCTCAATGTGTGCTCTTTTGATTTCAAGCTTTTGCTTCATTTTGGGGAGCAGTGCTCAAAGTCTGCCTCTCCACTCTCGCTACCTCCAAAGCTTTTTGTACATTTTTCACTATGTGGCCGCTCAGCTTCAGAAGCTCATTTGGCGCTTGTTCTTATGCTCTCTCGTTCGCTCTTGTGTTTCACACTCTTCTCCAGTTTCTTATCACTGGCGTTTGTCGGCCCCAACAATTTAACAAGCGCCCTGCTCAAGCTATAAGTCGCACTCTCTCTCGCACTCTCCCTCATGCTCTCCCTACCTGAGTATAGCAAAAAGTCTCTTCTCTGCTCACTACGTATCTCGTATCTACGTATCTGGCCTGCAAAAGCCATAAGCAAAATAAAAGCGGCATTTTGCCTTCTCCCTCGTCGTACTAGCATTTTTGTTGTTGTTGCTTTTTAGTCGGTTTCATATTCAAGCGTATTTTGCCTGTGCCTCTGGCTTTGCCTTTGTGTGTGTTGTATTTTGTATCTGAGCGTCGTGGCGGCGTAGTCTACGGCGGCAGCTGAGTGTATCCGCAGCGTTTTGCTATACTACCTTTGGGTATATTCGTAACGTGCTTCTGATTTTTACAGTTAGTCGCGTACGAGACCTTGTCGAGTTTTGTCATGTCTGACAATTTACAAAAACAATACAAGAAATACTGAGAAATTGCAGTCAGTCAAAGTCAAGTGAAGTGAAATGAAATGAAATAGCAGCAGCCTACAGCAGTGCAGAATTTTCATTCAATAAACACACACATGCAAACGCTAGAAAAAAATCAAGTGAATTTTTAAAGAAAATTTTTATTAAAAAAATTTTACATTTTTTAAAAAGCAAAAATATTTTTACTAAAGTGCTGAGCAAAAATGCATAAAATGCGCGCTGTGAAAATTAACAAATGCACATTTGTCAAGCGCCAATAACAGCAGCAACAACAACAACCACAAAAATTGTCAATATGAAAATAAGTCGACAAGTTTCGCTAAGAAAAACAACTCAAGTGCATAATTGCTAAGAAATTTTCTTAAAGCAAAAATTATAACTACATAATTTATTTTATAAAAAAAATCGCAGCCAAAATTGTGGATTACGCGTGTGCTGCCTGATGCCCTCCGGTAACGACGCACTGCAACAACCAATTGAAATTTGTAAAAATCTTACAAAAGTGTGCACAGCAAAGTGTTAAGCAGCGACAACTACAACAATTATAAAATAATAGCAAAGAAAGTTCCTCAAAAGTTTCTTAATTTATTTCTTAACAATAACGAAAAAAAATTGAGCATAAGTTCAAGCAAAAATTGCAACAACAAAAATTTCACTAAAGAAAAGCAAATTACAGCAAGTAAAAATTTTAACAATTGTACCTGATTTGCATTAAAAGAAAAAGCTGTAGTAAAAAATACAAACAACTTAAAACCTGTCAGAAAAATTTCCTCTAAAAAGTTGTCAAAAGTATTCGTGCAGCAAAATTTTTAACTATAAATAACTAAATGACTAATATTTGACTAAAAAATCTGTCAAAAGTAAAAAAAAAACCTGTTAACAGTTTTTGTGCCAAAAGAAAACCAAAAATACAGTTACAACAAAAAAGTTACAATTATCAAAGTGTGGCAGCATTTCTACGAACAAGCAGAAAATTTGATTTTATTAAAATTTTACGCACACAAACAAACAAACACATACCAAAATGGCCGAGGAATTACCCATATTAAAAGGCATACTCAAAGGCAATGTTAATTATCATAATGCGCGTAAGTGTCTCACACAGGGTTCAAGGAGGAATTTTTTTTAAAAAAGTAACAACAAAAAATACTAGTTGCAACACTTTTCTGCAATCACATCATAAGCTCAGTGTTGCTTGCAACATGTAAAAGAAAGAAATTAAATGGCTTAAAAAGTGCCCAGAAACATTTCTATCTATCTTAAAAGCTACTTGTAAAGTTGCTTGAAGTTTAAAAAAATGATCGAAAGCACAATTTGAATTTTTTACAAATTTACTCAATTGCATACTTTTTCATTAACTGGCTCGATCGACACATTTGATCAATTATACTCGGAAACGATAGCAACTTTCTTTTGAGCCTGGAAAGTGCACTTCATCTCTGCAAAGATTTCTTTCAAATTATAATTTGACAAAATTTTGTTTGTACAATTGCGATCGCAGCTACTTCACTATTAACTGCAACTAAGAACTACAAAAATTGCCAGCCAATTCTTTGTCAAAATACATAATACCAACTTCTTTCATTTCTTCAAATTTTCTTTCATTTCTGCACGTTTCTCTTCTTTTGGCTATTTATGCACACATTTTTGTTATTTAGCTACTTGCATATGGTCACTTCACTTCAGCTGATCGTCATCATTGATCGCGCAGGCGCGCCGTTGACCTCGTTTTTTGCCTGCCACACTCACTGCCAGCGGCGGCTTGCCTGTGCGCGCTCATTTTTCAGACAAACTATGGTTGCTCTATTCGAGTCTAAAACTGCCTGCCTGCTTCTTTTCGTCTTTGCGTCTTTTCGTTTTTGAAAGGTGTTGCTCACAATTGTCTTCTTCTTCTTCTTCATAGACATGTTGTCATGCTCAAAAAGAAACAAATAGTACAAAAAATGTGTTCCGAAAATGTTAAAATGGCAAATCTCCGCTTGCTGAACAGCTCAAGAAGAGCGTCTTCTTTAGTGCTCGCGATCAATGATCACTGATCATTTATCTGAAAAAAAACATTATAGATTCTGATTTTTAAAAATACCGCCTTATTACAATTTTTGTATTATAAAATTTGTCAATTTAGTATAGCAATTTCTAACACTCTCGCTATGGCTCAACTTCTTCTTTCTCTCTCTTTGAGAGAGCTCTTGCTTTCTTTGCAGTGATCGATCATAAGAGCGCGCACTCTTTTCGCTATTTTTCAGACAAGCCTCTGGTTTGTGGCTTAAAGAAGCGCACTCTTTTGGTTTTGGCATTACATATTTTTGTTTGGTTTGCTATTGGGCTTATTGACCAACTTTCTTAGCTTGACTTGCGCTTGAAAGTATGGCTTGACGATCTCTAAACACTGCAAGTGTCGATCATCGGCGTCTTCATTATTATGTTTCAACACGATCGTTAGTTTGTTCAAGACGATCATCGCCTTTAACATGATCATCATGATCATGATCATCATCATGATCATTTGACAGGCACACTTTTCTTCGTTTGTTGCGTTTTGCACGCTCTAATTTTTACTTCTTTCTTTCTCTTTCTCCTTCTGCTTCACCCTGCTCTTGCTAGTTTTACGTGTTTGTTGTTGTTCGTTGTTGGCCTGCTTCTTCTTCTTCTTGTACGCTTGCAGTTTAGAGTGAAAAATTTTCGTTTTCATTTGACCTGAATTTCGCCGCGCGCTTGGAAGTGTGTCAGTAGTGAGATTTCTTCTGCGGCGGCGCTTGCCACTTTTGTTGTTGCTGTGAAGTGGAGTTTTGTAGTGGCCTGGCCACAACTGCGCAGAGTGGGTTAATAGTCAGTCAGCCAGCCAGCCAGCAACAACAACAACAATAACTCCTCTCACTTTGGTGCCGCCGCTGTTCGGCTGTTTCACTTTTGTTACCAATTTTCTTGCGTTTGGCAAGTTTGCAGGAAAAGTGGTACACCACATCTCACCAGCGAGGCAGCCATCAAGCCAGCCATCGAGCCATTGGTATCTGGCTCAGCATTTATTGCAGTGTCTTACTTTGTGTTTTGTTGCCTTTTGCTGTTAGAGCAGAGAAATTATAGAAATTTCGTGTTTTATAGAAATCTACTTGCTGCTTCCTCTTTTTATCTTTTTTGTAAAAGTATGAAGTTAGGTTTTTTTCCAACTGCTTTGTTTGATTTTTGTGTGAAATGTTATTAAAACTGCATTATTTTCATAGCTTTAGTATATAAGAGTTTTCGAATTGATCTGAGCATTTATTGTAAATGGCAAATGACAATTTTTGCTGACAATAATAATTGTCACAATTGTCTCGATATTGTTGTTAGCACTTGAAGCGCCTATTTTCTTAAATAAAGCAAACCAGTTTAAGTTACTTATTGTTTATTTTGCAACTTATTGTAATTTTAACAATTGATATGGTCATTTTTACAATTGTTATTCTTATGACAGCAATAAACAATTAGTAAGCGTATGTGACATTTAAACAAAAATTAGCATGCGTTCAATATAAAATCTATATTGTTATTTTGACAGCTGACATTGTAATTTCGACAGTCGAAATTGTCATTTTTACAGTCAACGTTATTAGTACAGCAGTAGACATTGTCACTTGACAGTCGACATTGTCATTTGAACCATCTATATTGTTATTTTGACAGTCAACACTTTCATTTTGACAGTCAACATTGTCATTTTGACGTTTGATATTATGATTTTTACATTTGACATTTCCATTTCTTGCACTAGAATTGTAATTCTGAATTCTTACAGCTTATATTGTCATGCTTTAAATTCGAATTGTCATTTCAACAAATTACTTTGTAATTTTTTGATAGCCAAAGTACAATAAGCTAACTCGCTAGTTACAGCCATGCAAAAATGGCTTTGGGGCAATCACTGCAATTGTACTTTTAACCCAATTTGCTGCGCTCTATTGCAGTTGCTTTCTCTTTCATTGCGTTCGCTCGCATGCAAATGACGGCGCTCGCACCTTTTACAATTGGCACCGCTGCGGCTGATTTTGCTGCTGTTGTTGCTAACATACTTTTCCGCTTTTCCAAGCGCCTTGCTTCTGCTACAATTAAGCCGCCGTCGTACCTTCAGCGCCAGCGCGCTAACTTTCTAACGACATACAGCCACAAATTGTAACTTTTACAAATGAAAGTATACAAGAAATAAAATTTTTTTTATTTGTCTATTTTTTGTTGTTGTTGTTGCTACTTTGTTTGTTATTGTTGTTTGCATTTGCTAGCACTTTTGTTTGTTTGTAGGTCATGACCTGCTCTAAGCGCGCGCTCTCTACTTTTACTAACGAACGCTTACTTTGGCGCTTGTTGCAGCGAGCGACTTCACGCTTGTTGGTCGCTGCTTTGATTGCTTATGGCGGCGCCAGTTGCGAGCGTAGCTTGAGGCAAATGACAGCGAAAGTGTCAAGAAAGCTGCCTGCTTGCTTATGCTAATTTTTGGTGGCATATAATTTTGGAAAAATAGAAATTGCTTGTAATTTTGTTGATTTAATTAAAGCTGTGCTGTAAAAATTATAGCAAGCGAAATTTTATTCTATTAAGAAGAAGCAGAAGCGAGGAAATCACTTGAAAGAGAGACGGATGGCCAGCTTTTTCATTGCTGCTGGTAAGAAAGATTGAAATATTCTGTTGTTGCTGAAAATGCGGTAGAGCGGAGGGGTGAAGTGAAGTGCAGAGGCAAGCAATTATTTTTGTCTGCCACACTTTAAACGCTTGCCAAAAAGAGGCTGGCAAATTTTTTAAGCTTCTTTGTTAGCAGGCTTGACAAGCCCACTCAAGCTCCAGCCAAGCCTTGTATTTGTAGTAGCGGAGATAGTCTACTAGCCACCACGATCTGAAAGGCCTTATAAATCCTCATAAATGCGCGAAGGCAGGCCTGTCAAAAACGTGACTTCAAGAACGTAGAGAGGGACCTGTTGCTAGAAGGGAGCCATAAAAGCAGCGCCAAAAAGAGGCGGGACAGTCTTAAAATAGGCAAAAATATAGCAAACAAACGTGTTGTTGTAATCTTACGCTTTAATGTGAAAGTTCAGTCACATTCGGCAATTTGCAGCTGTTACCTTTGCTTGCTCTTTTTGTTGTTGTTGTTGTTTTAGTGTGCAACAACAACAACTATAATAAAAATATAAGAACAACTGCAGCAGCTTTTTCCAAAGCCTCTTATCAAAAACCAGCAAAACATTCACAGGCAGCCGGCAATGACAGCGCGCCCACAGTCAATGGCAAAATGCTAACAACAACAACAACTACAACAATAAAGACTACAACAGCAACAACAAAAGAGAAAGTGTAACAAGCGCGCCGAAAGACAGACAGACAGACAGACCGTCTGCCTCAATAAGCGACTGACTGAATATCTGACTGGCAAACACACACACACACACACAAAAACGCCCTGTAGCATGTTTGCATGTATGTACGTACATAGTCAATTGAGAGCAGCGTGCAATGACAGCTGAGAAGCACAGCACAGCTCAGCCAAGCTGTATTCCGTTGTACATACGGAGTAAAAGGCAATGACCTACTTTAAGGGCTGCAAAAATTGCAGACTGAAACCAAGCGTTTGTTGTTGTTGTTGTTGGTTTATAAATTAATGTCGTTGCTGCTGCGTGTGTGTGTGTGTGTGTGTGTGTGTGTGTGTGTGTGTGTGTGTGTGTGTGTGTGTGTGTGTGTGTGTGTGTGTGTGTGTGTGTGTGTGTGTGTGCGTGAGTCTCAAGAGCAACGACAACTTCCTGCGTGACAGCCGCCGCCGCCGTCGTCGCTTTATAAGCTTAGTCATTACAGCGGGTCATTAAAACCGGCGCTTCAGTGCATAACCAACAACAACAAAAACGTTGTCCTTCCGTTCAACTGTTGTTTTTGCGTTGCCATTTTTGTTGTTGTTTTGTGGTCTCTTTTACTTACAATGTGCCTCTACATAAAGGGAAAAAGTGCCAATTGAAGCGGCGCACAGCAACAGCAACAACAACGAAAAAGTACAAAACAAAGAGTGCCATTTCGGGGTTAACAGCTGACAGATGTACGGCGAGGTAGCAGGCACCTTTCGGCCACAAGCAAAACACACCTGCCGCTTTAGCGCAAAGTGACTGTCAAGCTGCCACTGTCAAAAAATATCAATATACAGCTGCATTGCATGTTTTTACAACTGTTTTACATATGGCGCATATTTTTGCAATTTTCATAAATTTTTATGATTTTGGTAGCTTTATTTTGAAAATTTCTGCTTTTCAAACCTAATTTTAGAACAGCTTACAATTGCTCGACAGCCTTTCTACAATATTTCTAGCAAGCTTTATAACAATGTCGTATTATTTGTAGTTGTTAAACTTTTGAATAATTTTATAAGAATTAGTCTGTCTGCTGCGCTTGATTGTTGTTTACTGATGCTGCTACAACTGTTTTACAATTCGGCTACAATTGTTTTACAAATCTTTATATCTTTAACATATTTTACACTTTGAAAACCGCTCTCTATAGACTCTCTAACAGTTCTCGCTCATCAGCAATTTACAACTTCACAACAATTTTACAATGTTTGACAATTTTGACAAAATTTTTAACAATTTGCTTTTTGCCATTTTTATTTGCAGCTGTGCGATTTGGTCGCGTGCCGAAACGTGAAAAGGCGCGCATACTCGCCGCCATGCAACAGAGCACACAAAATCGCGGTCAACAACGCGCCTTAGCCACCGAATTGGATGATCAGCCACGCCTGCTGGCGGCTGTGTTGCGTGCGCATTTGGATACGTGTGAATTTACCAAGGAAAAGGTGGCCGCCATGCGTCAAAGGGCACGTGAATGCCCTTCATATTCAATGCCAACATTGCTGGTGAGTTGTAAAGAAAATATACGTGTGTGAAAATATACACATGCATATGTATATTAGTCATATGCGTATATGTGCACAAACATCTGTAAAAAAATACATATATATTTAGCTGATAAATCGATTAACTGTTGAGGCCATTGCCACAAGCGGCTGGCTTACTCGCTTATTTGCTGACTTTGCTGGCGGCTTATGTAGGCTCAAGTAGAGGGGTGGAGGGGGCCCGACCAACACTTAATGCATAAATCAAGCGCGCTCTTTTCATGATTGTTCTTTATTGTTTTGGTTGTTTTGTTGTCTTTTCATTGTAATGTTTTTGTTATTTTGCAGTTAAACTGTCGGTAGAATCATAAAACGTCAGTGAGCTACATACATGCATCCGTCCTCCAGCTTGGCGTTTATCTGCCGCCCCAGCTTATTACACGCGTTCGTGCCGCGCTCAAGGGCCGCCGCGCCGCATTCATGTGCAATTAAAAACGGCAGCGCTGCTACAATAAACTTTCAACTAAGGTTAAGCAAGCGAGCGAACGCATACGCCACATCTATACGTCTCTCCCTCACTCGCTTTATCGCTCTCTCATGCGTAACATTAGTTTAACCTCAACATTGAATGGCAAGCTTTGACTTTGGCGCGCTCGTTCATTCATTCGTTCGCTCGTTCGTTCGTTTAATTCCGCTACTGAGCGCGCACATAGCAGTAGTAGCTGTCAAAGTGACACTTCACTCGGCATTGCCATAGCCGCTGGCCGCTGGTTGTGTAGGTGCGCTGCCTGCCTTTTTCTTTGTTGGTGCGAGCATCAATTTCCGGTTGCTTGACTTTGACGCCAAACTTGAGTAATCTGTTGAACTTGAGGCATAAGGTTTTTAACATTTGCGCTTCCTTCAGCTGACGCTCTCACTCACACTCGTCGTTGCGCTCTCACGCAGAATTGTTGAAGCAAGTGCCTTGCGCGCACGCAAATGGCAATGCCAACAACTATCAATTGTCAAATTTGGCATTTAAAGCGTGTGGCCACTTCTTGCACTTGGGGCAGCACTACAAAAACAAGGTGAACTACAATAGCTGTTGTTTTTGTATGTAGCAGCATAACAGTGAAGTAAAGCGACTTGAGCATATATTGACAGCTCGCTCGCTTAACTCACTCTTTCAGCCTACAGCTTCAAAAGAGACATATTTTTTATATGCATTCGACTGAAATGTTTAACAACAAATTCTTATTGTTTATAGTCAAGTATACGCCATGAAAATATAGCATCAAAAGCGGAAAACCTCGCTTTACGCCTGCTCTCTCTCTCTCTCTCGGTCTCGTTAGCTGTCAAAATTTAGAGGTTAACTCTTGGCCGCTTGTCATTGAGTCGTTTGTTTATTTTTTTTCGTTCGACTTCTTCTTTGTTGTTGAAAAGTTAAATACAATTTCTTGAAATTGCAGCTAATGAAAAATGGTACAAATTCAATGCTAAATGCGCCAAGATCTTTCTCATGGGCGCGCGTATACTCTACACTATGTTGCCCATAAAAAGCGTTACAATTAAAAATGACCTTTAAAATATAATTAAAAATACCGCTATAAAACTGACATTTAACAACTCGCACAAGCAAATGGAAAATGTGAAGCTATACTAGTCGCTTGATCTATTGAATATGCAAGTGCATATAGCAGCATGTTTTTACTATACACTTTGTAGAAATATTTTAGTACCTCCCCCCCTCATTTTGTTTGAAATAACATGCGCACGCTAATAAAATAAAGTCATTGTAATAACATTTGCAATTTGACAGTTATTACGTTGCACTACAATTTTAATTGTTGCTGTTGTTGTCGTTGTTGCTGGCTAGTGTCATTAAAGTGCATATTTTCTAATAGCATCTGCTCATATTTTGTTAAGAGACTGTAGAGTAGTCATACATATGCACATATATTTTAATATATATTTATGAATTATCATGCTCATGCGGAAATGACTTGTAGCAAATATTGTAGCTGTCATCATCATCATCATAAGCTCTAAAATAGACTATGACTGATAATAAAATTAAGTCACACTGTTAAACTGTGATAAAATGCAAGCCAAAAAAATAGTAACTTTATATATCGAATGGCCTCTTAAGCTTTCATAAAGTTTCTTCCAAGCTCATAGTTTAAAAAATGCTTATCATATGCACTTTTGACACTTTGAAATAGATTTTCTATAAATCTTGTGCTCTTTTTTTTTAGTAAAATTCCCATTCTCTGTATTGAATATAATCAGCTCAAGGCCTTGCAGTCTCATATTTCTTGCAGGAATACAAGCTTTTGATTTCAACTTCACCTCATGTTGAATTGTGTTAGTTCTTGCTTAAGGTGTTGAACAACACTGCTTAGAACTTTCAATGTCATTTCTATTATAATACATATGTATATCTTTGCTACTAAACTGTCATTAAATGTTAAACTTTTTTTTACTATTTCTTGCCATACATAACATGTTTTATTTTTCAATGTCAAATTAGCTTGCTTTTTTCTTGCTTTTGCTGCTCTGATCTGCTCTTCTTCAGATCATTCTTATTTTTATTATTATTATATAATTTTTAAGTGCTTCTTCTTGTTGCGATGTGTGTGTGTGTGTGTTGTTGTGTGCAAAAATATTTGGACTGAGTCATGCTCACAGTTCACATTGTCATAATTTAGAGACGCCAGCGCGTTCATTTTTTTCTTGCCTGACAACTGCACACACTGTGCTCGCACTGTGCCTCTGAGGCAAGGGGGCAGCTAATTCACCTGTCAAACATGCGCCGAGCGCTGGCCGTTGGAGGCATTTAACTAATTCAAATTTTTGGCTAAAAATAATATTGTTTGCTTAGCACACACACACACACACACACATACATATGCGCTAAATTTTGCTAGAACTTTTCGACTGATAACAGTTGCACACACACACACACACACACAGCATCAAATTCGAGACGGCTGACTGAGATATACGCGCGCTGCTTGTCCACCGCTGCCCACGTTGGCCGGCCGCACAGCAGTCGCAAAATATGGAATTTGCCAACGGCGTCAAGGTCATGCCTCAAATCGACGACTGTCTTTATAATTCAATTCAATTCAATTTCATATCAATTTTAATATTTTTTGATGCACACAAGGCAGAGTCGCATGCCAAACGCTCACAAGTGTTTTGCACTTTTTGCCTGCTTCTTCTTCTTCTTCTTTTGGTGTTGCCAATTTCCGCCCAGCTTTTTTTCAGCTGTCTGCTTAATATGATATTCTTCTACTTATTGCCATTACCGCAAACTAATACACTTAATAATAATAAATATTAGTTGTTGTTGTTTTTGCATTTTTTGTTGTTGTATTTCGTGCTAATTATCAGCACTTGTGCCAATAAATTAATAGCGCAAGAACCAAAAAAAACGTAGCCTTCACAAGTTTAGTACACTTTTTTTTATTATTATTGTGGCAAATGTCAAAGTCAAGTGCACAAAACACACAGCCTGAACGTGTTGTATGTAGTTGTTATGTATGTGTGTATGTATTTAATATCAAATGTTGTTTTGAAATTTTCGTTTTTTGTCTAACGAATATTTTGCATTTTTTTGTTTATTTTTGCATTTTGCGCCAAAAGTGAATGTCAGGGCTGTCATTAACGAAAAATGCCGAAACAAAAATTGAAACCCATCAAAAAATGACATAACTATTAACACTTTTAAGTTTTTATTGTACAACAAAAATGCAACAATATTAAGGCAAAATTTATAAGCACAGTAGAATTAGGCCTAGCAGAGATTAGTTCTTGAACCGGTAACGAATTGTTACAGATCAATCAAGAAGAAGAAGAAGAAGTAGTAGAATAGCATAGTTCAAAAGATAGTAAAGAAAGTTAGTTAAAGAAAGCAGCAGCAAATTTGCAATGCAGAAATTTTTTAATTAATGCATGTGAATGTTTCATAACTTAAATTTTTCATTGACAAAAATTTTAATTAATTTAATATATACTTTAAAGAAATTCACTACTTTATGAATGCATAAATTTCAACTAAACTTACCTTTATGTTTTTGCTATATTGGCTGAAATTTTATCAAAAATTCAACAAGCCAATTCGCTTACTAATGCTAGAGAGAAAAAAACTACAAATTTCCAAAAAAGCACAAAAAACCAAAAACAACAAATTATTCAATACATTCAAATTTTATACAAAACACGAGGAGGAAGCAAAATTTGCACATGCCGCCGCCGCCGCCGCGTTCGCGTTTGTCTACGCCGTCGACGTAGAATAAGAACGCAAATATGACCTTGCGGCGTGTTATTTTTTAACCTTCGAATGCCGCATACATACATAGAAACATTTAGCTGCTGCTGTGCTGCTTCTTCTTCTTCTTCTTGTATTTTTTAAAAAGCAACTTTTTTTCGATATAACAGCAATACATGCATAACTTTGCGCTTGTATGACTACAAAAAGCGCTTGTATGACTACAAAAACTGTCTATTGGGAATTCTATAAAATCGTTCAGGTTGGTGGCATAATGTGGGCAGTGATTGCGGGAAGTGCGGACAGAAAGATTTTAATAGTTCGAAGTGCAGCTTGTAGCGTGCTAAGCACACGCGTTCATTTGCGCCATTTTGTAAACATGCCCTCCATACGCCTACACAAATGAGTGATAGTTGCGTTAAGTCACACACACACACAGGCCAGCTAGCTTAATAGTAGCTTGTTACATTGTTACCAACAGCTAAAATTAAAAATAATAATGATGAAAGCATTTTTTTGTCTTTGTCTGTTGGTCTCTGTCTGTCTGCCTGTCTGCCTGTCTGCATGCCTAGTGCAATGAGGGAGTATATATGTACATAGTAGATAAAATTTAGCTACACTTGCTATCCAATATGCCAACAATACACGTGTGCAGTGTTGCCACACTTTTGTTTAGTTAGAGAGCAACAAAAACAACAACAAAAATAATCGAAAGACGCAAATTAAATTGATTATGAATATATTTTTTGCAGCGAGTGTATGCTTAAGTACAAACGTCACAATGACAGTGGCAAAAGCAAACGCTTCACACACACACACATAGAAAACGCCCCGGTGCTATACTCGCACAACAACAACAGCAAAAAAAGAACAGAAACTAGCATGACGGACGCGAATGACCTTGTGAAATACGAGGAAATCATTTGCACAACCGTTGCTTTTATTACGTAGCTTTGTTGTTGTTGTATAACAACTAATACTTGCTATATGCTTGTTGTTGTTGTTTTTCTGGTTATTCAGATTTTTGCGCTGGCTCGCCGCGTGCTGTTTATAATTCAGCATATTCCCCCTAGTACATGTGAAATGGCGTATGCTTGATCTTGATAAGGCGCGTCTATAACATGTAAGCATAGCATGACTTGCCCTAAAAGTGACGAAAATGAGCGTTCTAGCCTAGGAATTTATAAAATATTAAAATTGCACGCTTAACGTAAGCAATTTTGAAACTTAACGAAAGCATAACTCCACATTAAAAGTTGTTGGCTGCTTAAATTTCATTTTGTCTGTTCAGCTAGCGCTTGCTTAACATATTTCTGCAACTTAACGAAACTCAACGAAAGCTTATAAAACTTAACGAAATTTTTTTTTGCTTGTAACTGTTAGCTTATAGCATTTTATTGCAAAAAACAAACATAAAATATACGTCATAGCTGATAACTGCTTGACAAGCTTGTTCAACTCTCGCACTCATGCCACAAGCTGCAACTTATCTCTTTTTTCAGCTGGCGCCTGACATTGACATTTACCTTGCACGCACCAACAGATACGCAACTGTCAAAATTCACACTTTTATCATGCGATATACTCGCATGTATGTACTTGCACATGAGCACCGCCATGCAAACAGCAATCAACAAAAGTTACTCGCTTTCAATGTCAAGTTCTTGGCATGACTCAAACAGTAATATTTCATGCGCCAAGCACATTCGCACATGTACTCATATTAGTATTGAATAATAATTTACGATATTTTCAAAACAGAATTTTTGTTAACTGCGTACATTCGTTAAATAAAACTCAAAAGCACTTTGATTTGTTTATCATAGAATTTTGAATATTGCGCGCCGCTCTCTGTCGAAATTCAAATTTTCTTTGTTATTATTCTTGCGCTATTATTTTTATCTATTTTTGCTAAATATGGTGAAGGTCAATGTCGACAGATACATGCTATATGTACATATGTGTGCGCATGTGTTTGTGATTGTGTTTGTTTACTAACTTTTCGCATAGATACTGCTAAAATATGACAATCACATTTCGTAGAGCAGTCATATGTAGAACTTAACGCACACATAAGCAAATGCTTTAGTTCAATTTAAATGCGAAAAAGTCACATTTCGCAATTTGAGTACGTTTTCATATACCAGGAACAATACATGCCCGCTCTGTGCGCTAGGCTAGGCTACGTTATCTAGACACGGCGCACTATTTCCGCTTAAGATTTGCGTATGCACATATGCAGACAAACATGCGCGTGAGCGCACGCCGTTAAGCTTTGTGTGAATAGTTCAGCTGCCAAAAATACAAATTACGCACATGCTAGCAAATGTGTGTGTGCGCGTGTATGTGTGTGTAGACCGGTTTTTGGCGCATGTTGTGAGATATCAAAAGTCGCAAATACACGTATAAAGTAGCCGGCAATTTGCACTTGACAATGGCAATAAGAATAACAACAACAACAACAACATAAACGAATAGTAGCCAGCAACGTGGAAGACGAACAGCAGAACAAAATAGCACGCTCTACACACACACACAGTTGCAAAAACTTTCAAGGTTAATGTTCGATGCTAAAGACAGGCTGACAGTCTGACAGTCTGACAGTCTGCCCGCCTGCCTGACAGCTGAACGAACGTTACAGGGACGGACAGAATCATTTTGAGCTATTTAATAAACGCTACGTGTTCATAGATACTTGCTGGCTAGTATCTATGAAATACAAATTTTATTATTTCAATTTTATTGTTGCTAATTGCTAAAATTAAATAAAAATTAAATTTATTTCATATAATATACAAGTAGGTACATATAAGCATACGTCAACTAGGCAAGCGAATTTTTTGGCGCGTGTATGTAATTTAAAACCCGGAAAATAATTCAATACCGAGCGCTGAACAGCAACAACAACCAAATAGCTGGCAATCGAACGTGTAGCAATGATTGTTGGCGCGAACTTAACGAAAGCATATGCAAAGCACACAGCACAACGTGATTTTTACAGCTTTTCATTAATTATGGCCGTTTGCTTGTTGGCTAACGTTAATTGCAAATACCGTAAATACGAGCACTGTGCAAGCAGATACGAGTAAAGCGTAAAGTGCGCCTTAGTATTCGCTTGTAAAAAAAAGGCGCACTCAGCACTGCGAAAGTTGACTTAGCGAAAACTTAACGAACTGTTTTTTTCATAGTATAATGAATTTTTTGAAATATGAGCTGTTATTTTTGAAAGTGGAATAAGTCACCTTTCTGTTAATGCGAGATATTTCATTGATTACATTTCACTCTCAGTGTCAATACTATTAAGAGGTAAAACTTCCATCTCTCAAATACTAGAATACAAAATTTTTTTCGCTATTAATTGTTTAACCCTAGAAAGATCATAAAAAGTTGTATCTATTACTGCCATTATCTAAATTTTTGTAAAAAAAATGGACTTATTCCACTTTCAAAAATAACAGCTCATATATTGGTTCAACTACTTCAGCTATCACTTCCTTAAGCGTTAGCATGAAACTGATAACTTAACGAAAGACTTTATTTTTCAAATAAGCAAATCTTTTCTGTGCGAAATTTAGCTACTTTCTAAACTATGGCGCCCCAATATTTAAAGAAATGCGCCACTCGACAAAACTACTTCCTACCCCCTACTTGCCTTCAGGCACACACTCACCCGCTCTCAAAAATGGTGCGCTCATTTAGTGCACGCTCTCTCTTCTGATATAAACTCTCACATATTCTGCTGCACAAGGCGAATTGAGACTAGCTATTCGCTCCCGTCTCCGACTGCGCCGTTAGCGAACCTTGAACTCTGGTTCGTCGACCTTGAGTAGAATGTCAGGCGGCGCACAGCTATTCTGCTAGCTAGCGCAGTGCATGTGTGTGTGTGTGTGCGAAGCGCCATGGAACTTGGCTGTCGTCGACTTGCTACACGCGGCTGTTGCCTGCTGCTGCCCATCAACGCTCTCCTTGCCGCTTTCCAACGGCATACAGTTGCTCAGCCAACTAAAACTAACTGTAACAACAACTGTACGTACTACAACGCTTTGTGCGGCAGCAAGTTTTGCGCGCGCGCGCTCTTTTTTGCCCCCAGAGCTCCCCATCCGACAGCCACCGCTTAAGCAAGCCACAAATAGCCTGAGAGCTTTTGCCGCGCTATTTCCCACACTCTGTTTTACCGCATTTGCTGTTGTTGTTATTGTAAACTATTGCTAAAAGCTTTTCCGCATTCTACTGGGAAATGCGCGAGGGTCGTCGCGCTTGTTGTTGTTGCTGCTTTTTATGTTTTTGTTTTTGTTTTCGTTACTAGTTTTTGCTGTAATTATCGATTTAAATGTGCCGCAGTTAAAATGCCGACAACTGTAGCGGCTGCCGCCGCTGGCGTTGACCTTCGCGTGAACTCTATAGCGGCAAATTATTAATAATATGCGCGTCTCAGTGTATGTGGGTGTGTGCATGTGTGTCTAACGGCACTTTTGCTATATATATACCGTAGTACTCGTACTTGCTTTGCTGCTGACACGCAAGGCCTTTTCGGACTGCCCCTTCGCCACGACATGCAGCAGTTTGTGCAGCCGCGACTCCTCTTCCGCCTTACTTTAGCTACACTTTGTTGAAGGCCCTTACGTGGGGCTGCAGTTCGATATCATGCGTGTTTGAACTAATGTGCTCGTGTCAATATTCTACCCCTATCTCTTTTCCTCGATTACTTGAACTCGCCGGTTGACCTCGACGACAGTTTGAAGACAACCTTGCATAGTCTCATCTCTCTTTCTCTCTCTCTAATTCAGTGCTTCATAACGTTACTTACATGCGCTATTTTTTTCATATAAATATATTTACTTACCATTCCCCCTTCCCGCCAGCACTTGATACAGTTAGTTCGAAGTCTAACCTCTCGCTTTTGGCTTAACCTCAATTAATTATTATCATTCTCATTTTATATGTATGTATGTATATGTATAAGCTCTTGACGATATCCTTGATCATCAACTCATATTCTTTTTCTCTCTCTCTTATCTTTGCAGGCTTGTCCATTGAACCCCGCCCCCGAATTGCAGTCCGAACAGGAGTTCTCACAGCGTTTCGCGCACGTTATACGCGGCGTCATCGATTTCGCCGGCATGATACCCGGCTTCCAGCTGCTCACGCAAGACGACAAATTCACGCTGCTAAAGGCCGGCCTCTTCGATGCGCTCTTCGTGCGCTTGATCTGCATGTTTGACTCGTCCATCAACAGCATTATATGCCTGAATGGCCAGGTGATGCGACGCGACGCCATACAGAATGGTGCCAATGCACGCTTCCTTGTGGATTCCACTTTCAATTTTGCGGAGCGCATGAATTCTATGAATTTGTCCGATGCCGAGATTGGCCTGTTCTGTGCCATCGTGCTGATAACACCGGATCGGCCGGGTTTGCGCAATCTCGAGTTGATTGAGAAGATGTACAGCCGACTGAAGGGTTGCCTGCAGACGATCATCAATCAGAATCGCCCGGATCAGCCGGAGTTCTTGGCGAAATTGCTGGAGACCATGCCCGATCTGCGCACTTTGAGCACATTACACACGGAGAAGTTGGTTGTATTCCGCACGGAGCACAAGGAGCTGTTGCGCCAGCAAATGTGGACCATGGACGATGAACAGCCGCCGTCGGCGAAGAGTCCCGGCTCCAGCTGGGATGAGGTGCGCATGGATGTGGAGGCGAAGAGCCCCTTGGGCTCTGTCTCGAGCACGGAGTCGGGCGATCTGGAGTATACCACCTCCTCGACGACCACACACACGCCCGCCGCACACCACCAGCAGCAGCAGCAGCACCAACAACAGCAGCAGCAGCAGCACCAGCAGCAACATCATCTGCTGCACCAACATGCGGCACATGCGCCTTCCGCGCTGGCCTCGTCCGCGCCCCTACTGGCCGCCTCACTTTCCGGCACTTGTCCGCTGCGCAATCGCGCCAATTCCGGCTCGTCCGGCGACTCCGCCGCCGATTTGGACATTGTCGGCTCGCATGCACATCTCACGCAGAACGGCCTGACCATCACGCCCATTGTGCGTTCGCATTCCCACCAGCAGCTGCACCATCACTTGACCAGCAACGTGGCCGGCGCACAGCATCGCTACCGCAAGCTGGACTCGCCCACAGACTCGGGCATCGAGTCCGGCAACGAGAAGAACGAGTGCGGCAACAAGGCGGTCAGCTCGGGCGGCAGCTCCTCCTGCTCCAGCCCGCGCTCCAGCGTCGATGACGCTTTGGACTGCAGCGATGCTGCCGCCGCAGCGGCCAGTACCAGCCAAGTGACTGTGTCCGTGTCACCGGTGCGTTCGCCGCAGCCGCAGTGTGCCGCGGCACCCAGCTCCACGTCGACGGCTTGCTCCACGGCCAATGGCGGCTCGCCCAGCACGCTCAAGCGTCAGATTGTCGAGGACATGCCGGTGCTGAAGCGCGTGCTGCAGGCGCCGCCACTCTACGACACCAACTCGCTGATGGATGAGGCCTACAAGCCGCACAAGAAATTCCGCGCGCTGCGCCATCGCGAGTTCGAGAGCGCCGAAGCTGACGCCAGTTCGTCCACCTCCAATGGCGGCACTGTTGCCAGCACCACGGCGCACATGCCCGCCAGCAGTCCAGTGCAGAGCTCACAAGGCAACAGCGGCGTCGCCATGGGCGCAAGCAGTCCGGCCGGCAACGGCATGCTCCTGCTGCCGCAGGCATGCAACTCACCAGCCGCCTGCGCATCGCCACAGCCAGCAGCGAACATTTGCGCGCCGGCGCATCAGCAGCCGCATCCGCACCACCAAAGCCAGTTGCACATGCATTTGACGCGCAACACACCCACCAACAACAACCACCACCACCACCACCAGCAACAGCAGTCCTCGCTGCTCTCGAGCACGCACTCCGTGCTGGCCAAGTCACTGATGGCCGAGCCGCGCATGACGCCCGAACAGATGAAGCGCAGCGACATCATACAGAATTACCTAATGCGCGATCCGACGCCGTCGGCTGCCGCCACGTCCTCCTCCTCCTCGCTGCATGCGTGCACGCCCAACGGGCCCGGCAGCCGCAGTCCGGCGCCGCCGCAGCATCTCGCCGCCATGCATCATCATCACCAGCATCACTATGGCGCAAGCAATGGCTCGCCGGCCTCCAGCAGCAGCCCCTCATCCTCCTCCACCAATTCCAACTGCGCCTCGCCGTCCACCACCAGCGTGACGCTGGCCTCGCCGCCGCCGCCGGCGCTGCTGAGCAACGGAACGGCAGGCGCGCGCTGGCCCGGCCACTCCGTCATCACCACGACGAGCAACAATCAGCGCCAGCAGTCGGTCTCGCCGCACAGCAACGGCTCCAACTCGTCCTCCTCATCCTCCTCGTGCGCGCACTCCTCCGCGTCGGCGTCCAGCTCCACCGGCGGCTGCCAGTATTTCCAATCGCCACACTCCACCTCCGCGTCGGTGTCGCCGCCGCGTCCCTCGCCCTCCGCCATACACTCGCCGCCGCGCCTGCTCGAGCTGCAGGTGGACATCGCCGACTCGCAGCAGCCGCTCAATCTGTCCAAGAAGTCGCCCACGCCGCCGCCCAGCAAGCTGCAGGCGCTAGTGGCCGCCGCTACAGCAGCACAGCTCTACCCCACCGTCTCCGCCGATGTGACAGTCACAGCGACCACATCGCCAGCGGCAGCCGTCTCCACGGCGAGCAGCACACAGCAGGTGCAGGTGCACAAGGTCATGCTGGAGGCGTAAGTCAGCGGCAACAACAACTACCACAAAAAAAACTGTACATTTGTGTCAAAAACTTGCAACGCCGCTTGCTGGCGCTCTTTTTTTGAGGTTAGGCGCAAAACAGCTGACAGCGACAGCAAACGTAACAGCTGTTTTGCTTGAAGTGCGCGGCAAACAGCTGCGCTCTCTGACGGGCAGACATTTTGTATATAACGGTAGCAAAAGGAGCTGCTTTCAGGCGACGTGCTTTGCCGCGGCAGCGCTCAGCCGTCAGCCGTTGAGCAGCTGTCGGCGCGGGCGTCTTTTGTTCTTCGACAACGATTTATGATGAAGATGGTGTATAGGAAGAGTGGGACGGACGGACAGCTTATTTGTAAATTATAACAACAACAGCAACTAAACAACAACACTCTAGCTTAAATCTAGCAGCAAAGTTTAAAGTTAAAAGTTTATAAGAAATAAGCAGAAGCGCGAGACTGAATCAACACACACACACACATTGAATCAAAAGGAAAACACACACATTAAGTAAAATACAAACACACAAACAAAATATAAATTTAATTTAAAAAAAGAAATTTTTTAAATGCATTAATTCATAAAAAAATGTAAAAAGTTTGAAAAAACATTTCAGTGCAGTTGTGCAGCTGCACACACACACACATACACACATGCAAATATGGCGCTTTCTTTTTTCGAAAGAGCGTAAAACAAATTACAAAAAAAAGCTTACACTTACAGTTAAACTTAAAATATGTGCAGTGTCTAAGAAAAATTTTAGCAACAGCAAAACAACAACAAATATTGCAAAAAACAACAGTGGTGTGCAAAAGTGTAAAAATATTTGTATTTTGCTGTTTTATTGCATAAGAAAAATACATAAATTATGGCTTATTAAATATTTAAATTATTATTTCTTTTGCTTTTAATTTAAAAAGTTAAAAACTTACACTTAAATTTAAATTAAAACTTAAAAAAGATAAAGTTAAAAAACAATGCAAAAATTGTACAAAGTAATTAAAATGCATGTGTGCGTAATTAAAGCATTAAATTAAAAGTATAGCAACAGCAACAAAAAACAGAAATTCAAAGCCCAGCTATAATTTTTAATAATAATTTTATAAAATTGCTTTGAAAAGTAAAATTTTTTAAGCTTTTTGCACTTTTCTCTTTTTTGAATTTTGTTATTACATTTTATAAATAATTTTTTCCGCTTTTAATATATATATCTAGCTATATATTTTTAATGTGTAATTGCTCGTTTTTTCTCTCTTTGCTGCAATTAATTTTTATTCATAATTTATATTTTCATGTACGTAATTTTTAAGCACTTGCTATTTTAGTTTTTAAGCGCAAATTGTAAATATTTGTTTTTAATTATTATATTTAAGCCTTAAATATATAAATATATTTATAAATAAAATAATATGAAAACTACTTTTTATTCTTTTATTTATTTTTTCTTATGAATGGAAACTTGCAAGTTTTTATAAACTGCTTTAAGTGCAAAGTCATTTTTAGCGATTCTAAGCGTCTTCTTCTTCTTTATTGCTCTGCTGTTTTTGCTTTAGCGCTTTGGTGCAGCAAACATTTGAAATTATTAAATACTTAAGCTTTAAAATTTTGAATTTTTTTTATTTAATTTGCTGCAAAAAAAGCAAAGTCGAAAAATGTTGTTTGATTTTAAACTATTTTGCATTACAGCAAATAACTTAAAATTAAGCGCAGCGATCTCTTTAAAAGCAGACATCATTAAATTTAAACTTGGGCACACTAAATTTTATCTAAGCACAGCAGCGCAGAAATTTTTAGTATTGGCATTTGAAAAAAAAATCAAAATGCTGTTAAATTTGTTACATTTTTAAGTGAACTCTTTAGAGCATAATTTTTGTGTTTTGCTGTAAATAATTGCAATTTTAATGTGTTTTTTGTTTGTCGCTATTGAAAAATGCTTCTTCCTGCAAGCATTTAGTTTTATTTTAAACACTTATTTGCATTGTAATTTTTAAAGTCTTATATTAATAAAAATGGCAAATATAATTTAAAAACAAATTTTTTATTATATAGTATAAAAAGCTATTAATTATTATTGTTCTGTACTATTATTGTAATTTTAATTATGTACTATTATTATAATAATACAATTATTACTATTATTATTAGCTACACCTTAAGTAAACACAAAAAATCCTACAATTATATAAAAAATCAAAAACCAAAATAAAAAAAATCTACATAAAGAGAACCCTGAAAAAACAAAACAACAAATTTATCCTACAAATAAAAATTTTTGTTTAAAATTTTTGCAAAAAAACAACTGTTTTCTTTTACATATTTTTCTTATGATTTTTGCTTGCTTCTGCTCGTTTCCCGTTCGTCGGCTGTGTTCGTTCTTTGTGTTGCTACTTCTTGCTGAGTTTATGATTTCCACTTTCTCGTATCGTTTTGGGTTTCTCCTTTCAACGTTTGATTTCACTTCTTCTTCTTCTTCGTTTGTTTTTTAAAAAGCTGCTTGTTTTCATTTTGTACTGCGTTCCACATGAACGTCAAGTCCTTCAAGAAATATGGGCAAGGTTCTTCAAAAGGGGCAAGGTTCTTCGAATTATTATGACCCGCTCTCGAATGTAATGCTGCAGGCGCTCTGATAGCTAGTCGCTCTCCCATAGAAAGCAACAGACTCTATCAGCGATTACGACCCGCTCTCCAAAAGTGAACAACAGGCTATCTCAAAGATTACCACTCACGCTCCATCATTTGCTTCATTTACACAATAACGGCTACATACATTCTCTTCAGCGCTCTCAAAGCCAACCTTCTCTTGCGCTCACTTCCATACTCCTCTTCATACTTACCGCTCATACTTAGTATTTTCTCAGATTTGTTTAAAATGCTGAATAATCTCCAAAAGAATCTCCAAAAAAAGCTAATTTCTTCATTCATATCAACATTCATTTCCATTCATTAATATTTCTTCATTCGCTTTATTTCCATTCATTCCTTTCACATTATCATAGTTGCATTCTATTATGCATTGCCTCATATATTCATTCAATCATTTATTCATTCATTCATTCTTCATTCATCGGTTAGAACTACTATTAACTTTTTTGTACAATTTTTCATACATTCATTAAAATTTGAATTTCATCAATATTCATTCATACACTTTCATGATAAGACAATCACTATGAACAACAGGCATCGAATTTTCATACATTAATTCAATAAACTAATTATTTCATTCATATATTGACTTCATGTTTGGTTTTCTAATCAGCTCAAAGATTTGAGAGTCATTCATTCATTTAATCAAACAATCAAGCATCAATAAATTCATCTATTTCACAAAAACTCATTATTTCCTTCATACGAGTACAATTCATGCATTGATTCATTGATTCAGTCGCACTTTCAGTGATTCGTTGATTATTTGAATCATCGATTCAATTTTGCATATTTTATTTTTTCACATCATTCACATTGTTCATGGGTTCATCTATTCATTCTCATATATTTCATTCGCTTATGCTGATTAATCAATTCATCATTTCAATCATTCATACTCATATATTTAACGAATTGAATTTTCGCACATACTCATATTTATTCATTGATTCAAATCTCCTTAATTACTTGATAAATTCATTTCAAAAAATTCATCTGCTCTCATTCTTCATTCTTATATGCAGCTATTAATTCCTTCATTCTTATATTGAACAATTGATTCATTGATTCGCTCATATACAATTCATTCATTGATTTAAAATCATCCGCATCACTTGAAAAATTCTTGATAAATCTTTCTTAAATTAATTTATAAATAGATAAAAAAAGACAGCGATTATTATTTATAGAAAAATCTTCAATCATTCTTTAATGAAAAATCTTCTAAGGCAACGAAACGCGCAACCGCTTCATAGAAGCGCCTATCCCCTTTCCCTCTTTCTTGCTTGCTAAACTGCACACACAAAATTTTGCATCATTTTGAAAAAAAGAACGCACACATACACACTTTTTATGCTAAACGTATTAGTTGTTTGGTATTACACTGGCAAAAATGTTGCCATAAATATATAAATTTTCAATTAAATGGAAAAATTATTTGTTGTAGTAGTTGCAAAATATTTAAATACAAAAAACAGAACCCTTAGCTTTGAATATGCACACACACAAGCAAGTAGCAATCCTTTTCTAACAGCACACCCTTATAAGAAAAACTTGGAAGCATGACAGACAATTAGTAGAAATGTTAAGAATTCTGTAGCAGTAAGAAAAATGTGACATACGATTTTGTAAAATGACAGACTTGACAGAAATGCTACAAAAATGTGACAAAGCTTATAAAAATCGAAAGCTAAAAGTGCTCCAACATTTTAAGAACGACAGAAAATTTGTTAAAATGACAAATATATTTGTTGAAATAACAGCAAACAACAGCAAACTTGTTAAAATTACAAAAATGTGCAACAATGAAGAAAATTTGTAGATATAAAAAAGAAAACTTAAACACAACAGAACTTTTATCTAAATAATAAAATGTTTTGTAAGCGTGGACAGAAAATTTAGTAAAACTTGCAGAAATATTTGCTGGACGCACCGAAAATGTTGTGAACTTTACGATATATGTATGTATTTTTCTATAAATGCAAGAAATCAAATGACAAGAATAATTTTAAAACTACTGGACCTTTTTATTAAATTACAAAAGCATGACAGAATATTTGTAAAAAGTACTACTTAAATGACAGAAAATTTTGTAAAACTTGTTGCAAGTTTTTCTTTAAAATGACAGAAATCTCTTTGAGCGCAAATTTTGCTAAAACTACTGAAATTTGTTAAAAATTGCAGAAAATTCGCAACAACTGAAGATTGACAGAAAATTGACAGATTATTTGTAAACATGACAAAAAATTTGCTAAACATGACAGACATTTTGTAAAAACTACGCTTGCATTGTAAAATTTTGCAATATTTAAGTAAAATTATATAAATGAAAAGCACAAAAAATGTAAAAAGCAGCACAGATATAATTTTTTACAATTTTAATCATGCAAAGAAAAATTTTAACAAATTTCAGATGAAAAAATTAGTTGTATGAACAAATCCAAAAAAAGAACTCAGCAAAATTTGAGAAAATCAGCAGAGTTACATTTTAACTTAAAATTAAATGCAAAAAAGAAAAGCGAAAAAATATGAATTTTTGTGTGTGTGTGTAAATTTGTAAATTGTTACTAAATAATAAAATTTTTTAAAAAATAAAAATGCAAAAAGTTTGTAAATTCAACAATTATTTGTAGCTTACAAAAAATGCAAAAGTTATGCAAGAAATTCATATAAAAATTCAATTTAACAGTTATGATACAAAAAATAGCAATTAAAGCAAAGCAGAAGAAATTTATTTTGTTTACATTGAAAGAAAAAAAAAAAAGAAATGAAATTTAAAATCTAAACAAAATAGAACAAACAAATTTGAAAGCTACAAAAATGAATAACATGAAAAATATGAAAGAAATGACGGCAAAGTGTGTATATGCTAATTTCTAAGTGTATATTGTAATTGTAGCTGTATTTGACAAATGATGAGTAAGAAGCAGAGCCAACAGCTGATGCTGAAATGAACAATGAACTCACTGACAATTAAGCGCACCTTCAACGAACTGTTCGATTGAAACGCAGGCGCTGAACAAAATGAACATATGCAGACGATGAACTTTTTTACAGTGTACGTAATATGACGTTATTGTAGCTGCAATGTTTACAATAATGCATTTGATGATGATCATGATGAGGATGATGACGATGAAACAGCTGTTTAATAATGATGAATGTTGCAAAATGAACTTGACTTTTATGTCTCTTTATTATGCTAAGTCTTAATGTATGAAGAGTGCAGTTGACACAGTAGCTGCGAGTACAGTCGCGCAAAAAATTTCAGCATAATTGAGAGAAATTGTGAAATAACATAATATATATAATGAAAAAATGGAAAAAAAGGTATATGAAAAATGTATGAAAAAAATTTTTTGTTTTAAAATCTGATTGAAGAGAAAAAACAACAAAAAATTACAAAAAAATCTTGCAAAATAAGTATTTAAATAAAATGATGAAGAAATGAACAAAAAAAATTGAACGGTTTTATTATTTTTTGGGGTGACTTGGAATGGAAGGAGGCTCTATGCTTCCGAGCATAGTAGGTATGCGAATCTCAGATGGGACATTGGCAGTAGGAAAGGGCACAACCTTATTATTGTAGGTTCGGTTTTTACAATAAAAATGCATATTGGTTACAACGCTGATGAAGCATCACCCCCCTCCCCCCGCATACTCAGCCTTAAGGGTGGGTAGGACACAATTTTTTATTGTGATACGGAAGACGGAGGTTTTATCATGTCTGATCTGTCAGAAAGCTGAAAGCAATCTTTAGTATTTGCATGATCTTGGTTTATAATGAATAGGAGTGCTCTGTAATATTTGAAAGTTAAGGGGTTCTTCTGTCCCCGCTGAACGTCATTTTCATTGAGAGCTACTATTAAACTTTCAAACTATGTATTGAGTTCTTCGTGCATGTTGGAAAAAAACATGTTCCTCTATAGTTCTGAATTTTCTGAGTGTCTCATTTCCGCCTTGCTAAGTACCAGGTTCATACACTTCCCTGGTGAAGTTGACCACATGGTGCATCTATAGTAGATCCCATCTGACAGTGTATCAATTCAAGCTCTGCCTTATCTTTAACCTCACTTACTCCTGAACACTTTCTTCTTTCATACGCTGCTGCTTTAGAATATTCTTCTTCATATCAAACTTCCTCATAACTTTTCCCCTTACACACTTCAGCATAGTTTCACATCTTCATAACCTACCTTTACATCAGGGGTAGCCAAACCAAATGAATTTGAGGGCCACATATATGGAAAATGTTCGGGAATGGTCGGAAGATTGACCGGAAAAATGCTCAAGGCGGGCCGCTCTTGTTCTACATTCTTTTCTGCTTAAATTTCATGTCAATTTTCCTCATAGCTTTTAACCTCACACTCTTCTTCATAGCCCCGTTCTACATATAATTCGGAATTATCTTCTCTTCATACACTATTTTGCGTTTCCCGCTTTTCAGCAGCACCCCCCTTTCACACTCTGGCATATGGCAGTGATCCGTGTTGAGCGCCACTTCACTCCCTTCTTTTGCATCACACGCGCACACACACACACACACACACACACACACACACAAACACAACGAAAGACACACTCGGCCACTTTAGCCGCATTGTGATAAGATTCTGTCGGCGTTATCACTTTCTTGCTTTCTTTCTTCGCTCTCTCCCCGTTCATTTTTTTGTCTCGTTTGCCGTTTTGCGCCTTTTGCTAATTTCAATGTCATTGCAAAATTGGAATTTCGCCCGTGACCTTGAGATAACAGTCTCACACGCACACACACACACCTAAAAATAAAGAAAGGCACACACACGCACAAGAGTACACACATACACATACAAGGTATCACATTCAGCGTGTAATCAGCGCGCTTAGCGCTTATTTAAATATGGCGACTAACAGACTGCGGGGGGTAGGAGTAGGGCTGCCAGTGTTATATTGCAGGGGCAAGCGTGGGGGAGTAAGCTGCGAATAGCGAATTTTTGCATTAGACTCATTGCTATTGTTATTGTTCTTAGAATTATTGTTATTGCGCTTAATATTATTATTGTTGTTGTTGTTGTCGTTGGCGCTTATTCAATTAAAATTTTAAGAAGAAAGCTATTCAAAGCAATTGGCAAAAAAACAATTTAGAAAATTAGATAAATACCAACAAAAAAACTCAAGGCTTACACCAGGCAACATTAGCAAATATGCGACTCATACAATATTAATAACACTGTGCAACAAAATCAAACTTTTAGCTACTGACTTTTTACTGGTGTTTGAACGAAGCTAATTTATTATTGCCGCCGAGCCTTTGGCCAAATTCGAAGAAGCCGGAGCCTTTTCTTTTATGATACAAAAGTCTGGAGAGGATTCACGATCAATTGCTTTGAATAAAATTCATCTCATGAAATATGTAAGTGCCGTGAAATTTTCATGAGCTGCATTTTATGAGGTTGAAAAGATAAGATTAAGATAGATTGCATTTCAATTCAATGGAAAATCGCACGTGGACACTTGGGGTAAGAAGAAACAAGTAAGGAAGCATCAGTCGGGTTTCACCGACAGAGTAATACCCTACACCAAGTAACTGGGTGGGCGGACCACGCCCATTTTTGGAGAATTAAAAGGTGTTCTTACCAGCAATGAAGTGACCAAATAAGGACAGACTGGTGTATATATTATGGAAATTATAAGGATTTTCCGCTTACCGTCTATATAGTGGGCGGACCACGCCCATTTTTTTGTATGACGTAAAGGGCCCACACCTTACCTTAAATACCAAATACCATTCTTTTTAATGAATAATTACACAAATTTAAGCAATTTTACTGGAAATATTCCGGGGTAGTGGGACTTACAGACCCATTGTGGGCGTGTCCTTCAGCCGATTTTGATAATCTTGCAATTTAATCTAAGTTAAGGCTTACTACGACTGTGTGCCAAATTTGGTCCAAATCGGACAACTCCTTCTTTCTCTCCTGTGCTCACAGACGGCCAGACAGACAGACGGACAGACGGACAACCGGAAATAAAGACAGAAAGTGATTCTAAGCATTTCTATATACTTATGTCTTTATGTCTATACCTAGGACGTCTCCTTTAACGCGTTACAATTTTCGCACAAAGTTATTATACCCTATTACCATAGGTGTATTGTATAAAAACTTCGAACATAAACTCAAATTTTGACCGAAGATGAAATTTTTAGGCTAAGAACAAATTTTTGTAGATGTACAGGAAAGGGCCTTTTTTGCAGTTACAACTGATATATTTGCTATTTGCTCTCATCAAATAGACGAATATTTTTTGTGTAGTGTAGCCGGCAAATGGCAAATGCACACACAGTCACACACGCATACATGGGCATGCGAACGCGCACACGTGCTAATGTGCCAGCCTCACTCGCCACACCCCGCCCTTCCTCCCCCCTCTCTGCACACTATCAACGCGTGTTGAATTTCTTTGTTCGGCAAAATTTTTTTCGCTTTTTTTCTCAATTAGATTTTTTTGCACACAACAAAAAAAATTAATTTTGTTGTTCTTTTTTTACTTTTTTGTATATTTTCATCGCTTATCGTGAAAAAGTCAATGTCAAAGTTAAGGCGAAGAACATGAAAAATAAACGAAAATAGCGCAAAAACAATGCGCAACAAATTAATTAGACTTGAATTTTGCTCCCTGGGGTGGGATCTACAATATACATATGTAGGTGTGAGCATGCCAGTGTATAGGTGCGCTGCGTTTGTGTGAATAAATGTGCGTGATTGTGTGCGTTGGCGCGTGCATTTCGACGGCTAGAGAGCAGACGAAAATATCCAAGGGTGGAATGTTGGGTATCACGTCTAGAGCAGGCTCTGGGATCGTCGGGAATACTACTATGCAGCCAAGGTTCCAGCTCCATCCTTTATGCTATATTGTTAGTAATGAAAGTTGACGCCGGAAGCGATAAGTGATCACTTAGTAAAATGAAATTAGGCCTGGCCTGGCATCGAAAAAAGAACCTACAACTTAGTAGATCCGCCGCTTGAGCACTCCTTGCAACCAGAAAAGTGTGCAAAAAGTTTCTATAAATTAAAATTTTTGTGCATCATTTCTTTTAGAGCAAATTCTATTTGTGCGGGTGTGTGTATGTGTGTGAGGTGGCACGCTAAGGCATGCAGTTGAGCTCAGACCGGCAGCCGGCAAAGCGCCCACGTCAAATGCTGTCAGTTGCTATTTTTGCCAGCTGACATGCACACACACATACATTGACAAACGCACGAAATATAATAATTTATATAAATTTCGTAATATTTCTTTTTTTTTTTGGCAAATTGTTTATTTAATAACTTTTTTTTCGAAATGTTTTCTGTGCGATCACAAAAATTTCTTCGAAGCCTGCTTTTTTTGCCTTTTATCATAAATATTATTTTTATAGCCACACGTACTACAATAGCAACAACAACAACAACAGCAAAAGCAACAGCAGCAGCAGAGAAGCACCAAATAAATTTTTCAAGGTCGACTGATTAGACAAAATTAGCAAACGCAAATGCCGCAACAAAAGCAACAACCACAACAACAACAGCATATGGCAGCAGCAGCAGCCGGCGGTGGTGCGGTGGCGCTGCGCGGGGTGTTTAGAACACGCGCTCTGCCTGCCGACAGCCAGAAAGCAGCAACAAAACACAGCGCAAGGGGCGAGCAGCGAAAAGAAACTACTACTACTGCCACAGAAAAAAGTAAATACAACAACAAAGACGCGAGAAATGAAAAAACAATAAAAAAGGGGAGAAGAAAAAAGGCAAAAATGTGGCAGCATTTGAAATGTTGTTGTCGATAAAAGTGCGTATGATGGGGGGCTGCGCGGGCAGGCAAGTGAGGAGCTGGCCAGAGAGCAACGCACGCAACTTTATTGTTGAGCATGTGTTGTATTTGTGTGCGTGAGAGTGTGAGTATGTGTGAATTCGCAGAATTTTGTGCTTTTTGCTATTCGTGTTGTTGTTGTTAGTTGTGCTTCGCTCGACAGCGAAAACAACAACAACAAGCAGCTGCCGGCAACTGCGACCGCCGCACACGCAAACCATTATTCTTTTTTGGGGGCTTTGACTTCCACTCACGCTTGCATGCCGCCTGCCTTCTACACACTTTTCCCCTCTTTTTAGCGCTCCACTCTTACGCAGTTGCCATTATATATACATACATACATATATTTGCACTTACGTTCACGCACACATTTTCTGCAATACGTAGCCCGTTCCCCTTAGTTCCAGCGACTTTTAAGAGTATGTTCTTAGCTGATGCTCATACGCACTGAGAGCCTGAGAGCCGCTCTGCTGTCATGGCTGGTGTCAAATAACAGCGCTCTCAATTAAAGTTCTCTGCAACAGAATTTTGGACACCACGATGATTGAGCCCAGCCAGCCAGCTGGATCGAACAATAGTTGACAAGAGCTCCCGTATTGTCACCGACTTCCAACGACTTCGTCGTGAAATAAAATCTCTCGCTCACTACGTTTCAACAAATTCCTAAAGTTTTCGCCAAAGTCATTTCTGTCTAGGAATTCTTCTCGTAGCTGGTGTTTTCGGCGTATGCCATGGAGAATCTTCTTATTGTTGGCGGTGCATTTTCGAAGCGAGAAAGCCGGCATAAGCTTTAGTTATACCTGTCTTCGGTATAGGTATTTGGGAATTCCCAAAAGCGTCTCAAATTTAGTCACTCAAATTCTTCTTACTCGCCCTTTATATCTTTTCTCTTCGAATTTTTATCGCTTTCTAACCATTGTCCTTTGAAGCTATAGCTAAGAGCTGCTATACTTTTTTAACTTTGCTCATGCCTTCACTCTGCGCAGATTTGCTATCTTTTCAACAACAGCTTCATCTTCAACTGTTGCTTAACTGTTCCTTAAGTTCCCCCCTTCTTCTTCTTGCGCTCATAGCATCTTTCTTTTTCTATTGCTAATTTCCATCTGCTCGTTCCTTTTCCATTTGCTCTCACTTCTCATTTTCCACTACAAGTTGGAAGAGCAACCAACGCTGATTGCGTATTGAAGTGTTGTTAACGTCAAACCACATCGAAATTTCCAGTTGCTACCTCTCAAACAGCACCCTACCCCTCAGCACTCTGCCCCACTGCCGCTTGCTGCTCTCGCCTCGAACTTGCAAACGCACTGACTGACTGACTGACTGATGAACCGGCAGAGAAAAAGAAACTATCGTTCATTGTACTTTCGACTTGTTTGCGCCGGTCGGTCGAAAGCTGGAAGAGCAGCAGACGCCCCTTCTCTTTGGCGGAGGCCACTGACGAAAAAGCGGCGAAAATTCTAGCAGCACTCATGAATTGCCAAACTCGCTGCTATTGTTGTTGTTGCTATTGCTACTGCCGTATTATCTAACATTAGAAATTATGTGGCAAATGTCCTTGATTTCGGTCGTCTTCACTTTGGTTCCCCCCAAAAAAAATCGCTCGCTCGCTCGCTCCACACATTTGTTGTTGTTGTTTTTAATGGAATTTTATGCCTACGCACAACACGTATGCGTTTTATTTCAGGGAGTAAAGCAGGAATGGCAGAGGCGGCAGTGGAACTGTAGCTGAAGATTGGGCAAGAGCGGAAGTGGGAAGGGGTGGCAAAGCAATGCTTGCGTATATTAGCAAAAGAAACAGAATGAAAGCGAAACAGAATACAAAATATATTTTTTTGCTAATTGCCTTCGATGGCAATTATTTGCTTAGCACTTTAGGCATGTGAGTAGGCAGCAGCGTAGTGGGGGTTGAATGGGGGGCATGGCATGATGGAGAGGGTGGAGAAAAATTCAATTTTGGCACTAACATTATCATAATTACATACATATAAAAGTATATGGAGATATTACATACATATGTACATATATGAAGAAGTTGCTATCTGCGTGGCAGTAGGGAGCGAGTATAATTGGAGGGAGGCATGTGAGTATCGTATATGTACATATGTATGTAGATGCCTATAATGGCGACTGTAGTTGGCAGCTATGACAACTTGAAGGTCGTCGCGGTGTGCTAATCTAATTATTTTACAGTGCGTATGGCAGCTGTGCAAGCAGAGAGACAGACAGAGAAGAAAGAGATGTGCAAAAGAATAGGAGGGGAGGGGGGGGGGGGGGGGGGAGGGATAATGGAATGATTTGATGAAAGCAGCTCTTATTAGACAAGTGTAGACACAACAGCATAGCAAAGTACAAAGCGAGGCTGGGAAGAGAGTCAAGCTGGCCATTCAAAATTTATGGAAAATTTTTATAATTGCTTTGATTTTTGTTGTGTACTCATTAATTGTTTTAAAATTTTGCATAGCATGCCTTTAGGCGCCCAAACAAAACAAATTTAACTAACAATAAAAACAACAAGCAAGAAAGGTGCGGCCAGATTTTTTACTTGGGGAACTCCGAATAATCTATGTTCATCTGATTTTTAAAGTTTGCATTCATCTCTAGAGCCAGCTCTTTTTAGGCTTATGCGCTTTTTAAGCTGCGTGAAAGTGCATTCAGATGTTACGCATACGTCATGTAGTCTTAATAAAAATTTCAGTTTTCATACTTATGTATATAAATAATGCTATTAACTAAGACGAGAGAGCAGCTCTGTAGAGCGTTACTGAACTGAGCATGTTGCAAGTATCTGAGCAAGGGCTGAAATTCAGGAGTTCTGCCTGCAGCTTACTGAAAAATGAATGCACTCTCAATGAAATTTTCTATTAAATTAAAAGGATAGCATATTAATAGGAAAAATGCAGAATGCTCTCCTACAGAGTGACGAGTATTTCTTCAATGCATTCTGCTCAGCTGCTTCACAACAAAACTTCGCAGAAAGTAGCAACAACAACAACAACATACAAACCTTTTTGTTGGAAGCACATTGACAAGCATGCATACACACACGCAAGCGCATACACATTGAAGCTATACACTTGCACTCAAACGCATCGAATGCAATATGCCATATAAGCAATAAAGAGCGAGAGAGAGAGAGCGAGAGCAAGGGAGTAAGAGCAAATTGCATTTGACATTGAACTTGAACTGCGTGCGGCATGCGCCTGGATAATTGCAGTCGCTTTGTTATTGTGCTTGCTGCTGCTTGCTTGTGACTGCCCGTTGTTGTTGTTTTTGTTGTTCGGAAATGCACTGCAATGACTGCAAAAACTAATGAAGCGAAATAACACGAACAGGAACAACAACAACAACCACAATGACACAAGCAATCTAACAGCAAGGCAAATGTATTATGGAAAAAAAGCAAAACAATTGATATATTAAATTCATTTATAAAAATATGCAGCCGAAGCAAAAGATTAGTACAATAAAATGAAATGAAATAACCTCAAAATAGAATCATATAATATAATAACGAAATAAAGGAAAAAGCATGATTTAAAAGGAATAAAGTTAAAAGATAAGATATGAAATGAAATCAAAAGAAATTTAAATCAATTAAATACTTAAATCTGAAATAAATCACAAACAAATTTCAAGAAATACATTGAAATGAAACGCTTATAAAAAACTTCCGCTCAAGTTAAAGCGTCAGTTGAATTCGAAAATATAATACTTCTTCTTCTTGATGGGTCAGAAACAACCCCTAACCGGGATACAACCCGACGTAGGGCTTCCCATACAGCTTCTAAAATACTACAATTTTAAAAGAATGAAATAAAGTCTTATGAAATAAAATGTTATGAAATAATATGTAAAGCTATGAAACGATAAGAAATTAAATTCACTAAATGAAAGATTTGAAATGAGTCACATAAAATCAAATAAATTTAAATCAAATAAAAGCGAGTCCGGCCAAGTCAAACAAAATCAAATCAATTCAATCAATCAAATTGAAAATAAATCTGTTAGGTTAATTAAAGACATTGAACTAACACTAAAATCAGTCAAATCAAATCAGAGTTAGGTACAGGTAAATCAAATAAATTCAAATCAAATCATTAAATTTATTCAATTTAAATATAATCAAATCAAAGCACTTTTAAATTGAACTTTGAAAGTGGAATAATCGAAATTGAAAATGCTTCATTTTGAATTAATCTTACCTGCAGCATTAAATGCAGTTGCCTTATGGACACTAACATATTTGCTTGAGTGTACTTAAGTGTAATTATACAATTGAGTAATTGAAAACGCGCACAAAACACAAGCGAGACCTGCAGGCTATGAACAGCTAAGCTAACAATTAGCAAAAACAGCACACAACAGCGAATTGTTGAGCGAAGTACAGTTCCGCAAAACCCCACCAACCCACTCCACCCCTCAGCGGGTGCCTTGCAGTTTGAACAGCAATTGACAGCAGCTTAGAATTCCCAGGCAAATTTCAACTGATTTATGATGTCTAATATTTTAATCGGGTTTTTTGTGTGTATGTGTCATCGATTAATCCAAAGAATATGAGCTAAGATAATCAATCTATAAATAATATAGCATATTTATAAAAAAAAAGAGTAATGAGTCATTATGAGTTTTAAGTGCCTAATTTTTAAATGTAGAGATTGGACTGTCTACTTTAAAACGTAATCGTATCGAAAGTGTCAAAGTTTCTGTCATAATTTTTTGAAAATTGAAATATGTACAAAATGTGAAGAGTAATTTCATTAGGTTTTCTACGATACGTTTACGTCAAGCTACGTTCAGAGTGCACACATAAATGGAAATCGGGTAAAGCAGGTTGTGTCAGCTGGCATGTCTGACATTATTATATGTCTGGAGTAACTGAGCCTTAAGCATTCTGTTAAGAATTTAATGTACTTTTGATGAACGTACTTTTGAAATAGGAAAATATTAATATTTTTTAACTTCAAATTGAACGAAGTGTATAAATCTCGCTGGGTTTTTGACTTTGTTCTTCCCAACCTTAAAAATTGCTGTATTTTGAAAAATGTTCCTTACAGGCTGCAGCACATTGCAAGATGACAACGTAAGCTAGGTCTACGTCTACGGCACTATGTTAAAAACCGATTGTCTCTTTTATCGTGTAGCACAGTGTAATTTATGTTTATGCTGTTATTCAGCAATTTGAGAGCTGATCTCAACAACATCCAAATGCCAGCCTGCCCTACAATAACCAAGCTTTTCATCTGCCCTTCTGCTGTTTAGATTACATATTAAAATATTTAAGTTTTCAAAGAAATGTCAGCTGTTTATGTACAGCTTAAAATTACAGCATTGTTCCCACGATTCAGACATTCGTAGCCTCGTTCTCCACTTACAACAGTTTGCAATAAATATTCCGCCGAATTAGTTGCACAGCAACCAAAGCAAAGCTTCGAATTACAGCGCATTGCATTCGGTGAAGGCGGTGAAGGCAGTGCAGGAAGTCGGAGCTGAAGCTGGCAGAGTTGCTTGTAAATGTTGGCTCAGAGGCAGTCCCAGCAGCTGCATCTAAAAGTTACCTTATGGCGCAAGAGCAAAACGCTGCTCCAACTGTAACAAGGAAAATTCCAAGTTCAAGCGAAAAAATATAGCTTATTTGACAAAAATTCATATGATGTGATGCAAAAAGCTGCCTCGGTTTGAGGTTATGAAATGCAAAAATTTTATTGAAAAATTGCAAAAATTGCGCGCGTCAAAATTGCAAGACAGATAGAAAAATTTTTTAAAACAATTGCAATAATTGCGCGCGGAAAAAAGTGCACAAAAGAGGAAGACCAACTTTGTAAGTAAAAGTCTGTAGGCGCAAATGAGCCTTATTAAAAAATGTAAGGCACGTAAAGCGGCTTTTAGTACAAAAAAAAGGAGAATTTGCAAACCGCGCAAAAGCGCCTAAAAATATGACACTTTCTGTGCGAAATGTAACGCCTATGGCCAAGGCCATTTGTTAAGCGAGCTGGCAATAAATTTATGACGAAGTTAATTTCTTGCATTTTTGTTGTTGTAAAAGGAAAAACCTACACAACGTCAGCAGTAAATTAAAATTTCTTTGGGATAAAAGCAAAACTGCTTAGCATAGAATTCTGAGCTGTCCAGCTATTTGTTCTCTTATAGCTATAACTAGCAGAAGCTATAATAAATAATTATTTTGGCATTTAAAAGAAAAATATTTTTACAACAAAAAATTATATATTGAATCGATGCGATGCGCAGCTGCTTCAATCCTTTAATCCGATGTCTGATGACACCTTTACAATAGACGTTCCTATCTTTTGTATTTTGTTCAGTTGTGCCTTACAATTGGATACTGCTGTTTTTGTAATTTTAGTAACAAAAATTTTACACAGCTTCTGGCAATTATTAGCTATAAAAAAAATCGCTAATATGTGTTTCAGTTCGTGCTGGTTAGGAAACTACATACATTCTTTTTAGAAATACAAATCAATAAATACAATTTTGCTATAAAATAGGTATGTAGGTAATGTTGTTGCTCTGAATCTAGCAGTTAAGATTTTGCAAAAACTTGCTGAAATTCTTTGGAAATTACAACGTTACTTTTACAATACAAAAACTCTCATATGCTTGTCAGCTTTGCTCTGAAGATGGCAGCTCAGTGCTAACGCGCATATCTTCTGGCATATCAAATTGGCTTGCAGTAACCTGCAATGCTCTAAAAGTAGACCAAGCAAGCATTTTTTACAAGCTTGCTCCTAAAATTCCTTATTAAAACTTTTTTGTGAAGTTGCAAAAAAAGTTTGTAACCCCAAAAAAGTGAAAAATTGCTCGTACGCCACAAAGTAGGCAACTTTTTTTCATCATGCCAAAGAAACCTTAAACTTCAAAAATTTGTTGCCAAGTTGAGCTTATTTTATAAATGTTATTTACGCAACACACACACACATACGCAAAAAAGACGCTAAACGCGCATTTTCTTATGCTTGCGTGCCTAAAAGCATGCCACGTCAAACAGCAAAGCAGCGTTACGCACTTTTCTGCCACCATTCTCAATTTTCGTTAACTTCCTTTCGCTCTTGCTCTCCTTAGATGTTTGCGTGCACTCTCACACTTTTCGCTGCCTCGCTCTCTGCATGAGCTGCTGCGATGAAATACGCTCGCACTCTCCACTCTTCCCGCTCTCAGGCAGGCATACATAATTCAAGGTCACATTGACAAGTGTTGCACATCAAGTCACACACACACAAACGCACGCACACAGCAGCTATTCGAAGGAAAATCACACGCACACAAACTCAATGCTTTTCTATACATGCAGACACACGCGCTTATTGTACAGTCGGCGCGCATAATTCTGCGCCTACAGTTTGTATATGTATGTGTATTTGTGTGTATGTAAATTTGCTTGAGCGTGTGGGAGTATAACAGACGCACATAGGGTAAAGGCGCATGGTTTGGAATTATATTGAAGAGTTCTGTTTATTGGGCGTATGGCGCTGGATTTCGGTAGATATAGAGATACAAATTGTACATTTCCTTCTTTAGTAACTTGTCAAAGCTTTTAAGAAATATTTAATCTGATTTTATGTATCTTTATTGCTGTCCTTAAAGGTTTAACCCCCTAGTTCCCAAATTTTTTTTTCCGAATATACAAATTATTTTTGGGTTTGATTAGTGTTAAAAGTAAGGGATTTTTTTAAAAAAACTAAATTTTTTGTGCGGATCGGGTTTTACAGGGTCAAAAACTTTGACCGCCTCTAGGCGGCCTTGGGAAAGAAAGACCAAAAAATTTCCCACAAAATTTTTTTTTACCACCTTTTATTTAAACAAAAAACAAAAGTTTATAACAGATTTGGATAGAAAATAAACAAAAAGCCACCATGCTATTATATTTGAAGTAAATACTCCAAAAATTTTCGAAAAATTACATATTTTTGTGAACAAAATTTTTATTTTGCCAAAAATCGTAATTAAACTGCAAATTTTCAGCATTTGCTCAAAATTTTTAGGAATTTTTTTTGTCTTTCTTTCCCAAGACCGCCTCTAGACGGGCTACCTTAAAAGACCGATAAAAATTTTATACAATCTCTCTTCCTGCTATTGAAGCGATGTTTGTTTTCTTAACACTACAGGCAACACGCCAATAATTTTTATATTCAACTGGGACCACTTTTAATATTATTTAAAATTTTTTTAAATTTACACATTTTGTTAAATAATTATTTCCGATTTTCACAATTTTCCAACTTTAAACGACTGTAGCAGCTGACACGAACATCAGAATGTATTGGGAATGCAATAAAATAAAATTTTGGGATTTTCCAAATAGTAATAAACAAAAAAGAACGAAAAACGGAAGTTGGGAAGCGAATAAGCGTGCAATTAACTTAGGCCGTCTAGAGGCGGTCTTGGGAACTAGAGGGTTAAGCAACATGTCGAAATTTTAATATTGTACAGTTATTTTCTATGATATGGGCGGAAAATACTCGAAGCCACTGCTTGAATATATAAATTATATAATGTAGCGCCCTACATCGTGAACTGCGAGATGGCCTGTTGATCTCTATGAGAGAGCGGATCATAATAATCATGAGACTGACAAACCTGCAGAACGAGTCGTAATCTTAGAGCGAGCCTTTTTTCTCTATTTGACAGTGGCTTCTAGTTAGTTAAACAATGCAAATGAAGATCCAATTTGAGTTTGACCTAACAACTTCTGAAAATTTTGAATTTATTGCGTCGATATTTTTTCAATAATCATGATATATATTATGCTACGCTAAAACCCTTCAAGCTAATTTAGCTATAATATTTATTTGTACATTTCTTTTAATGTCAAGGATTCTCAGTGTCCTGAACCTTTTACTAAGCATATTCAATTCCTTCTCTATATGTGCATATGTGTTCAATGTACATATGTATCGTTCGTATGCTTCAGACTTCACAACTTTGTGAATACAGACTTCTGTATCTTAAAACTGTGAAAACTGGATATTTCAATTTGCCAGCTGATTTTCTGTGGTTTCACCGTTTACTTTCAGACACTTAGATTCTGGAATCATGCCTGCCATATATGTATGTAATAGTACAGTAGTGCCAGCGATAGCTACTACAAAACAACAGCTCTGTCCTCGTATCACTGTCGTATGCAAAATATAGAATCCTTCCTTCGACTTGTGGCATAGTGGACTGGGATTGTGTTGTTGGATTTAGTTCAATTTAGTGCGTTTACTCTTGTTGATTGCCAACACGCGCCAATATTACACGCCTTTGCGAGCGCGTAGTACGTGTCAAATTTGCCGCCTCCAAACGGACAAGAGCTGCTCTCTCTTCTCTCTCCTGCCCTTTTGTCTGTCTGTTATGTATGTGTTATTATTTGTATGGTGAAATGTCAGCAGAAGGCTTGAGGCAATTTGTCTGCCTTCGCCCATTTTCCACTGAAGCCCAAACTGTCTGCATTGTTTAGTGCTTAAGCGTTAGACCCCGCCATCCGCAACCCGCGGACCGACGCGCACTAATTACATTATGCTGCCGAAGGTAAGTCGCAGCTGTCGCTGTTGCTTCTTCTTCAAAGGATGCTCTAAAGCAGGAGTGGCCAACCCGCGGCCCGCCTTAATTTACTTTTTCGGGCCAATCTTCCGGTCATTTCCAAACGTTTTCCATTTATGCGGCCCGCGAAATCATTTGGCTTGGCCAGCGCTGCTCTAAAGGATGTTTTCGGCAATGCTTGACTGCTGCGCTTGTTCGAAGCGTTTCTGCGAGCAGCTTTTCATGCAAAAATTTTTAACCAATTTGTTTCAATGTCAAATCAAAAACATTTGCAAAAAACTCTGCTTTGGCAACTTTCGCTGTGCAGCTCTCTTCTTCTTCTTTGCTGTAGTGTTGTGTGTGTGAAACAATTGGTATAAGCTCTTCACTTCGCTGTGTGTATGTGGTTTAGCCAAAAGTGATAAAGTGTGGCAGCATTTATCACTCAGGGGCGGCTTGAAGTAGGGTCGAAGGTCGACCTTTATTTTTTGTTTTTGCCAGAAAGTGGATTACTTGCGTTTAACGTAGCAAGTTAGAAGTAGGAATGAAGGTAAGCGCACAAATTTAGCACGGCGATTGAGCTAAATTAATAGTAGTTCTAACTAAAATTTAAGTTTCTGTAAATTAAAAAAATTTGTATAAGCTTGAAATTAAAGTAGATGTTTAGTAATTATAACACTTTTGATAACGATAGTGTCCTTAGCAAAATACTGACTTACGGTACTCGTGGAAAAAACTCGTGGTACTCCAAGAAAAGGACTAAGATATTTGATATTTGCACATGTTTTCGAAAGGTTCGCTATCGCTGGACGGTATCTTTTATGCCGCCAGTAATTAGGCCATAAAATATCAAAGCAACAACAAACAATAACGAATGGATTCCTATGTATAGCAAATCTTTCCGGTATCCGTATTACCATCCCTCTGAGAAAGGATCAATTGTGCTTTACGCGTTTTATAGTGCTATTATAGGATCATTATCGCTTGGTTTGCTGCAAAGTAGTATTAAAGTAGCATAAGATTTTGGTATAAATAAATGAAAAGAGGACTCGCAAATTTAAAGGTTTCAGTAGGCCTTAAAACTAGAAGAAGTCAGCTGCTTGCTGAAGTTCGCTAGAAACACGCGTATTCTAACATATGACTATTTCTCTAAGGAGCCAACAGAATATATGCGCGAAATATTAATTCAACCAGTATAAGCTTACCTAAGCATGAAGTTTCTACCAAAAAAATAACACATTTTAATTGTATGTAAGTTTCTAAAGATTTTCGAATGTGCTGCTGAACTCTTGAACTAAACACTTCTGCTATCTTTTTGATAGCCTGAAGAGCTCTTCAATGACAGCTTGTAACTTGATTATGTTTCAATATTAATAATGTGGCAGCATCACAAATTGAGCGCAGCAAATAAAAAACCAACGCATATCTGGCATATCCTTTGTGAAGGTCAATTGGCGAAATTCTGTTTATGCCAAAACGCCTTAAGAGTAAAATTGTACAAACAACAGCAGCAACAACAACAAATACAGTTATAGGCAGCAGCACAACAACAATAAAAATTTAGGCAGAAATCACCCAAAAAAACAGAAAGGAAAAAAAGAATAAGACGAAGAGTCCTTGACAAAATTACTGCACCCTCAAAGGCAATAAACGCAAAGGCAAGCAACATGCACATACACATACGCAGTAGAAGCACACACATACAAACACTACTACATGCATGACATACATACATAAAATATATATGATGTGATATATAGAATATATTGCACGCGGCGCTCAGTTGGGAATTGTTGCACATATACAAGCACACACACACACGCACTCAGCAAGCATGTGTGATTGCTTCTTCATGATCATTTCTATGAGTGTGTGCCTTTTTATACCCTACATTTATCTTAATAGGACATATTAACTTTTTGTGCAAATTGTAACGATTAAAAGGAGCCATCCTAGGCATAGACATAAGTATATAGAAATGATCAGAATCACTTTCTGTATTGATTTCCGTCTGTCTGTCTGTCTGTCTGTCTGTCTGTCTGTCTGTCTGTCTGTCTGTCTGTCTGTCTGTCTGTCTTTCTGTGTTCGCAGGAGAGAAAGAAGGAGTTTTCCGATTTGAACCAAATTTTATAAACAATGACAATGAACCTGAACTTAGTTTAAGTTTCAAGATGATTCAAATTGGTCAAAGGACGCGCCCACAATGGGCCTGTAAGTCCCACTACGTCAGATTTGTTAGGGTAAAATGATTGAAATTTGTCTCATTACTCATAAAAAAGAAAAAAATTTGATATTCAAGCTAAGTAAGGACCGATCCTCATGTCAGGAGTTCCCAATGTAGGCAATAAATTTAATACAATCACAATTTAATTTCTTTCAGATGCTAATTACCCCACTCGACTACTTGGTGTAGAGTATTACCCTGTCGACTAATACTTTCATACTTGTTTTTCTCTTTTTTCTTGAAGATGAGTGTTGGAAAATCTTGCATGAAATAAGGTGTGCACGTAAACGACAGCGTGTCAGTGTGTGCGTGCTCTTAGCTATGTATGAGTATGAGCCCACAGCATGAAAAAGTGCGCAAATTAACATAAAAAAGGACATGATAAGACTTTAACATTAAAAGTTGCCTAAAATATGCAAAAGAGAAAAAAATATGCAAAATTTGACCAAATTTACGCAAAGTTCTGCTTTTTGCGCAGGTAATTGAAATTGAAAAGAAAAAACAACAAAACAAACAAACAACAACAAGAACAAGCTGAGAATTTGCATAAGTAACAGCGCAAATTTTTTTACCCAAGCGGCTTTAATTTTCGAGGGATGCCAGCATGTTTCATTTCAACTTACAGCAAGGGCCTATTATCAATAACAAAATGATTTAAACCAATTTCAAGAAAATTATGAAGATCAATAAACTCGTAGCAGCGAACGAAACTTAAATTTATAACTACGATTCGAATCACAATCCGTCACTTTGGTTTGTTTGCGTAAAGAACGAACAATAGTTTCACTATGCTACTCTATGAAGAGTAGAATCTCTCAAACTTCCAGCAAAAATTTATATACATTTTATGTATAGCAATTTGCAATTTTTGTTGCTGAGTATTCTAGAAAGAAGGCGTAATATTAAAATTTGCAACCCTGCAAGACGGCACAGATACAAAAAAAAGGCTTTTTTCACTTGATACCTTGAGCAAAGATTTGTTCTGCTTTGTTTTGCGCCGACTTGCATGGAAATGCGCGTCACTTCCCTCCTTCTACAACACACTCAATATTCTATAAACATTTCATTTAGATTCCGCTCACGATTTGCGCATTTGCATATTTTGTTGTTGTTGCTGCTTTACCTCAACTCAGCGCAACGCACCCTCTTTGCCTTTTCTTACCTCACTTTTTTTGCTGTGCCTACTTTGGCACGGCTTTTACGGCACTAAATTGTCGTAATGTGGCAACTGTGTAAATGTGTGTCTGTGTGTGTGTGTTTTGTGCGTGAGTGCAAATGTCCTTGAAAACAAAACAAACAACGTTAAAGCGGTTCTCTGTCATGTTGCCAACGCCATTTTACGATGCCAGTGCGTGCGTGCGCTTGTACCGTAAAATGAACCAACTGTTGCCCATTTTTAGGCGCTATCCTGGCGACTGTCAGCACAAGCAAACACATACACACAAAAATACACACATATACATATATGCGAGTATATAAAGGCAAAGTAAGAGCCAAAGTGCGCGCCATTTTTTATGGCCATTGGAATTTTTATGCGTAGTACAGAATAATCATAAACAAATATGGCGGCCGCGGAGGCAATGGCGGCAATGGAGGCAATGGCGATGGCGATTGCGTCGGCCATGAGACTGAAGGCATGCAAAGGCATTGACAAAGCGCCAAAGCAAAAAGGCAAAGGCAAACGGGCTAAGGGCTAAGCAAAAGCAATATGGCGTTTCATTTGTTATAATAAATGCGAATGGCATGGGCCAATGCCAACAACAAAAACAACAACAGCAATAGTAAGGCCATATACAACTCGAATTAGGTTAGCATTGCTCAGGAGGTTGGTGGGGGGAGGGACGTTGCTGGCATATTTATTTTAGTTAGACACATCAAGGACGAAATCATTTCATTTAAGTGTATTACAAATACTGCTAGGAGTAATAAAACGACATGTAACAGCGCTGCCAGATTGTCGAATTAGCAGCGTGCTGCTTTACAAAAACCAATAAAATTGAAACATTCATTTTTATGCTTGAGAAAAAAAATCAAAATCAAAACAAATTTCTATAACAGATTGGAAAAAATATAATACATGACTTAAAGTGTTGAATCAACTCTTCATCAGCTTTAAAAGCGTGATGTCTATGCACCCAGCTCGCCACCAGCAGCCAACAGTGGCATTTGTTTTCCATCATCTTTATTTGTTAATTTGCCAAATTCATTTCCGGTTGCCATTCAAAATCCTTGCACTGACTGTTTCAATCACAGCAAACATCCGCTGCACAAGCAGAGCACAATCAGCTGTTCTATGCAAATGACTTGAGCTGCCTGTCTCAATATAGGAGCTCTTAAATTTGCACAATTCTGAGCAACTTCAGCGCATTTTATACAAAAATCGATCACTTAAAATTCATTGAATTGCAAACATTTGCTACAAATATTCTTTAAATTTTGTTGCCTCTTTTTTTTAGCGATGTTTGCCAAACCAAGCAATATTTTGTCGTTACTGTTGTTGTTGCTGTATTGTAAGATACATACTATATAGCATATTTCAAATATATAGCCCATTAAAATTCAGGAAGTAGTCAAGATTTGAAACATGTTGACTTATTCATAGCTTGAAAGAGGCAGTCATTGATTTTTTCGCGCTTATAAAATCGAAATTTCGATGGGCATAAATTGATTGAAATGCTTCTATTTCAATGGCTAATGAAATATGTATATTTAATGGCATGCCATCAGCTACAAGATCACTAATCTGTAAGTACGAAGCCAAGTAGATTTAGACAAACAAGATCGTAAAATGTTAATACACAGTCAGACACGAGTACACTTCAAAGTAGTCTGGAACATAGCTTATCCTTGATACTCGTATAAAATATCAATATGCCAATATATATTACATAGCGGCAATATGCAAAATTGCAATGGCATTCACGTCCGTCTTGAAATATATGCACACACTCCCACACATTCACACTCACACACACGCCATGCTGTTGCAACGCCTCGATATGCGCGATTCCTGAAAATGCAATTCGAGATTTATATAAAAGTACATATGGATTTTTCAAGTACATGTCTTGTACTTGAAATAAGTTGCTCACAGACAGCAAAACAGACTGCAAGAGCGCTACAAATTGGGAGCAAGTTCAATTCTCAATGTCAGTCGACATTGAATTTTGATTTGCCCTACATAAAGTAGTGGTTCACATTGCCACTACTGTTGTTTAGATGCTTACATGTTTACATATAGAGAAATTCTAGAATAGATTTTAGCTGAATAAATATTTGGTAGCTTTTAAAAATTAGACTTTCTACAGAGCTTTAAGCAATGATTCTTAAGTTTGGAACTAATGCTTCTCGTTGCTTTTTGTTCCAAATTATGTTAAACTTTTTAGGAACAATAAAGATGAACACTCTGCACAAGCCCTGTTGCTGTAAAGATTATTCTCAGATACATCTGCACATGTTCAATATAATAGATATCTTCTTGTTCTTTATCACTTATAATAACATAAAACTGTCGCAAAATATTTAATGCTGTCATTTTCGAAATTCAAAATTGAATTCCAACGAAAAAGGTATTTGAGGAGACAGTTGAAGGGCGGTGACGTCGCGGAAGGCTGTGCCTCTGATAGAAAGACCAAGTAGAGGTGGCACTGTCAACGCTTGGCATTTCCAACGGGTGAAGGCGCTCGCGTAGCAGAAATGAAAGAAGCCCTACTTCAGCTCATAAGCTCGTAGCAGGTTGTTACTGAGCAACCAAGAAGAAGAAGAAGAAGATATTAGTTATATCTGGCAATAATTTTTTGTCTGATCTGCCAAATTTCAGTTAAACTCTAGAGTTATTCAATTCAATCTCAATTACGTTATGCTAAAGAAATTAATATCGAAGTATCGCCAACATTTCTGAAGCAATATTCTTATGCTTGCTGCTGAAAATGTTCGGGGATCCCAAGATTTCAGAAATCGAAACCCTCCCATTGACGGACCTACATATGTACTTCAATTACAACGAAGCTTTAATTCCACAGATAAAGCCCAAATATCTACAGCCTCAACAGCACCTTTCTTTGAGCTTACAAGTTTTCGGATTTGCGTTTAAAATCATGGAATCTCACACTTTGCCTTGGAATTGGATTTTTCTTATGCATCGGCGGCATTTTTGCATGCCGTTTTCTGTGAGACCTTGAAGCCTTGAAATCATGCAGCGCATTCTTGCTTGCTTAATTCGAGTCACCACCAGCCAGACGGAGCGATCATATACAATGACAATAGCAGCGGCGGCAACTGAAACTTCAGCGTGTATCTGTGTCCAGTTTTGCTTGTGTTGGTGCTGTCTCATAGTGTCGTTGATATGCAATAAAAAAAGGAATGTGTAGCAAATTTGTTAGGCAGCACGTATGTATGTCGGCATACGAGCAGATACTCAGATATGCATACATTCATATACATATATAGATATATATTATACTTGAGCAGACGGCGCTGATGGCACGACAGAAATGTCCTTGAATTTTGTAAAATGATTACTCTGTTGTTGCTGGTGATTATCATTATTGTTGTTGTTGTATTTAAATGCTGCTGAGGCGCACATTATAGTACGTTGAGAACGTTGAATTAGATGTGTATATATTCTTGCCTATATTTCTATATGAGCTGTAGGGGGTTGCCATATAAATGCTGCCTCACGAAAAATATGTGAGGGCTTGAATTCAAATCTCAACCGTGCCTTAGAACAACTAATAAAAAGATAACTTGTTTTTCGATGGTTTCTATGCGCAGCGCAACTTCTTGCGATGAATTGGCAATTCTCCGAGAGTATTCTTTGCCATGAAAAGCTGCTCAACCCTTTCGGATACGTTTATTTGTAGGTCCCGTTAATTTCTTTCAAAATATGTATAAAAAGCAACTGGAAACACCTGACTAAGAGCTGCTTTGACGGAGGCACAAACATTAAGCGGTCTGTTTCGATATACACAAAGAGACATTGCTACTATAGATTTTCTAAAAGAATTCTCAATACTTCATTGACATAATTTTTTAAAGTGTAAGTTTGCACTCAAAGTACTCAAGGCAACCTTCAATTTGTCTGCTTATTACTTTTTAATATACTATGTACTTGTATATATACACAAAATTGGTTTATATAGAAAAAACTTAGCTTTCAATTATCCACCGTTAGACCAACAATTAATTTAATTTAAGTGCGCAAAAGATATTGGCAGGAGTGGCAGCAGATTTGCATAAAGCCCAAGAGCAGGCCTAGCAATTCAATCCACACATTTGTTCCCATTCCTGGTGGTCATAGTAGGCGGCTTATGCTTGACGAACTGAAGCGTGCAAGCATGTTGCTCTCTTACCCTATACTCGCATCAGTCGTATAAAAAAAAGAAATGCCTACGACAACTGTTCCCGCTGGAATCGAGCCGAGCTGTACTTCGCAAAAGCTGAATGCACGTTGCCTGGGGCGTGAGTCATGGTAGCAGGGGTGAGAAGGGTGAGCTGAGTTGTTATGAAGGGAAGGTGAGGTTAGTGTTGCTGCAAGGTAGAGCTAAGGTGGACAGGCCATCAGTGATTGTGCGTAAAAGGCAGCTCAGGCAGTGTTGTCAATCTGTTTGATAGCTACGAATATCCCAAATATTAGTAAAAGGAAATCAATTATATTCACAATAGAAGGCTTTAGTAAACTGTATCTCGCGTTCTATGCATACGATAGAGTTACGCTAGATGGTGTTAGAAAGATAAAATTTTGTATTAAAAAAACTGTTGACAGTTTTGTGATAGCTTGACTCAATTTAGTGTGAGCGCGCCCCAAAGATGAACACCAGCAAAGAGAAAGTTGATCATTTTTTGACAGTTTTTCATCGATAAAAGCGAAAACGCAAGCCGAAAATGTGAATATTATTTATGTTCCTAATACTGCCAGGACTAACAGGCAATCACGCGCAATTTTGGTTTCATCGACCCCGTTCCAGTAATTTGGTGTCAAAGTTGCAATACGCTCTGAAAGGTCTCTTCAATTGTCGAAAATGAGCAGCTGGAGAGAAGCACTATGTCAGTTCGTAACTCGCTAACGCCTTTTTGGCTAACAATTAAGTATGTATGGAAGAAAACTTCCCGACTCACATGCCAAGCGAATTGTTGTGTTCTACTTTAAAAGCTTTAGCGTTCCCGACTCACATATCAAGGGAATGATAATGTTTTTATACCAAACTCTAGCGTTCTACGTAGCGAAATACTAACAACTGACAACACTGCTGAATTGTGTTAGTGTGTGTGTGTGTGTCTGATAAGAAGCACAAACCAATGCGTGCGCAGAGCTGTATATGATGAGTGTATGTGTGCGTGTGCTTGCGCCTGTGTGGATTTGAATTCGTTATTAACTTTGACCTTGAAACCGAAATAAACGCACGAAAAAGATGAATGCGCTACCTCGTCGCTGCTGTCGAGGGGAGTATCGAAAAAAGGCACAAGGGGTGCAGTGAAAGGCGGCATGAGAGAGATACGCACTTTGTCTAGGCCACACTCACACACACACACACAAATGCACAGATACGCAAAAAGATACGCAGTTAGGCATTTAAACGCAATAATTGTGTGCCTGTGTGTGTGTGTGTTTGCGCGTGTATGCTTGAGCGTGTGTGTCTGTGTGTCAGTGTGTTGATATTGCTTAGAACCACAGCAAAACGCTTTTTTATATTATTTTATGCGTTCTTTGCCAAATGTTAGCAGCGGTGTATTGGTTTGGTTAGGAATGGAGTGGAGAGAGAGTTGTGAAAAGTGAGGCGGGCGTGCAGGCAGGGTGGCGTTTAGTTCTTCATAATAATTTAACTTTTATTTTATGACCTTTTTTCATTACGCTTTTTTGCCTGTGGGCGTTTTGTTTATTTTATTGGGTGCGGTTTGGTCTTGACTACATACATACATACACTCACACACATACTTACGCAATAACTTATACGCAACTACTTATGCATGCATTAAAATTTTTTTGGCGTTTGTAAATTTTCTATTTGACTGCACATTTTAATAAAATTATTGCCAAAATATTGTAATATTGTGCAAAAAAGTCATGACAAAAGTAATGCTATATATATATTTATACAATATCTATATATTTGCATATGTTGTATCATAAAAATGAAAAAAGAGAGATTGGAAAGATTTCCCTAGTGATCTTAAGGGCAGTCCATCCGCTTTATAATGTGCACTGGCCAGATTTAGCTGAAGTTCTTGCGGCTAGTCAATACGAATAATCAGTGCATTTGTTTTAGTAATATCATATTACAAAAAATGTTTGCAAACAAATTTTTCACACAACTTTCGAAAGTGTGACTAACTTCAAAAGTACTGAACATTTTATTAATAAGAAAACTATTTTTACTTGTTCGAGCAAGCTTTCAACCCCCAAAGACTTCCTTGGTTGCGTCAAACTTCAACATAAACGCTATACTTAGGGCTATACAACTCCTCCGCTGGGCTAACCTTAACAACGCCCCATTAATCATTGTCGACCCTTGTTGATTTTTCACCTTTTTTCGACAGTTGAAGGATCTTTTTGTTGCCACGTCCAAGCACGTTTTCCCTATCAATGCCACCACTTACATATATACATATATATCTCTCTATCTTTCTCGTAGCTATCAAGCAAAGCTAGCATATTTTGTATTAGATTAAAAATTATACGTTACTTTGGCAACCACAACTTTCAACTGCAGCGCCATCTACATACATCACCTCTATGGAAAGTGGCTTGTAATAAGGGGGGCGGCATCGTAATTTGAGCCAACCTGACACTTGTCGGCTGCTTGTTAAGGTGAAGGGCGTGTTGGGTGGCGAGTGACTTCGGTGGGTTGGTTGTATTAGGTGAGTTGGGTGTGGCTATTGGTCATCAGTGCATGCTATTATGCTGTGTAGACATAATTGTGAGGTAGGTACCCTTGCCTGTAAAAAAAATACATGCAACAACTACAACATAATTTTTCCAAGAAGTTGACGGTAATGAGCATCAAATTACATGGCTATAATATTCAGAAAATAACCGTAAATAAGTAGAAGATATTTTTATAATGAAACGAATATCAGCGCGCGAACAAGGCTTAGGTCTAGCTTTCTCGTATTAAATTAAAGTCTTCGATTGCATGATTTCGTAATTTTTAAAGCTGGCCAGATTGTTTTAGCTCGGATATCTTTGTTGGATTCAAAATGACTTCTTTTTATAAAATTTCCATATTTTTAAATATACCAAGTTTCTGATATCAATTACAATAATCTCAATTAAATTTGTTTGCTTTCTAAATTAATTTCTCTGTTTCAATTTATTTAGCTGTTTTGAATTCAATTTGTGTGTTTCTGAAATCAATTTGACTCCTTCTTAACTCAATATTTACGTTTCTAACTTCACGTTAGTTCTCTTAGTCTAAATTATAGACTTTCTGTAGTTGCAGTATATTTCCATTTAAACAAATTTTCCATCGAACATTCTCTTTCTCTTCCCCACTCTTTTGACAGCTTATTGAATACGAGTAATCGCTCGGTGTAGACATAAATCTGTCTCGTGACAGAAATCATTGACCGAAAATGAAAGTTTAATGATAGGCAACACTTAGATACAGATGTATATACACAAAAGATCAACGCTTCGATATTCAATTATTCAATTACCCACAACAACAGCAACAACAATTACTTGTACAATGGCAAGAAAGTTTGTGGTAAAAAGCGAAACTATTACGTACAAAACTGAACGAAATAATTTCACTTGAAGCGTTGAGTTGACATTTCAATAGTCAAGAAATGTAAGGAAAAAATGCTATAAAAAAGCAAATTTCAACATAAAGAAAGTGACAGCAAAATAGACTGGCTGCCAAAGAAACTACAATGAAAATGAAATATAGACAAAATTTCCAATAGCAAAGGCATTGGACGCACATGACGGCTGCCGGTGCCAAAAATGCGGCGGCGGGTTTGTTGAACTCTACGCCTCAACTATTGCCACAAATTTATGTGGTCTATGCCCAAATTGTTTCGACTATGGCACGCACGGAGCTACAGCCAAAGAGAAGTGTTGGTATTATCCATTGATTCAGATCAAATATCCACCGTTTTGTTCGATAACTTCTCATAGAAACCCTCGTCCCCTATTGGCAAAAAGCTGGGATAGTCGATTTTCACAAGCTTCTCTTGAGGCGAATTTTTCAGCAGCAAAATCATTCTCCATAGACATGAACGGGTGGTAATCACTTGGTGCCAGGTTCGCACTTTAAGGTGGATGCATAAGAAACTCTCAACCAAGCTACCGCAGCTTTTGGTGAGTCACTATCGATCCTCTTCTATTAGGCAAAGCTGGCCGCTTCTGAGCGATTGTTTCCTTCAAACGTTACCATTGTTGACAATACAGTTCCGCATTAGGAGTTTTGCCATAAAGAAGCAGCTCATAGTAGATGATTCCCTGTCAATCTCATCAAAAACACAGCCTCATCTTCCTGGCCATCAATTCTACATGATATAGTATACCAAGAAAACAAAATCTTTTAGTTTTATTTATAGCTCGTGTATAGCATCCAAAGCTAGTAAGAAAATCATACATATAAAGATCATTAAACAAATGCACACAAATTTCTTTGAGTGTATGTTGTATTTCAACAAAAATATCTCGACGTTATTTCTGAAATATTGAAAACTAATTGAGCGCTTACGATTCTGTCACATTTTAAAGGCGGCGTTAAGTCATTTGACAGCTGACTAGGCGCGCTGTGACACTTGGCGGCTGTCAGTAAGTCGCTCCATCTGTCATTTTTGTGCGCTACAATGAAAGATTTTAGCTTTTACTCTAATATTTTTTTAATTTTTCAAAATTTTTGATTTTTTCTAGGGTGCGGTTGTGTGATATGCTTTTTGATATTGTTGTTGTTTTGTTTGACTAAAATTTTTGACTCATAGCTGTTGGCCTGCTCGTGTCATGTCAGCTTGTGACGTTGCAATGCTGCTCTTTGATTTGTCAATTATTTGTGTGTGCGCTTTTTTGGCTGCGTATCTCTTTTTTTTTGTTATCTTCAAATATTGTTTTCATCGATTTTTGTATGTTTGTTGCATTGTTGTCAATATGACGCACACACACATGCACACATGCATACACAAATGAAAAGAAAGTTCGCTTTAAAAGTGGGCCAACAACATCACACAAAAAACATTGCTCAACTTTCGCTTTTCAAACGGTCTGTGCACTCTTTCAATTATGACGTTTGAGAAAGGTCTCTCGCTTAGGTCTATGGCTGAGGCAAAGGCTTGAACAGGGGCTGAATTGGCATAAATTAAGTGAATTAACAAAAATGTACAAAATGCAAATTTTGGCAGTACAAAGTGGCAGAGCAGACACTTTTTGGCAATATCATTTTAAAGTTATAAAATTTGAATTGTCCAAATATAACAACATCTGGCTAAGATAGACTTGACATAATCTATACAATACATCATAACGTATACAATCTAATTATTGACGCTGGACAGAATTTTATTATCAAGAGTACAAGCAGACAGACTCGCCGTTGTGACTCCCATTTGGTGACTGGAAACTATACCTTCGAAGCTATCAAGGAGTTCACATATCTTGGCCAAAGCTATTACCACCAGGCTTGAAGATAAATAGAAGAATAATTCTTGGCAATAGTTTCCACTAAGGACTCGTTAAGCATTTTAGAAGTAGAGTCCTCTCTCGCCTGATAAAACTGACATTCTACAAGACGCTCATTATTCCCGTATTGCTGAAAGGGACTGAAGCATGGCTGATTTCGCAGATTGATGCAGCCTTCCTTGAAGTGTTCGACGGAAAATGAAGCAGGGACGCCTGTAGAGAAGCCAAAAGTCAGATTGTAACCCAATAACGAATTGTTCCTTACCAATTAAGAAGAAGAAGACTTTTTAAAAATAAAAATGTCTTACTTACTCGAATGCCTTTGAAGCATAAGTGAGATTTCTTTTGCAGATATAATTTATATATGGTAAAAGTTTTTTTTGTCATAAAAAGCATAGGTTTTTTCAAATTTCTGCATATGCCAATTTCAGGCCGTTTTTCCTTCAATTTCGCTTGAACTCAATGGACATGCCAGAAATGTGCTGCAGCCTATAATAATTGGCGTTGCATTAAGTTGGCGTTTTAGGCCAATTTTGCAGCTTGTGTTAACTTTCACTTTTAACCCAGAAAAGAAGCTGATAAGAAAGAAACACGCAAAAAAGGAGTGAGCAATAAATAAAGAAATTAAACAAAGCCAATGTGGCCATGGCAGCACCGCATGGGGTCAATTTGCAGCCGCATGCTCGTATAGGCCATAAAGAGTGTTGAGTGACTGACGGACGGACGAACGTGAGACTGCAACAAAGCGACAGCAGGATGTGCAGCAAGTCGCAAGCTAGCAAAGTGGCAGAACCGCAGAAATGTATGCCACGTCATAAATAAAATTGCCGCTGCTGAAACGCTTTGGGAGCTGAGCGGAAGTGCTCGAAATGTCATTAATGCGCGCCGAAGCGCCTGAGAGCCTGACAGCCTGCCCGCTGCAAAAGTGGCCCAAAAAGAAAGTAAAGACTGGCGCATTTCTTTTAACTTGCAGCACAAAGCAACAACAACAACAACAATTTTATTAAGCCATAAGGTGAAAAGCAAAATTCAGCCGAAATCATTAAGAGCAGCCGCTCGTTTAGGGTCGCAGCAGCAGCAGGCAAGAGCTGCCAAAGGCATGACGGCCGCTGCATTTCAGCTTGCTTGGCGTTAAGACGCTCATTATAGCAGCAGCAGCAGCGGCGGCGCATGCGTGCACGCCTGCGTTCACTGACCTCACCTGCTGCGTTGCCAGCAGCGACTGGCGCTTGTTTTCACGTGCCTGCCTGCGCCAAACGAGAGCGAGAGTGTGCAAAGCAGCGCGAGAGTGAGACAACAAACCGCATGAAATGTGAAATTTTGAAAATTTTTAAACTTTGTAGCATGACTTTTTAAAGAGTTGTTTTTTTTGGTGAGCTCATTTCTTTAGTGAAACTGCTATCAATTAACAGCTGAAAGCGCAACACACTTTATAAGAAAAATCGCTGTTATTAGCATTTCTTTCAACAGCGCAAGAGCATTTAGATTTTTCACAAGCTCTTTTAGAAAGGTTGCAACCGCTGAAAATTTTGAAACAAATGTTATAGCTTTGCTGTTATTTGACAGACATAAAACTCACCAAACTTCAACTTTTTGAGGCACTGCTCTTTTATTTTTACTAAACAGCGACGATTTATTGTTAATGTTAATCACACAGTACCAAAGAACAGCAGGTACCGCTTAAAATTTTGACATAATTTTGTCATCATTTGATAGATTTGACTGCTCGGTCTCTGATGCGAGAAACCGCTGGTTCGAAGCCCAGCTAACTCATATTATTTGGACAAAAAAAAGAGAATTTATTGTTCAAATTGTTTCTTTCTGTAGAGAGCTTCCCATAAGCATCGGTTTATAAGGAAAAACAATCTTTTAATTTGAATAATCGGTCTTGGCTCAGGCTTTATTGTTCTTTTATAAAAAAAAATATGGCATAAGTCTAACTTTTATGTAGAAAAATAATGCCACAGATTTTGAAAGAAGTATGTACTTATGTATGAACTGAAATCTGTGCATTGTACTAAGAAGTGAATCCCCTTTTACTGAAATCTTTATGATCGTTTAGCAAAGCGAAGAATATTTGTTGGTGGCAAGGAAAATAATTGGCCAGTTCTCACTATGACTGACTCCAGCAAATGTAATCGTGAGCTGGAAAAGGCTGGACACTCGAATAGAAAGTGTGTGTGTTTTGTTAACTTATTAACTCATTTCCGTTTCATTCGAATCAACAATTTGATAAAGGTTTCTTCAGAAGATGATGCAATTTCCCTTTCGGCATGCATTTTTTCCAGAAAAAAACGGCAGCTCATGCCAGTGCCAATCTGATAAAAAAAAGTCACTGCTCCGAACTTCAGCACCACAATCCCACGGAACAGCCCAACAGCCCAGCAATTCATGGCGCATTATCAGCCGAAATAACTACTAACTTCATTTGATAGTGACAAAGACCTAGGTCTAGCCAGACATAGCGGCACTCAAGCAGTTGAGCAAACATTTTCACCAAAGCCAAACGTCATTTTGTTGTTTGTTGCTGTTGTTTTTGTTGTGACCTCAAAATCAAATCATGCCAAATGAAAACTATAAACTTTTGAACAAATCAACGCGCTGGCAACTCTCACTTTTCTTCAGCAGCAGCAGCGTCAGCGTCGACGTCAGCGACGCCAGCTTGCAATGGCAGCGACGCAAGCGGCAGCTGTCAAAAATGACAGCGTTGTTGGCGACAAATGGCGAGGTGCTGCCGAGTTGCGCTCGAACTATGGTGAAAACAACGTAATTCGATATGCAGCCATGGGGAGCGATGGTCATTAAGTTTACAACAACAACAGACATGCCAACAGTGGCAACAACGCTATAACAACAACAACAACGAGCAGCCACAGCGAAAAGTTCAACAAACTCGCCCGCTTGAACTCAATACGGTGCAATGACATTTTTGCGTTTTTTTCGGCAGTAGCCCCGCGCCATGTCTCCCGCCATCACTCTCTCTCGCTCTCTCTAACTAACTATAGCGCTGTCTCTCTCCCTTACTTTGAAATATATGAGCGAGTGTTTCATATGGTTGTGGCTCGCTGAATACGTTTACATTTTGCTTTAAGTTTGTGAGTGTTGTTGTTGTTGTTGTTTGCTTGTTGTGGTTATTGCTATTATAGCATTTAATATTATACCGTAGATTTCTTCAAATGCAATCAGCACTGCATTGTTGCTTTCTTTGTAAACGTCACACTTTCTTTGCCTAAAGTTCATGGCTTGTTGTTGCAATATTTGACTTTCTTTTTTTGGGGGGGGGACGCCCTCTGTGGTTGATGCTACTAAAGATTGAGTGAAGCAGCGCCTAATGCCACAAAAAGGGCTAAAGAGTGCTCTTTTATTTCTCTACAAAATTTGAGATCCTTGAAAAGCTTAAAGACACTTGCCAGTGTGGCGTTGTCCTATCTTTTTCACAACTGAAAAAAGTTTTTCAGACAACTAAAAATCGTAGAAAATTCATTCAATTCGTAATAGAAACAAAGTTGATATTCTGGGCAAAATCACAAAAGTCACAATTCAATATTTTATGTTCAACGATCCATTTTTCCTTGAAAACATTTTGCATGAAATAATGACAAAGTAAATGTCAATCAATTGTGACTTTAGCGTCAGAATGGCGCTGCAAATCACAGATTTTTTGTGTTGGCCTCTCAACAAAAAATAATGCGAAGAAGAAGAAGAACTAAAATGATTCCAAAATATTTACGCTTTCAGTTCAGAATAACAGCTGTATTTTTGTGACAGTCACAAAACTGTGACTATTTTAAAGCTTTTTATCAGTTTAAATATTTTTTCTTACAAATACGGTTCGAGCACTTTTATTTTGAGTAATGAAACCCGCACCTAATTTCTGACAGATCATGACTTGGACCATTCCTAAACGGAACTCTTACAGGCGTCGCTAAGGACCCAACAGGGTCTATGCGTGGCCTTTTTAGGCAGCCAGCTCAACCTAACCTAACCTATGAAAACCTAAAACTAACCCAACACTTTTTGCATTTTTCTTCATACTCGAGCTATGCTATAATTTCACTCTCACTGTGCCAATTTCACGCTCACTCTTCAGCTCAAATTCAATTATAGCCAATTCGTTGGCCAAATTATTGTTAACATTGTAGGCTATTGTTTCCAAATGTGGCTTGTCACTTTTCTAATACTCTAATACACAAACACTCACAAACACACAATGACAACGACAAGAAAGTGAAAACGCCAGCACATGAATTTAAAAAATGGTAAAAGTAATAATAATAGTACAAGAAAAAGATTACAAAAAACGAGCAGTCACAGCAACAGAAGCCGAAACACTTTCGTTTCTCAGCTATTTGCTGCTGCTTCTTGCTTCTTCTTGTCTGCGTGTGTTTTCGCTTTCAATTTCAATTCAAAAAGTTACAATTTCAGTTGCGTTAGGCGCTCACACGTGCCTCGCAAGCAAATGTTTTCCGACTTTGAAGTAAAAGCGCCACATCGTGACGTTGACAAATCGTAGAGCTACATTTTGACATTTCCGAAATGTCAAACGCAGTGTCATTTTGTAATATTTCTGGACTGAATGTGGCGGCATGCCAAGGGAAAGGGTTGACAAGAAGAAGAAGCTAGACAAGAAGAAGAAAAAGCGTCAAATTAGCATAGAATTCAAAACTTAAGCAAGTAAAAGGGAAGTGGGCTTGGAATTAGGCAAGAATATAGTCATATAGGGCCTTCATTTCGCTGAAGACTGTGAGCGATTCTATGATATAATGTTGGCATATTGTTAACGAATATTTACATTCAATAAACCTGTAAGATGGTAGTCCGTGTGAGATTGGTCGGCATGCAGTTAATGCTTTCGTGGACACATCGGTATTGGCCAACACCACGAAAGGCTCAAAATAGGACACGTAGAAAAAATATCACGTATGATCATTCCTAGGATGAATTGTGTGATAGCGGTGAATATCTAATCTAAAACTCAAAATATGTCTATGCTATTTTGCGAGCCTTTTCAAAAATCTTGTGTCCACTTAAAGGTTAGGGTGAGCGATACACATAGCGCCCCACAGCCCAAAAAATTTTCACTCTACATTTCTCTTCTTTTGGGTGTTAAAAAAACTTTCAGCAATTATTGAAATTTTCATAAACATAATTTCACTTTAATGAAGTTTTCTTTCTGGCAACAAACAACAGCAAACAAATTTATGTTTCCGCTGCCGCACACAAACCCCCCCAATCTCAGCTCATATAAGAGCATGCTGCCGTAGTGCTGTAAAAAGTGTGCCACGCCGCCGCCGCAATCACTTTCCTTTCCAATGGCCCCCAACAAGTTCAGTGACTTTTCGCGAGTTGAAATATTTCTCTTTGCACACACTCACACACACACACACACATGCACATGTAAAGTTCGTGTGGCAGCAGGCAATTTCCCTGCGGCCTGAAATTTCGAAGCCACTTCACGAGCGCACAAATCAAGTCGAGAAGCCGCAAGCGCGCATGCCCAAGAGCCCAAGCCGCTGCCGCCTGCGGGCTTTCATTGTGAAAGAAAGTAAAATTTACTTTTTCACTTTTGTTTTTTCTTTTTGTTGTTGTCGCTGGCGCTGGTTCCACTCCAAATGCGCCACAGCAGCGGCAAAGGCAGCGGCAGCTTGGCATTTCTTGCACCCGTCGCCGCGAAAAACGCAGCCAGCAGCAAATAATCAAGTCGATCGCTCGCTGCCCAGCTGAGAAATCGTCTCACAGAAGTTCAAACACCTCAGGACGGCGTCTTTGGTAGCAGCTCTTGGCAGCGGCCAAAATTTCACTTTTCTACACGTACAAATCATGTTGCAGTTGTGATGGGAAAGCATGAAGGGGGGCAGGGACTTTGCGGCTTGTACGAGTATACGTAAGTATCTATAGTCTAATAAAAAGAAGTAGCAAAGTTGTACAACAGAAAAATGCCTACTAAATTGAAACTGTTTACACGGCTCAAGCTGTTCGTGGTTGTTGCTGTTATTGTTAGTGAAAATAACGGACTGGCTTGCTTTGACATGCCCTACACTTGGCCAAACCCAATGACAAAGAGTCGGTATAAATTCAATGGAGAAGGGTCCAGCACCTTCACGGATTTCGGCGTAACCATAAGCCTGTGGAAATATTTAATGTGTACCAATTGGCATATGGAGAGAATGCAACATCCCTTGTGACCATCTCGAAGTGGTTTCGGAGATTTCGGACCGTCGAATATTCTTCTGTGGAGAACGAATCTCGCGAAGGTCGCCTTAAAAATCTTCAACTGATGATATAAGCGTCGCTCTGTTGAAGTTCAAAATTGATGAAGATTCCAGATTGAGCCAGAAAATTACTATTCTGATGATGATTAATAATAAATCATCTTGGATCCACGAAGAAATCAGCTCGATTGATTCCTCGAATTTTAACAGAAGCTCAAAGAGAGGAACGTGTGCGTTTTGCCTAATATTTTCTTCCAAAAATTTTAAAATGTAGGGTGCAGCAATTTCAATAAAATTGTAACAGGTGATAAAACTTGGTTCTACAAGTACGACCCAGAAAGAAATCAACAATCGATGGTATGGAGCCCAGAAGGCTCAGAAGCTGCTAAATAAATAGGGTCTATCGGCTTCAAAAACTTATTAAAATTATGTTGAAAAAATCAAAAAATTATAGAGCTTGAAGTTTTCAAATTTTAATTATTTTTGTCAATTTTTTTTTGTAGCCAACTAAACGATCTTTTGTTAGTTCCCTCATTGATGTAGCGCATAGCAAAGTGACCCTACACCAACTCTTACCGCCATATGTACGCGCATGTTTTTCTATGTATTTGTCTTTATAAAAAGCAAAAGTTAATAATTTGAAATTTTTCGCTTTTGCTTTCGTCTCGGAGGTTGTTGACTCTGACTGACGGACTGGACGGACTGACGCTGGTTTCAAGCTGCCTGCGTGCTGTTCACGTGAGTTGGCTGACGCGCATGCGCGCATTTGAAATGCTGGCTGTGACAACACCGTTATTGCTGTGCGCGCAGGCGCGTTAAGGCCAGTGTTGCCTGACATGCTTAAAACAATAAAACGGAGGCAGAGACCGGGTAAAAACGTGACCTAATTATTTACTTGCTCTTGGTGTTTGTATTTGAAAGCAAGATTAAGCGTGAAAGACGCAAGAGGCAGGGGGCTGGGGGCTAGGGGGCTCGTGTGTCAAATCGAAAAATTAATTTCAATTACTGCGTATGTTGTTGTAAGTGTGTTGGTACACAACAAAAAAAACTTTCGATTTTCATAGCTTGCCGTGAGGGAAAATTTTTTCATAGAGATGTTTTGAAAGCATCCAAATTAACATAATTGTAGCAGAAATATATAATGTGTTATAAGATACTATTTAACAATGCATTTAAGTAAGCAAAAAAAATTTAAATCTATCTTTAGTTGCAACTTGACTTTTTTTGTAAAATTATAAAGTTTAAAGTAATAAAGTTTTTAAAATGTTTAATCAACGAAATTTTCAACATTACTTTCTATGATCTTTTGTCATTTATCTTGTCGGATCATAAGTAGTTTTTAAGTAAGTTCTATATTTACTGTTAGATTAAATATAAGTCGTAAGGATCTTCGTCTAAATGTCTTTTCAATAATTTCTCATCATTCTTCTTCTTTTCTTTTCGTGCATATACCCTCAGCAAATAGCTTCATACCTGCTGACACTAGATTTACGGAACCCGTCAATTTGACGAATTTCAAATTTGAGCTGATATTTGTTGTAATTATGTTGGAACATATAAAAATTTCCACTACATAAAATGATGGCATTCGGCAATTTAAAATAAAAATGCAGTGTAACAAAGAGGCAATTTGTATGCACGAGTATGGTGATTTAATATATCTTCAATTTCACGAACTTAAGTAAAAATATGTTTTCGATATTGTTCATAAAGTCCAGTGTTGGAGCAATACATGCCAAAATATCTATGAATATGTGAAGAATTACAAACATATTTTTTTCATGTCATGGAAACCAGCAGAGTAAATTCCTACTACAAATTCAATTGAATTTAATCTAGTTCTACTTAATTAATTAATTAATTGACTGGCACAACAGCCCGTGTGGGCTTAGGCCTAGCTTTCTCGCATTAACTTGTATGTGCTTGTTATATTTTTGCACAAGTTAACGGGACCTACTTTACCGAATCCGAACGGGTTTGAGAAGCTTTTCATGGCAAAGATTTTTCTCGGAGAATTGCCAATTCACCGCGAGAAGTGGCGCCGCGCAAAGAAACAATTTGAAAACAAATTTTCTTTTTATTAGATGTTACCGGACCGGGAGTTGAACCCAGGTCCTCCGCGTCAGCGTCCAAGCACTTAGACCACTGAGCCACCGCGGCATTCTACTTAAATGAGAGCAAAATTTTTAAAAATATATCTTGTGCTACTTTAAAAACAATTTCCTGTCTTTGAGCGCTTGACTGCCTTTCGAAAGGCGCCCCCTCAGATCTGGGGCACACACCATGAACTTCAACACACCTTGCGTTCAGCTTCACTCGCTTCAATAACGAAAAGTAATTTAAGTTTAGTCTTTTTAAAGCCATTTACGACTGCCAACAGCTTGACGGCCAACAAAAGTGTAGGCTGCTGGCAAGGAGGAGGGGCAACAAAAATAAAAGGAGTTACTCGCCTTGGCTTAAGGTTAGCCAAACACCTTCTGCTGCGCTGCCACTGCAGCTTGGAAAAGTTTAAAAGTAGCCTCAATTATTATTCTCCCATTGCCGCGGACAAAACGTGGACGGACTGTGTGCATGACACCAGCACAGATTTGGCCACAAATGCCAATTGCGCGCAACACTTCTCTTTTTTGTTGTTGTGCTCTTTTGTGGTAGTTGGTATCTTTATTGTTGGCACTTCAATGGCATGATCCGAGGTAATACGGCAATTGAATTTGGGTCAGTGTAAGCGCAAGTATGACGGCCTGTTGGCGACTGACGACTGTTGACGCACTGCGGCGCTTGGCGGCGGATGGCAGCTGGCCGTCATCTGGCATGGCATGATAAATAGCTGAAATGAGTTTTCCAAAATGACCAATTTTTGTGAATGTTTATCTGCGGCTGCCGAGCGAGTGATCAAAATGTATTTCGTATGCATAGAATTGGATTATGACATTGACCTAGAAATGAGTCAGTGTAGCTGATCGAGTTGAGATGGCAAAAGGGGCTGGGCTTGGCAGCTTATCGCGCAAACCGCTTACAGCAGCTCAACACAAATGTCTGAGGTAGCTCATGAGAAAGGTTTGGAATGGCATGTTGGGAATATGCGCTTCATGGCCTTCCAGAGATCGTTCGAAGTAGAGCAACAAAATTTCAAAGTATCACTCATGATGCGCTTAACTCTTGAAAGCTGATACTAGCATGGAAACCAACGAATGCAAACCAACAGCCACATCTACAACTAAACCTCTACAACCAACTTTTTAAAATAATTTTTTTGTCGTCTAACTCTGAATCGATGTTTCTTTGACTTGAGAAAATAGCTAAACCGTCTGCATAGAAGAATAAGATTTCCAAAAATAGTCGAGAAATCGACTACCCAACAATTTTACAAAATTGTACCACTCAAAACTCGACTGTTCATTCTTAATTTTTGCCTTCCTAATTTTCGGACAAGCTTGCCAAACTTTCCAATTTCAACATTGATGCCACCAACACGAAATCTTCATCCTTCATGCTCTTTGAAATTCATTTTGTAATGAAGTCATAAAAGTTTTAAATGCGCTGCAAGTAAGGTTAATTGATTTTGAATTGCCACTTAAAATGACATTTAAGCCATGTCAATTTCTCAAAGTGACTCTCCTCTCTGCGGTCCATGGTAGCATGGCAGTCGCAAGCGCTATTGGCTTGGCTTCGCGTGTCGCGTCGCGTCGCCTTCGTGTCGTCATTTTGGCGTGTCAATAAATTTGTTGTTGAAACGGTTGCTTGGCATTTTTGACAAATCATGGCTTGATTTGTCTTTCTCTTCTTTTTTTTCATTGTACAATTTCAAGAGATGTAGTTTTTTCTGCCTTGCGATTCATGGGCGATTTAATCGGAAGTTTTTGTTATTGACGTGTTGTTATTGTGACTGTTCATGAAATTCGTGCCATACTAGGTCAGGGTTATAAGAACTGTTTACCAGCATAAAATTTGAGCTTTAAATAGACAAAAATCATTAACAAAAATTTTTCTAAAAATTCTAGCTGTTTCCGAAAACATGCAGAAATCTTTGATAAGGCAGTGATGGAGTGGCGGGAAGTTGAGCTGAACAAAAATGCTAATTTGCTTGCTAAAATGCATATTTTCTATTTTAATAAATCAATTTAAAGTTGTTTGAGTTTTCAATTTTTCTCTTCTTTAGTTATGTAAAATTTTATGCTATAAAATTTTCTAAAAAGTATTTCACAGCTATATTGAAAAACCCATCTCATTAACTGTATACTTAAGCTGCTTGAATTTATATATACAATTCACTTTAAAGGCAAAACACTATTATTCCAAAAGTTGTATTGCTTCAAGAACTTCTTTTCTGAGAGCTCGATACATCTTTCTTGTAAGCTAACTGTAGCTTTCTTTGAAAATATTTTTCGTAATAAACAGAAATACAATAAACCTTTAAATAAAATTGTTAATTTATTTGAGCCGCTATACAAGATGTCTGCTACAGCTTTGGCCACATAATGCACCAAGCTAAATGTGTTAAGCATGCCTAAACGGCTGCACTGCGCAGCATGCCAAGGAAGTGGCAACATGCGCAACAACAAAAAACAAGTTTGCAGCATTTTTTGGCTGTGCGAGTTCACGACGCAACGAAAAACTTAAGACACAAACTTGTTTGGCAGACATCAAGAGCCATCCAAAGCCATTCCAAAGTACCAAAGCATACCCAAAATGCATACCAAAAAGCCTACGGCACATAACGAAAGCGCAATAAAAAGTGACAGTAAAAAGAAAAGTGAAAAATGGTAACACTTTCGCTGTTGAAAACGAAAGTCAATGAACGCACACAAGCCGCCAAAAGAAATGCAGAGCAGAAAGGCAGAGAAATTGCGTACTCGTAGCAGAAAGTACATATAAGTACACCGATTGCATTCCAGAGTTCATGAGTGGTAACTTCAAATTGAACAACTCTTAAACTTGGTGAATGATTTTTAAAGCATTTCAACGCGGCTCGGGCCGAAGATCTTGAGCAGCACTTTTCTCTCGAACACTGCAAGGGAGGCTGCACGAGTCTGCGAAATCAGCCATGCTTCAGCGCCATAAAGCAATACGGCGATGATGAGCATCTTGTAGTACAGTGTCAGATTTGTCAGGCGAGAAAGGACTCTACTTCCCAATTGCTTACCGAGTCATTAGTGCCAACAATTGGTAAGAGTTCTTCTCCGCTTAACCTCCAAGCTGACATCATTTATGGTGGAAATGGCGATGCCAAGACATGTAAACTCCTCGTTAGCTTCGAAGGTATAGTTGCCTAATGCTTACAGAAATCATAATATAATCTAATAAATAATAATATAATAATAATAAATAAAAATATAATAATCAAATTATGTATGTTGTCTTTTGCTCGTTGACCAGCATAGCCAATTGGCTGATTATCTTCCGATAGCATTTAGCATCAAAACAATTGTTTCGAGAATTAGAAGAATTATCAATCCACACAAAAAAATTTCAAATTATCAAAAGCTCTTACCAGTTAACAATTCAAACAGATCTACTCTGCCTGTCACGACTGCAGCCCAATCCGGCCAACTTCCCTCTAAAAACATGCCCTTCGTCAACAGTTTCGGCATGAATTAAATTGCTAACAAATTAATGCAAAGCAAACGCCGAGTTGCCACTTCAACTGCAACTATTCGACTGCTTTCTCATCACTACCCCTTTCCCTGCCCCCCTCCTCCCCCCTCTCCAGCACTGCCACTGAAGTTTATGTGCAACTTCGTGCCGAAAAAAACTTCACACAAAGCAACAACAACAACTAAACAAAACAAAGAGACCAAGCGACCGTAAAAAAGATGCCAAAGAAAGTGTCGAGATCACGAAAGTGCCTTAGTCTCAAAAGCCTTAGCCAACAGAAGCCATTGGCGCATTCAATGGAAACAAAATTTATTAGAAATTTAAATATATATGAAAACAAAGTTAAATAAATAAAATACATGCAGTGTTGCTGCTGTTTCTTCTTCTTCCTTTTTGTGTGTGTGTGCGAGTGTGTAAAGTTTAATGAACTGCCCAAAAAAGAAACTTTTGCTCTTTCACGCAAGCGGCAATAAAGTGAAAGAAGGCAAGCATTAAAGGTAGAAAGAAGCAAAGATCGCAGCGCAAAGAAATTGTGGCAAAAGAAAGTGAATTTTGGCGCTGCCGCTCATTACTGAAGCCTGCCTGCATGGCGGCAAACTGGGTCAAAAGCGTTGTTAGCCATGACTGGGCATATACATACCATGGCTAAGAAGGGCCAAAGAGGAAGAGGTGCAAACGCTTAACGCTTGCATTTGGCATGGCATGAAATTTGACTGCTACTGGTCACATACATTTTTGTTGTTTTTTGTAACATTTTCTTTGAAGAGTGCGAGGAAGTTTTCACTGCAAGTAAAAGTGAAAATTTATCATGCTTTGTTGCTATTTTCGATATGGTCTATTAATTTTTCTTTTAGTTGAGTCATAAAAAGTGTGCTAATAGCGATTTTGTTGTTGTGCTTTTGCTATATTAATACAAATTATCATAATTTTTGTAAATTTTTTTAAACCACACAAAAACGAAAAAGAATTTTAAAAGCCGACGCTTTTTTAATATTCTTTTCTTCTAAATTACAAGCCGCTGTGTTAAAAATTCTTGGCATTGGGCAAAAGAAAAGTATGTGAGATCAGTTTGATGTTCTTTAGTCAAGAGAGAAACAATATCGGAATTTACAGCTTGGTTGAAGCTTGGGAAAAAAACCCAAATTCTGACAAATCACTACAACTTTGACAACTCCTAAACGAAACTCCAACTGGTATCGCTAAGGACCCAAGGGTCTATGCGTGGCCTTCTTCTTAGGCAGCCAGATCAACCTAAAGCTTGGATGGTCAGTTGCCAAATTATTAGCATAATGTTAAGTAAATGTTAACAGGAATGCTGCATTAGCGTTGCCATTTAACAGTCTGCATTCCAAAATTTCTTCACACCATCTGACAATTGTATTCCAAAATAATCCGTGGTAATTAGCAGTTTTTCCATGCAATTAAATTTGGTTTAATTACATATTTCAAAATTGCAAATAAATCGCCAACAAAACTTTCTGCACGATTCGTAAGTTTCTATAATTTTAAAGTCATGAATAATTTTATTAGTATAAGTATGCTTTAATTTTGCGTGTGTATCAATTATACAAATATGCATTTCGTTGCAATAAATTATATGCCATAAAAGTTATAGCAATTTTACAAATTTGGAATATTCTTATAAAATAAAATTTTTAATCATTTCGGCGAATTGCTAAAAAAAAGCTTTTATTAATTCAATAAAATTTGCAATTAGTCACGGTAAATGACATTAAATAGAGACGGACAAGCCAAAGTGGCAGAGGGGGAGCGAGCAATTTTTTTGTATGAAAAACGCGCGCAGGAGCATGAACTTTTCTTTGATGGCTGCTGAAAATGTGAATGCGCATTCGATTTCCATGAAATCAGCGAATGGCACAAAACAATGAAATGAAAAACCATTGGCAGAAAAATAGAACAAAATGCCAACAACAAACAAATTAAAACAAAACAGAAGAACCAAAAGCGCCAAAAAGCAAAACATGCAAATAAAGTATCAAATTGAAAGAACAAAAAGTATTGCCAAAGTAAGGCAGTTCGCACACGCTGCCATTTCATGTTCAAGTTCAACGTACAATGTTCGAAATTCGTTGGAAAAATTCAGACGTCTGCAAGCTGGCCTAAATTAGTGGCATAAAGAGCAAAAACAACAAAGCAAAGCAACTGCATCTGCCCCCCTGCTAGCGCTCCCTGTCCACTATATATACAGATATAGTATAATATGTGTAAGTGTAGTTTCGAGCATGCTGAATTGTTGAATCCGCGAAAATGTTGCCGCGGTTTTTGACCGCATGATTTGCCCCAAAAAAACAACACGTCCAGTCAGCGTCTTGCCATTAACTATGGCTAGGGGCAAGAGCGGAAGACGAGGCGCTTCGTAATGAGCACAACGAACAACAATGAACAGTTCAGTTTACAATTGCATTGTTGCAATAAAAGCGCAATTGTTTTTGCTGCAAAAAAGGGACAAGTGTCACAATCGATTTACACAGACTTGAATATAGCCAATATCGAAGTGAAATCTTTATTTAAGTGCCATCAAAATCAAATTAAGCAAGCATTGTTTTGGCGTCAAAACGAAATTGACTTGAATCGCTGTCAAATTTTGCCAACTATATCCGTTTAGGGAGCAAAAAAATAAAATAAAATTTTTTAAGTCGAATTATGCATAAATCGAAGTCACCATAAGTCGAATTTTTTTTTTAATATTTGTGATTCGAGTCATAGAAGTTCGACTGTATATAAATTCTTAAAAAACTGTTTTTGAAACAGTTTACAAAAAAATTGTTTCAGTGTAAACAATCGAAATTAATCAGTGCCTAATACTAATGGACTAAATTTAGGGTAACACCCTTTCTGTATGCTTGTTCTTTGATAATTCCACATGGCTATAGCCTCACTGATTCCATGCGTCAGCTCGTTTTCACGTGAAACCGTTTATTATGCATGCACCCTCTTCTCCCTCCGCTGCGCATTAGAGCAAATAATTTGAGGCGTGCGTGTATTATTTTGCTTGTAAACAAAAGTCGACAAATAATTTTGGCGCTTTTGTAAACAAATTGAATTTCAAAAAAATAAAAACAGTACAGAACGAAGCAAATATTTTCAAATGAAGCGTCTCGGCGATAGTGTGGCCACTACACGAGCACACACCCCTGTCTGACCTTCATGCAAATTAGAGCCCCGTGTGAAGTTTGATTTGACATTGAAATTTGGTTTTTGTATAAAACACACTTAGAAATAAATCCCTTTTTGTTGGAATAAGATCAGTCAATTCTGAAGTCTTTATACTGAACTCTTTACTAATTTTGTTACCAAAGCGAGTATTTCTGGAAGCTGGCATGGTTGCTCTCAATACGTCAGATTCCAGCAGCTGCAATCATGAACTAAAAGAAGTAGAACACTCGCAAAGCAAGTGAGTAGCGGGGTTAACTCGTCTTCCAGGCAGCTCTCACAGATACTATCGTCACTCTGCAAAAGTCCTGCTGCAAATCCAATCGAAAATAATATTAACAAAGCAATGGGTTTGAGGAAAAATAATAACAACAACAGAGAAGCTCATTTTGGCATTAAAACGGATTTGTAGAGATTCTCCATTGATGAGGATTGAGCCAAAGTTGTAACAGAAGATGCCAGCCATTATTGGAAACAACGGAAACTGGGCAAAGTATTGAAAATATTCAGAAAATATATAGAATTCATTACTATATCTTCTCTTCTGAGTTTTATTAGCAAAACTTTATTTTGAAACGAAATGTATTGCAATTTTAGTTCTTCAATGCTTTAAGCTGTTAGTCAGCAATAGTTACTATAATACAATATAATAACGTATAGATCTTTCTTATGAAAATATTTTCATATATGCATCATAATTTACTTTTGATAATTCAGCAGTGAAATTGTTGGCATGTTTGGAAAAAGCAAACATCAATTTGGAACAACAACTTTTTTTATTTGTAGCTAAACAAATTCTGTGGAATTGCATAAAACTTATGAAAAAAATATCAAATTTCAAGTAAACAAAAGAAAAAGAAAATACACCAAAAGCGAAAAGTGGGAAAAAAATACATTTTTGGGTTCAACGTCATCCAAATGGGAAGGTGCCACTTCAATGACAGCAATTCGAGCATGAACACTCGTCGAGGGCATGGCGAGAGTCTGGTCTACAGTCTGTTAAAGGTGAGTAGAAGAGGGCACAAAAATAAGACGACGAAATGGCAACACTGTTTGTATGGTCTTTGGCCATGTTGTGCCAGAGCCATTGAATTTTTACCTGAGAAAAAACGACGAGGTGGAAGGAAGACACTTAATTGCAACATGGACTTATCATCACTTGCTCTATTTATAAAGAATGCAACATTGCGCAGTTGAAACGTGAGAAAATGTGCTCAGTCTGTTTGGCTGAAGCGAAGTTGTTGCAATTCAAAGAAATATGCCAACAGTCATAGTCAACAGTGACTAATTTGATAGAAGTATGGGAATAAGTATGAATGAAAATTTACATATATGACGATATGACTAATTGGTAAAAAATTCGAAGTCTAATTGAAGCTTTAAAAAGTAGACCTGCAATATGAAACATTTGGTTTTAAGAAAGCTTTTTAAAAATCTATTTCTAGCAAGAAAATTTTATATACATATTTATAACTACAAGAGAAATTTGGTCTTGTTTCTTTACAAACAATCTATTTTAAAAACTTAAATTATATGTACCTACTAATTGAAAACTCTTCATCGTTCTGGAAGAAGAAGAACAAGAAAAAGAAGAAGAAAATGAAGAAGAATATGTATCTTAAGAGTCACTCACTGAGTGAAGTCTAATTCGACTATATTTATTATTCGCAATAATGCTAATGATTGCCTTTAAATCTCTGTTATGCCCATTCTCTCTCTCTCTCAATAGTGTAACAATGTATGCTCAGCTCAGGCTCATATGCAGATTTAGGCAACTCATTGCGAGTGAGTACTTATCATCGCATTAACTTGAGAGCGAGTATTAGCATATGAAGCATACGAGTACTATACAAATAAAGTTAACAGTAGCGCTCAAAATTGTAGCAGTTGTAGTGGAAGTTGAGGTTAGTTAGGGAAAAGTTAAGGAAAAGTTAAGGGCTTTAATAATTATTACTTTAATATTTAAGTCAAAATTGTTCATGTCAATTTCGAGGAATTGTTGTTTTAATGTTGCGGTAAGATGCTGGAACTGACTTTTCTAGTGCATACAATAAAAGATCTTTTCAATTTGACAAGCAAATATTTTCTTCAGCATACTGTTTCAATTAAGAGGCACACTAGAGCTTTAGCTCACAGTGCAATACTTGCCCAATTAATTATAATTAAACTCAATTTGAGCTAATAACTTAATTAACTTACAGCTAAAGGAACAGTTAATTTGATATATTAAAATGTAGCAACAAAAAAATTTTTGTTAAGCATGTCATTAAAAATAATACTAGCTACCAAATTAAATAGATTAATTAGCAAAACTAGTTCTAACAAACTTTTGTTTAAAGGGAAAAAGTTGCCTCAAGGTTATTAGTGCAACACAGCTATACATATATTTAAAAGTATGTATGTGTGTATGTATGTGTCTATAAGTGTATGCATGCACCACCTTTTGTAAGTATGAGCAAGTAGAAATTTCCAAAGCGCGTAGCAGCAACATTTTTCAACTCTACCCTACAAAACTGAGAGCTACCGGCAAAGAACATGGCACAAGAACGACGAATAAAAAGCGTTAACCTTGAAAAAAGACCTTAACAACGGCGTACGCTGACCTGAGCCCTAACCACATTTAGCAGCAGCAGAGTAGCAGAGCGCAGGCGAGCACACAGCAGGAAGCACGGTAGACGAGCGCCGGCAGAAGGGCAGGAAGCGTAATTCAAGGTACAATGACCGAATATAATGCACAGAAAGAGAGCAAAGCACACATACACACACATGCATACATTGATGAAGTTTATACAGTTTATACACTCTAAAGACGTATGTATGTATGTGAAATTGTTGCAATAAGTGGAACGTAGTAGCAGAGCAATCGACAAGGAGCAACGAGAGGGAGTAGCTTCTTTTTCATGAACTCATAATCCACGGTCTTCACTTGCAGGCTGACTCGAAATGCCTTAAGAATTGATGGCACAATAGGGGTATTCATTTAAACGTGTATAAGCCTGATAAACTTGATAAAATTATCACCTCATAATATAACTGTCACAATTTGTATGAAAGTTCTTTTGCACAAATGTAATAAGATTCCACGCTGATTTCGCTGTGCAAACGAGGTTTGTAAAATTAGACGGCAACAAATGCAATCTTGCCCACATCATTCTCCTTGCCCGTCTGTCCTTCGCTTGGTTTTTGATGTTTTCTGTGAGCAGCAGCGCTTCTGCTTGCCCGTCTGAATATACATTTTTTGATATTTTCAAATTATTTTTCAGTTGCCTTCATGTAAATGTATAAATTTATGCAATGTGTTGACTTATACTATGCTTAAATGAATGCCCTTAATATTAATTGCTACATTTTTCAGATAATTTCAGCTGCCTAAATTTTGTATATAAGTACCTTCATCGAACTACCTGCCTCATAGACATTTAAGTTAATTTTGGCTCTCCCAATTTCTTTGTGCATATGAAAAGTAATGAAGGGTATTCATAAATGTGCCCAAATGCCACAAGAATTAGAAGAGGTGAAGTAGAATAATAGCTTTAGCTCTACAAAAAAAGGTTTAATGACCTTCTTGAAATTACGTCAAACGTGTTAAGAAGAAGCGAAGCAGCAAAGCAACATGCCAGCAACAACAAAAAAACGATTAAAAAGCGTGTAGGCCAGCACGTAGAGTAGCTCCATACACAGCGTCAGAATGTGTGGCTTCCAAGCCTTGAACTCTACTTCAGGTCGCAACGCACATTTTCAGCGCTACTTATAGCTCTTCTTCCACAGCGTCACAATTAGTTTTTTTTACTATTACGACAATTTGATAGAAAATATATGTCTGTGTGTGTGTATGTTTACATAAAGGACAAAGAGCAATGAACAGCAGCTGACGCCAGCTGCAACTAATTGTAAGTGGGAGCAAGTGTACCCACACCTATACATAAACAGATTATTAGCTTTAAAGTTCGTAGAAAAATATGCCAACTCAATATAGCTGAGTTATAGATGGACACAACTGTTAATGAATTGTATGAATGATATTTAAGAAATCAACAAAGTTCTCTATATGTATAGTAGAAGCGAGCATTCTTGACAATCGTTAAAATGCATGCTTGTAATGTAGAAAGATCCCTTAACCTAACTATTTTACAAATTTTAGTATTTGACTAGTTTTTAGTAGATCAGTGTCAAATATTTCTACTTTAAAATAGCAGATTTATAAGCAATAGTTAAAAAATAGTAATGTGATTTTTTCTTCACTTCAGTCGAGAGCTCTGCTGGTTCCCAGCTTGTAGGGCTGCGCCAGCACTTTAAGCTATGTGGCTGCCAATTAGTTTAGGTGAGCTCTATAGATGGCGGAACAGAGGCTTAGAAGATGCTCGCTTGTTAGTCAAACGGAGATACTTTTTCAAAATTTTTTTAACCATTAAAAAAGTTCTGCCTTTAAAGAAAAATTTGATTTTTTGAGTTAATTGCATTTGGCTGAAAAATCTTGCTTTCATGGGGGCCACATAATGGGGTCAGCAGCTGTGTGCTGGAAAGCAGCCTACCTTAAAGTGGCAGGAAGAGGCAGGAACAGGCAGCAGCGCCAATGCATGTCACTGCCTTCTCGACGAGTGGCGGTGGAAAGAGCACGGAAAGAGCATGTACAAAATTTTTCCCAGAAATTAAACGGAAGAACGCAATGTGCGCGGAGCAGGAAGCGGAAACCAAGTTAACCTTGAAGTTGGCCGCAGCTGCAGAGGCTGAAGAACTGCGCAAGAAAACAATAAGCAAGCAAACAAAGACACGAAGTAGCAAAAAGAAGTAAAAAGATAAAAGGCAAGTGACACGCTGGCAAGCGCGAAGGGAAAGTGGCACTGAAGGGCAATGTCAAATGTAGAAAACTTCATTAGAAGAGAGGCAGGCAGGCGGCCACCAAATATTACAACAATGTAGTTATATTGTAAAGTAGATGTATGTATGTATTGTTTGCATATATATGAGCGCGGGTATATGCGCCTTATATGTATGTAAGACACGTGCTGTGAATGTAATGCTGCTCTGCTCTGCTCCTGCGTTGGCTTCATTTATGTGCGAAAATATTGGCTGCAGCTGTAGAGCAGCTTCCTCAGAACTGATTGTGTAAGCCGAAATGAAGCTACACAAATTCAAATGCCAAATTAGGGTTCAACATTTTGCAGTGAAGTGAAAACTGCGACTTGTTTCAGTGCAGAGTTGCTTCGGTGGCATATTCATTACAACACATACATACATATTATATATGGACATGTATGTATACATATATATATGTATATATAATTTGTACGTAAATTGACGAGGGCGCAATGTAAATCATTGAATTTATGCAAATGGAATTTAGCAATAAGCAAGTTAAGTAGCAGCTTAGTGTTGCAGAAAATTTAACTTTCTAGAAAATTCGCAGAAAGAACATTTAAAGGTATTCTATTTGCGAGTTCTTTCTTATATATATTTATACGAAAATCTTAAACTACATCTTCATCCTTTTCTTTGAGGTTATGACTTGTGACTAGAGCCCGACCGAACGCTCGGTCTCGGTCTCGGTTCGGTCTCGGCTACAAAAGGCCGAGTATTTAGCCGAACAGTTGAGGAATAAATTGTATAGTTTTAAACAAAATTTAAATTTTTTAATAATACTTTTTATTGATTTTTCATACATCAGATGCTTAACGTAGGTATTTATACCTCAAAAGAATTGTTTTTTATAAAAAAATGTATTTTTTCCTAAAAATGTATAAATTTTTTTTCATTAAAATTCTTCTTCTTTTTTTTTTGCATATGTATTCGAAAGGTTCGGTCTCGGTCTCGGTCGAACATTAAAAAAAAAGCCGAACGCTCGGTCTCGGCCAAAATTTCGAGTTCGGTCGGGCTCTACTTGTGACCACAGAAGTATGCAAATGTTGCTGATATAGTTAAGAAGTGGACGGATTCCGCCCAAAGCGCATCAATCACTTAACATCTAATAGATCAGTAGTCTTCAACGCCCGGTATCGGTTCGCGGAGCAAATGGAAAACCAAGTAAAAGGACAGACGGGCAAGAAAAAGCCCGTTGACCGGTCCTCGGTGACAATAAGGTTGAACTTCACTGATATAGACTGTCTAGAAAACATATTCGTAAGTACAAAATTTATGGTTTGTATACTGAAGTGTATGAAATTTTTTGTCATAAAAAATTCAAAGTTTTATACACAGTCTCGCAAACATGAGCTCAATAAGGAAGTAAACTATGACGATGAATAGTTTGATCAGCAACTTTTGATAATTCATGAACAAACATAATTTATGCCAAAACCTGCAAGACATTTATGGAGAGTTGTTGTAATATAAATGTGTAAAGAACATTGAACTCGATAGCTAACAGTACTCATACCAGTCGCCTTAGCCTTGAACAGCATTTCCAAGGCATTCAACTGGCGATATTACAAAGTAGAAGACGCTCAAAATGCAATTATCATAATGTCGAACATTGTCACAAATAAATAATGGCTACGCTGACTAACAAGCTGCAGCAGGACTGCCGAAGGACCAACTCAAACTCAAGCAAAAATGTGTCAGGGTAATAGGAAAAATGTCGCCAGGAGTAACAAACTCACTTCCAGACAGTGCTCATGTTCACTTACACACACACACACCTAATGAGCGTATCAAAAAGAAGCCACTAACATGCGCTGTCATGCCATGTGGACGAACACACACACACACGCATGCATATGTACATATAAAGCGCGTGTATCCTTATAATAACAATAATCAAGTTAAATAGTTGCTCCCTCCAGTAACTCTGCTGCTATCAGTGCAGCGTCAAGGTTAAGCACGGTCAAGGTTGCGCATACGCTCCGGCAGCCCAGCCACTAGCCATACAAAATGCCAATCACCCCTGCCAGCGTCAAAAACGCTTTCTTTCTTACATTTTTTAGCTGGAGCGAGAGAGAGAACACTCCGTTTTTATTGTCGTAATTTTGTCACCACTTTTATTTGATTTTCCTTTGAAACGCAGATTTCAGCAAGCGGAAACGGAAACGTAGCATATATGAGTAATAATGAAGTAGTTGTGCAGTGGCCAGCAGAGGCGTACCTCATCATTTTCTTGACTACAGAAAGGAGCAAGCGCCTTAAGTGCTCGGAGTAGGGGCTGGAAATTATTGCTGGTCAAATGTATATTATGTATATATTCGAAAAATTTTTATAATTCAAAGCAGCCACTCAATCTAGCCCCCTTCCGCCACCCTTTAACACACACAAAAGAAAAACAAAATTGCTCTTAAGCGCCACTAAGTATGCTATACTCACACGCGCATAAGTAAAAGCTATAGCATACTTTTTGGCGCCTGCAAGCCTTGAACAAAATTAATTGCACGCAATAAACAGCGCAGCGTTGTGAGCACATGCGGCTTTCATTTTCAGCGGCTTATGCGCTCGAAATAAATATTAAAGCATATTTATAGGCTGCTTAGCATGACAAATATATTTGTATGCATATGTAAAAAGAATCAACAATAACAATTGTCACACTTACTTAGATGTGTGCCGTGTGAGGGTGTGTTTGTGTGCAAAACAAAATTTTGAAAGCACACTTTTAGGCGCATTATAATTTGTGGCATTAGAATTACGTTGGCAATTAGCATGAGCACTCACTCATGCTAATGACAAAAGTGCTACTTGGCGCACATGTACATATGTAAAACAGGCACATACATACATAACATACACATGCACAGCTAAAGCGCTTTATGGCCTAAAAGCACACTAGAGTATTTTATAATTTCATTCAGTATTGCGCCATAAGTGTAGATTAAGTGAAAATTCCGAGGAATAGCTGTCACTTTGTAACTGCGTAATCAAATGCTAAAGCAAAATAAAAAAAGCAAAAAAATTCGCCCGATTCTCGTTCTACAACTTTGTGGCATTTTCCATGAACGTGAACTTTGCTGGCACATGCGAATTAAAATATGACGCACTTTATTGCTCGCCACCATCATCACTTCTGCCAAAACAGGCAGCGGGCGTGCCTAAACTGCAGGAGCCACCAGCAACAGCACCAGCTAGAGGCCGTTGGCAGGCGGTGCGGCGAATTGAGGTGAAAGCGTGTAAACCAAGAAGGCAGCTTCTGTACCGCAAATGCAAGTAATTTTTAGCTTCTAGCTACACGTGGAGAGCGGCGGCTGCCAATACTAACAAAGATATTACACATATTGCGGGCTCAGGGCTGCTACAGAGCACAGAGAGATATGGAGAGAGAGAGAGAGAGAGCGCGCGTGTGTAAGTAAATGAACTGCAGAAGGACGAAATGTGAGTTACCGACCGCGACCTCATGCAATGACAACAGTCAATAAACTTTCCGTGAACGGCGGCAGGCGAATGTACTGCGTATGCCGAAAAGCTGTAAAGCTCTAAAGAAAAGCACACCAGAGAGAGAGTGAGAGGAAGAGAAAGATGAGCCGCCTAAAGACATGCAATGATTTCTCTCTCTGTATGCAAGGTAGCCGAGTACTCAAGCAATGACAAAAGTCCTTTAACTTCTCACATAAACGGCAGTCGATGGCAAAAAGCTTGTTGGAAAGCTTTAAAGAAAGGTGGTGAGAGCGTAAGAGAGGAGAATGCCTTTAAGTGAATGTAAAAGTATGCAATGAATTTTTTAATTAATCTTTTTTACTTAGAAACTAAACAAAACTATTTTAAAAAGTAAAAAAGTTATACGTCTCAAGTGATTATTTTTAGCAGTATCGAAGCCCAAAAATATACTCGTTTTAATTTTTGTAATTTTTTTATACTCTTCGCCTGCTCTCTTCTTATACCACGACTTAGCTTCTTTTTTGTTGCTCTAATTCTGCTCTCTTTTAATATCATTAGTTCCCTCCTTACTTTACCTTTTGTTACTCTCTTCGCTAAAGTTGCTAAGATGCTAAAGCTCTTTTCTAACTGAAAAGCTATGAAGCCATTTTCTCGCTCACTCACACCTACAAATACTTGTCTCACCTTCAAAAGTCTTTTAACCCCTACTCTCAGTGTGGTTTGTTGGCCCTCACTCCCGCTCTTTGTGGTGTTTGAAAGTTTGCGCCGCAAAGTGTTGACAACAATATGCTACCACAGCTGCCCACGCTCTATGACAAGCTGCCACCCACATCATCAGTGCTCTCTCTCTCCCTCTCTCTCTCTCTCTCTCTCTCTGACACTCACTCTGCTTGCTGCTGCTACTGAGCTACTGAGGGCCAGTTTCTCAGTGGATGTTTAAATCTAATTTGCGAATTGAGTTTAAATCTAGTTTAACTTTTCTTGAGTTTCACAGTGCATTTATTTAAATACGGAATAATGAATGGCAACTTCGAATATTTGACAATTGAACACAGCACAACTTGCCAAAAACATATGTTCAATTGTTCAATTATGGAGGCAGCGCGAGCTAAAAATTTTTCGTCGGCCGAAAGAAGTGAATTATTGGATATACTTCAAAGAATCCACAGTTTATATTATTTATAATACTACGGGATCATTTATATGTGCTACACCATGCAGTTGTATGTTTAATTTGGCCGCTTATAAATTGCAATATTGTCGACGCAGCTTGCCTGCACATCCGAAATCAGCTGTTTATTTGTTTTCGATTGCAACTCTGTGCCGTACTTAAATGCCCACAACCGGGCATTTAAATTGTATTTAACTTCCCACTGTGAAACTGAAATTCCCTATTTAAACTGCAATCAGAGTTTAAACATCCACTGTGAAACTGGCCCTGAAACACGTAAATCTGTAATACGTTGAACTCTGAACGCCGCTCGTCTCTTCCCACTTGCACCGACGCGCGCAAAGCAACAGCCACAACGCAAAATAATTTCCATAGCCTATGCGTAGGCGCAAAATAAAGGACTCTCAACGTGTGTGCTTGTGTGTGCAGCCGAACTTGACAAGGTTATTTTGCTCAATTTCGTGTTGATAATGGCGCGCGTGCTAAGTTGCCGGGCAGCTTGGACAGAGCAGGCAGGCAGTCGCTGCTGACAGACGCGCATCTCATGTGCCATCTCTTTCTAAGGCTTTGTGTTGCATGCAAATTGTATATGCAGCTCTCTCTCGTGCACATAGCATGAAGTTCAAGGTTAACACCGAGTGCCACACACACACATCCTCGCGCTCTCTCACTCATCCTCTTTGGTTACGCTCTCTCACATTGACGCTGCCGCCCAGCTCGCTCTCTCTCCTCCTTGCCACGTTCTTGCCATTACAAAGGCAACAGCAGGCGAGTGAGTGCTATGATGTGCTTCCACTTGCGGCTTATTTACGCATATTGCTCGCCTGTGCTGGACCCGGCCTACACACCTGCTGCTTCTTTGTATATGCTGGAAAGCAGGCAACATCAGAGTGGGCTCTTTATTACATCGTTTTTTGCATCTTGCCGTAACGTGGTGGCTACTGCTTAACCTTGAGACCGAACAGCTTCACTGCTTGCGCCGTTCCTCGCTTTCCTCGCTCCTCACTTCCAACGCCCAAATGTAGACTATGCGGCTTACGTTATACGCGGCGCGTGACTTTGATTTGATTTTGTTTTAAATGATGCGCCTGCCTACGTCCCACCAGCTACTTACTTACTTGAAAGGACGCGACGGCACATGGTTGAAGCATCTTTTACTTGCGCAGCGGTTAAAGTGCGACGAGATGTTAAAGGTCAACAAAAGGACATTTTACCTACACTGCTCCTGCTCCGGCTCCTGAACCTGCGCGAGGTAACCAGTTTTATTGTTGGTATAGCAAACAACCTTTTAAGTGTTTTTATATTGTGTGTGTGTGGTTGGAGCACGTGTCGCGTACGTGTGTGTGTGTACATTTGAGCGAAGGACTGGGGAACGAAGCACCACTTTGACATTTACAAGCCATTTGAAGCCTGTCAAAGTTAAAGCTCGTGTACGCAATTGTTAAACCTTGCATAAAGGTGAGAGGAGATGAAGAGTGCCAACGCTGGAACGTGTTAGATTTATGAGCAATCAATGGCAGGAGCAGAGGAATGAATACATTGGATACTAACAAAATAATAAAGGTTTTATAGCTTATATAAACAGCACATATGTACATACATATACGAAATCAATTTAGTCTAATTAAAAATTGTTACTTATTGAAAATAATTTGCAGTACTTACAACAAAATTCTCCATAATTATTTGCCTGACATGTGAGTCGGGAACGGTGAAGCATTTAGCAAGCACAAAATGTTTCTCTTGACATGTGAGTTGGGAACGCTCGAATTTTTACCAAAAAATACATTTTTTTCTTGACGTATGAGAAGAGAACGCTGTTTTTTTTGCCAAGGCATTTTCTTGACATCTATAAACAGAATGTTTATCTCGAAATGTGAGTCAGGAACGCTGCAAATGATTGCACATCATATTGTGTCCCCGACACGTGATATGTTAATGCTTGCGCTTTTTAGTAAGAAGCATTCAATGAACTATTTCATAGTTTCAAACTGGACACTATAATTTTCTCAGGTTTATAAATTTCAGTTGTACTTTCAGTGCCTTAAACTATGCAACAGTTTTTATAGGTTTATACTTTTGGGTCGTACGTCATTATCGTCGGGTTATGGCTACGTCTCCCCAGATGATTCTGCATCACGCGCGCCTTCTCCAATTCCTGGTTCAAAGCTTAATTAGGGCTTCTTGAATAGGTGCATTACAATAGTTTATTTTTGGAGTGAGGTTTTATTCTCTTAGTCAGCACGGCATGAAGAACCTATTGTAACAGTTCTCCATGTGTTTACAGATTCATATGAATACGTAGGCCTTAGAGCTATTTCTTTTGCGTGTCTGTTCTGCTGCTGTAGAAATGCATTACCTAAGTAAAGAAGCCAGCTATTTACTAGCCTATCACAGTGACAGCGTATGAGATTCTGCACATGCTATTCTGTACACTACACAATGTTTAGTTAAAATTAATGGTAAACTTGTGTAATTTTTTTCCATATAAATAGAATACTCTCAGCTCTACTGCCGGTATGTGCCAAATAATAAATATTTAATTGAAACTAAAACGGGAACTGGAACAACGTCAGAAATGAACAGCAAATGGCAAAAGTTGACAGCACAGAATATGAAATCACATGCCAGGACACGCCACGACTCATGTTCTGCTGCAGCAAAGGAATTTGTCCTTGTAAGCATTGAGCAGCGCCGAGCAGAATTTGTTAGGAACCGCTGTTGAAGGCAGGTGGGCAGATGGAGGCAGGCAGCCAGGCATATGAAAAAAAAAATTCAATATATGAAATCAAAGACAGACATGCAGCAATGGCAGAATATAGCAACAACGGAAAAAACCCCAAGGGCAGAAGCGTGTGCCGATACAAGCCGGCAGTGGTGCCACTGCGGCATGTGCCGGCAGCAGCTGCGAAGGACGACACCATGAGAGGCGTGTGCATGAAGTGTGAGCTGCTTCAAACTAGAGCTTTCCACTTTTCGTTGTGACGGGCTATTTTTAGCAAAAGCTTGCAGAACGCTGCTATGCTACGTAGCAAGCTATAGAACGTCTTTGAAGGAAACTGCACTGTCTCTCACTGACGTTATTCTTCCATATACATAGATAAGTGCGCGGAAAATTGACAAAGTGCAGTGAAATGTCATTTTGCCGTTAGGTGTGAGAGAAAGCATAGCGAAAAGAGAGCATAGAAGCTATAAGGAGAGGGGGGAGAGAGAGAGAGGTTGGGTACATTGCAACGAGAAAGAAACTGCACTCTCTCACATTTTATAAGTACACGGAAATTTGACAAAGTGCAATGAAATGTCATTTTTCCGTTAGGTGTGAGAGAAAGCATAGCAAAAAGAGCGCGTTGGTAAGTAGAAGCTATGAAAAGAGAGAGAGGGAGAGAGTAGGTGGTGCATTGCAGCGTTGCAGGAGCACAAAGAAGCGAGAGAGCGACAGTTTAAGCTTGCACTTTTGCAACGGTACATGTGATTGGGGGCCTTGAAATTTCTATATAGCTGGCAACCGGCCGGTGGCACGCAACCCATCCACAGCGAGCAAGGACAAGGGCAACGACAGTGGCAAGCTGAAAGGTTAGCATTTGGCATTGACACTGACATTGACGCAAATGAGCGCGTAACCACTTGAACTTGCCAAAGCGCAGCGAAGAGGAAGCGGGCACATTTCTCCTTACGAAACTTGACAATGCATCAAGGATATTTTTAGATGCAAGCATTGTTTGGGAGCTAAGAAAATAAGCTATTAAAAAAATGTCTAAGAATTCTTAAAATCTAATAAGAAAACTGAGATTTCAAGCAAAAGATTACAAAATCTTTTTGAAGTATTTACATTGCACTTTAAAGAGATTTCGTTGACAGCTGCTGTCAGCAATTTACAAAACCGCACAAGACAAAAAGCATTCCAAAATATTATGCTCTTACTATTTTAAACTGTCTTTTCGATTAATAAAAAACGAAAAATTGTATCTATTAAAAAATTCGCAAAAATATTAAAAACAAAAGAAATTTAAACTTATACACAGCAGCACTTTTTGTGAACACCAAAACTTCGATTTATAAACCAGAACTACAACCAAAATGCTTATTTTTCTGGTTCTTGGCCTGACCAATAATAACCCGTTGCCAGATTACGACCTGACGTAGAGCGTGTCTTCAGAGGACCCCGCTATGCGCGCGCCTTCTCCAGCTGGAAATGCCAAGCGTTGCCAGTGGCTCCTCCACTAGGCTCTTCCATTGCTGACTGTAAGAATTTGATGGGTAACTCTTAACACTTGTTTCTGACTTTCTTTCTGAGACAAGCATTTGCTGGTATCTTCTGTGCTAAAAACTATGTGCCTTTCAAAGTGCTCAATCTGGTAACCCTAACCATATACGAATCTTAAGAGCCCTATACATTTCTTTAAACAATCACTTTTATTGTCATGTTTTCTTCGAAAAGATAAGCGCTGCCATATTACTAATAATAATATTTGTACGTTTTTGGCATGACAAAGCAAAATACAATAAACACACGAATATAAACAATAATATTATTAATAAAAATAATAACAAAGCTGATAATTACGATGACGCTGCGCCATGGTCATTGATCTCCAACTCACAAGCTACAGACATGCAGATGGAATTGCATGTGGAAAACAGCTACAGATACAGATAGAAATACGCGCAGATACGCAACGTCAGCTGGAATTCTACAGCGATGCACTTGCTGTTGATAAGAAATCATTACAACAACAAAAAATTCACATAAACTACAATGGTCTGTAATGTCAAGTCAGAGACCTAGTAAGATATTTGATGTAAAAGGGGTGCAATCAATCGATACAATAAATAAAATTATAAGACAAAATATTTGGCAATACCCATTAAATGATTCCTTATCTGTCTGTTAGTTCGGTATAAAAAAATAGAGCATACTAAAATTTCTGCTAATATTTTCCCCTGCAAAGAGGCCTTGCTTCTACGTTGCTGACTGATCATGCATATCATATTGAGTACGATGTTGGTGTTCAGTGAGTGAGTTGAATGAGATCGCTGAGACATTGAACTACAAATGACGCATGTGTGAGTGCACGGACGATGTAAGGGGCAGAGACGCTTACAACAATGGTTCATTGTCATATGACAGTTGCGGATGTAAAAAAAATTAATAAACTAAAAGAAACATTCAAATAGAACTTCCCATACAAAAATTGTAATTAATGATTGGGCAAGAGGAAGGCGAAGTGGCAGATAAATTTCGTATGCAAAAATCCAATATATTCGTTACTCAATTAAAAATATGAAGTTATATTCGTTTCACGGCAGATTGTTGGCTTGCCGGTGATCCGATCTGGCTCTTCTGTGTAAATGAACTAGAAAAAAGCTCAGTGTGACTATACTATGCTTAATTTGATTCAAATCGAATTTAGAGGGCTTCGTTTTGCATATTTCATGAGTAGGCTCTGAGCAGTCACCTAAATATATGTATGTAGGTACATAGGCCTACTCAGTCATTACTTCCTGAGCTGTCTGGCAGACTTGTGAAAAACGCCACCAGCACATATCGACAAATATACCAGAGCCACAAAGTGGCTGCCATACATGGGAAGTGTATAGGGGAAAACCCCCCTAAGTGATGTCCTCGAGACGACCACTTAAGCTACCTACCTACCTACCTACATAACCCTACTTATTGCTGAACATTAACTATCTAAAAATATTGCTGATATAAAAGAATCTATTACAGCTAAAAAAAAAGAACTTATTAAGTTCTTTAAGAGAGAGCATACAGAAATTCTCGTTTCCATAATCAAAGACCACCTCTCCAGCTGTTGAACAAAGAACTTTGGAAGGAAGCCAATAACAAAGAAAAATATGCAAAGGTCGAGCGGAATGGCATGCAGAAAAAACGAAGAAAGAACAGGAAGTCTCCGGTTACATACGGCCAGACATGCTCTTCATAATAAAGCGGCAACGTCTCAAGAGCAGTCGCTCAAGACTTGGCATGATCGCCGTGAAGTGGGACTCAATCCTGGAGTAGTTAGTTGAGTGGGTGCTACGCGCAATTTGACCTCAATCACAAACGGTCAATGGCAGTTCAAGCTGATAAATTGCTCAGCTGCTGTGTTTTAATTTTCATGCTCGTACCATAAAATTTTTTCCAAGATTGCATTCAAACATTTTTTTTTTTCTTTTATTAATAACTCATTACAAGTTTAGTGACTCCAGTGGCAGCAGCTATTTATACATGCTGCCTGCATCCTTGATTTTGCTTATCGTGCACTTTCTCGACTGTTTGCTTTCTCTCTGATGTGTGTGTGCATGGCATCAATGAAGGGCGTACTTAGAGGTTAAAAGAGTTTAATTGCTGTTAATTGATGTGGAGAATTTTTTTATAGAATTATGGCACATAACAATGACACAGAGCGTAGCAGGCATGGTTTGTCAGTTCATAATCCTGAAATGGATTTTTACTGGCCAATTAAGAAGAAGAAGAACTATACATGTTGGTAGATGTGTATGAGTGAACTTTGTAAAGTTTTCACATTAATAACTGAACTAAACACATTTTTTAGCATGAGAATTCGAACCGTGAAAGCAGAAGCAACTAATAGTAAGGCTTTCACAGATCTCTGACCTCAGCGTAATTTAAACAGATACTTAACCCTTTCGGGACGCAGTTTTATTTTGTAATCCAATAAATAGAAAAAATAGTAAAACAGTAAGCTAGAAACCAAAATGGAAGCGTGAGGAAGAAATTGCAGCTGCCTGAGCTATGAAGCTTCTCAAAAGTATAGAACTTCCAATAACAAAGCAAGCACGATCGAATAAAATATACTAAATAAAAGGAATATGCATAGTTCAAAAGTCCAAAAAGGGAAGTGCCTTTTCAAAGCTTACAAATTTCCATAGCTAAAAGATTTAGCAGGGAAATAATTTTCAGACAGCATGAATTCAAGAGGCCGCACTCATGGCCTCAGGCCTTAAGATAGTCAGTGGTTCCCTACTGTTAGTGCTGGCAGCTTCGTAGAAGTGCACTATCCTCGAGGCAATCAAACTGGTAAGCTAATTATTATGAAGCTTTTGTGTGAGTTCATATGCAAGTCAATGCCTTGACTTCAGAGTGTACAAATTTCAATTGCAACAGCACAAAAAAACTATATATATATATATGTACTGCAACAATACAAAGAAAGCGCAGGCATAAGGCAACACGCCATGGAAATTTCAATGCCCTTCAGCGTCTGCCATGGAGGGCAGCACATATTAAATCAAGGCAATGCAACTGCAATAACACAAACAACAACAACAACAATAAAAATAATATTAAGCATAACAAAGTGGATGCAAAGTGGATTAAAACACACACAACAACTACAACAAAAGTAACTCATATGCCACAAACTCCACGAGTCCACGAGCAGCCTTCAAAATGCAAATAAAGTCATTTTTTTCACCAGAAAGAACTTCGGGAAGCACTTTATGCTGGCATAGGAACAGCAGGCAAACCAAATTGGAGCACAGGAGAACTGACAGAGACCTCCTCGTACATATAAAATTTCAGCAAAAGGACAAAGCGGCGTAGAAAAGGGGGATAACAGCAGATATATGTGAAAAAGATGACAAAAATTTAAATTTTCTGCACTTTTAAAAAGAGATTTATGGCATTGGAAAGTTTCAGCGACTAAAAGCCAATTCTTTTTAAGTAAAAGTGTAGAAAAAGTAAGAAAAAAAGTAGTCTGAAACTCTGAATTGAATCAAGTGTATTCTTAAGTTGATTGACTTAATTTAAATAATTTACAGAGTACACTTGATTTTTAATTCAGAGCTCCTGTTCATTGTAGAAAATATAAGAACTTAACTCTGTAAAATCAAAATTCCAAAACTTTCGGCCATGAAAAATTATCATAAACACTTTCAACTCTAATTTAGTTCACTGAACTGAACTAAAATGCATATCGTTCAACATAAAAGATGTGCAACTTTCTGATGTTTTAACTCGATTTTAGTTCACTAAACTGAACTATAATTAATGTCGTTCAGCATAAAAGATGTGCAACTTTGAACGAACTAGCTCAAAATTGAGCCATGCCTATTGAAAAGGAGTGCCTGCCACTTCCCTCTCACTGCTACAGACTACGTTCCGTTGGCGGCATAATTAAAGAAAAAGTCGAAAAAAAAGACAACAAAGCACAACAAAAGAAGCAACCAAAGTGGAAGGAAGGAAATGCCGAAAGAAGCACTCAAGAACTTAACGCTCGCCGTCAACGTACAACAATAACAAAGAAACGGGAGCTGTTTAAAATCCAGACACTGTCTGACCTTGAAGACTTTAAGCAGCGGTCAAGTATAATAATGCGGCCATGCACATTCAAAATTCAAGCGCACATACAACACATAAGCTGACTAAGAGTGGACAAAGTGGCCAAAGGCCATGATTTTGTGTGATTCTCTTTGTTGCTTATTGAAAGTAAAGGAAATTTTATGTCTGACAAAGAGTTTATATAAATCGAATATACATTTTATTGCTTGAAAACAATTTTACAATTTTGACACAGTCTTACTTTAATTATGTAGATATGTATGTATGTATATTGTTACAATAGGTTTTTCGGACCGCGCTGGCTAGTAGAATAACTATATCCCTATTCCAATTACAATCTAAATCGAAGGAATCGAAAACTTTTTTAAATTCTACAAAATACAAATTCCTGTTATGAAATTGCATAAAATTTTCAAACTCATTACCGAGTAATCAATTGAGTATGTCAATGCCCATTAGCGATTATTTGTCATCGAATTCAAGCATTTTTTCATTGCATTACTAAGAAATTGCAGAAAAAATTACGAAAAATCGATGCCTTGCAAATGCAATTGTATTTGTAATGTAATTGAATTTAGACAACTTCGGCTATATAGTACATATGTATATATAATACCTAGCTAAAATGCCTGCATGGCATTCAAATGAAACACACACACACACACAAATATTTTCTCCGACCTTGAAAGCGCATTGCACATTTTTGAACTCACTTCAACTGACCTTGACTGCTCTGCCTTTGAAAACAATTGTTGTTCAAATGTAATTTTTTAATCAATGAACTTGTTTTTGGCGAGTTTTATTTAACGATTGCAAAATATATAAAAATATTGCCTGCGAAAGTTCGTGACGGTTTGTGGCACGTTCCAAGGACAGGCGACAGGCGACTCCTGCTGCTTTCATATGAGCACTTTTCTGATTTCGTTGAACTGATTCAAATTTTGGGTGTGTACTCGTACTCTTTTGACGAATTCTGCTGATGGAGTCATGAAATGTAAGTTTTTTGGCGTTCCCCTTTTTTCTCATAGCCAATTACGTATGCCAGCACATGATGCTTTGCCAGTCGGAATGACGTTCTTTAATTTCTTTAATTTGGCAATTATGGCGCATTATGAGGGATTTCTCTCTTAAATGATTGCATTTACATTGGATTTTCATTGGGAATAATTCTTCGATGCTGAGCCCAGAAATTTTTTAGCAGTATTATTACATTGATTATATTGGTTAAAAGTAGTCAAATGCGAGCCGGGCTCATGGCATCAGTGTTGCATACCCACATTTAAAAATCTCTAAAAGACATTTGTTTACTTTAGCGGGAGTGGTCAAAAGCTTGGAGGAGGCTTTTATATGAGGCTTTTAATCTTTTCGTTGGGTAAATTTTAATGTGGTCGGCTTCCAAGCACTCCTTACATTCCAAGTTTCTAGTGACGAGGAGAGGCGAGGCAAGGAGGCTGTGTGTCAACTTGGTAATGAACAAAACAACAACAAAAGTAAAGTCTAGCTCAAGCCAAGTGCAGAGTTAAATGAACCTCAAAAGAACTCCAATATTAATCGATTAGAGATCATTCAGCTTGTTGAAGAAGAAGTAACCCAAAGAAGTAACTGCCCGCACCCCCTGCTTCTAAAGAGGGAAGGGCTAGCCAGTGACAGCGTAGAACTATATAAATATGTAATTTCGATTTTTCACAGCAAATAAGCGAAATATACAAGTTTTATATAATCGATTTGACAGCTTTGAAGAAAGTTCTCAATGCAAGATGTTTTTAGGTTTAGCATAAATCACTCTTAAAAGAGAAGACCTTCTTCTACAGGCATATACTGATAGTATCTATAAACTGAATGGCGTCATAAGCTACAATCGTGCGATACAATATTGTTTTCTTGAAACTGTACACTCACTGCCAATGAATTTCCTGTATCTATACATATGCGTAACCACCATCAAGGGTATATAGCTTAATTTTTTTGTTCCTATTTCCCTGACAGTCAACCCTGACAGCACTAAATTTAAGGCTAACCTAAATTTCCGTATATGAAGAAATAAACTTTAAGCTTTTGAATGAAATAAATCTTGAAAAATCACGAGTAGCAACAAAAATCATTACCAAAGGTCAGTTCAGTTAAAATGTGTGTGTCTGTGTGTGTGTGTGTGTGTGAGTGTGCTTTAGTGTAGCTGAGCGCGAGGGAAATACACAAGAATGAATTGAACCAACAGATTGGACCGATTAGACAGCTGGCAAGCTCAAATATGGCAAGTCAATGCGAACTATTCGGTGTGTCAATGTACGTGGACAGATGCAGCGACAGATACAAATAGCATCTATGTGTATGGTTAATGCTAAGTGTCGTCGTTAGCTGCCCAATGGGCAAAGTTAGACGACATGCATATCTATCGCTTAGCTGGCATTTTTAAATGATGTCATTGAAAAAATATGCACTAATTTTTTCCTAAGTAATCGCGGAGTTCAAGACTTGCTCAGAAATTGCAAGGCTATCGAAAAATTGTCTAAGCTAGCTTTTGTGAAAAAATTTTCAAAGATTTTGCTTTTGCTGCATGAGCCACATTCCAACAGGGTAGTTGGCAGTTGGCTATGTATCTAGTGAGACGGGGCTCCAAGCCGGCGCTAAGCCTATAAACGCATGCTGTGAATATTTGTTGTTTAAAGTATTTGTTGTTGTTGTTATCTAATGCTAACACGCCTTTGCTTTTGCAGTAGCAAAGCAACAAAGAACAAGCAGCGCGCTTCCTTACGCGTTCGCCTACCATTTACAGGCACATGGCAAAGAAGCAGAGATACAACAACCACAGCAACAACGCGTCAAAAATCATAAAACAACAAAAAATTGCTTTATTTAAAAAGTGGCATTTTTGTGTTGCTCTTGATTTAAAATTTGTGTTCCGGAAAAAAAATTGAGCTAAAGATGAAGAATTCTTTTTTAAGATCATTCACAGAAAACTTCGTTAAATCGCGTCTTTCAATGTTGCTGTTGTTGTTGTTGTTGTTTCCGGGCGCTATGCTTGCTTCTCAAGCGCTGTATTTACTCTGGTTGTTGTTGTGGTTGTTTTATTTTTGTAGCCACGCTGGCATACTTGACCCAGTTTTTGTGCCTCAACTTTTAGTGTTATAATTTTTTGTTTAAAGGGAAACCAAAAACTCAAATTGAAATGAAATGAAGAAAAAAATCAAATCAGCGACCTTTTTTTTCCACGGCTTCAACTTGGCTGGCTTTATCGCACATCGCATTTTGGTCTGTTGGTTGGATGGTCTGGGAATGCTATGCTGATATATGAACTGCAGCATGTGCGACACATGCGCATATGTGAGCAAGGAGAAAAGGGTGTCTGAAGGGGGCAACATGACGAAACCCTTGGCAATCAAAATTTTACTTTACATATTAAAAATACAGAAAACCCGAAATGCCAAGCAAATCACTGAAATTAATCGATTCAATTCGATAAAATAATTCAAATCATTCTAAAGCAGAACCGATTTTAAGATAATAAACTGCATGAAATTCAATTTCAATATATAGAATTTATTATTATGTAAAAATCTATAGAAAAATTAGTTCAGAATTTGCCAATTAAAAGTCACTAAGGCCTGATGCTTCAAGCATAGCTGAAAAAAGCAGCAAAAATAGAACAAATTGGTATCAAATAAATAGAATGAATAATAAAATCAGTTGCTCAAAATTAGATACCATGATCCACATTTCAATTTCGATAGAAATTTATTGAAGAACGTATTTATTTTTCATTGTGATCTCCTTCGAAAATTAAATTTTGAACATATGTCTATAGGATTAACTTTAAGTCTGGGCTCGGGCCCATTAAAAGCATAAATAGCTGAATAGGAACCTCGAAAATATTAGGAGATTGACAAGGAAAACTAGATGTATCTAAACTACTGTAAGAAACGACTTGGACCTATAAGAAAAATGTCGGCATGAGTTCCTAAATTTCTATATAACAGCTCTAGAAGGCAAATAGGGTAGTAAAAATTGATGATACCATCTTTAAGATACTTTAACTCCATTTCTCGCATTTCTGCGCACCCGCCCCTTCGCAAGCAATTCCACGCTACGTGCATGCAATGGACATATGTAAGAAAATTTGCGCTGCCATTCCACGAACAATTTTGGCAGATGTCGCTGTTGCCAGTTGTCCGTCTGCACATTATGTCGGTCGGTTTTTCAGCCTGCAAAATTGTGGCAATAAAATCAACGATAATTCCTCAATTTATGTTGTGCGTGTTATTTGTTGTTGTTGCCTGATGCTGCAAGGAAAAAGGAAATAAACACTTCATTTAACAAAAAAAAAACCATGGTAAATCCTTTACTTTTGAAGGTTGCTCTTGCTTTGATTTCTATAAGAGGCAGTTTGAGCTGCAACAAGCATTTAAAATGCTATAAAATGCGATTTTATTGCTTGTGTGCCAAATTTGAGAGAAGGTCTTACAATTTTCACCCTCTAAATTATTGGCTTTTAGTATTAATTTCAAGTCAATGGCAAAGTTCCCTGGGGGAAAAGAGAAGAGAGTTTATGGGTGGGTTGCCAAAATCTTGATTGATCAAAAACTCAACTGAGTTGATTTGACAATCAATTTTGTTCTGATGAGCTTACAGTTTCGACCAAATCAAGTATATCTTTCAATTAATTAATCATTCATGTAAACTTGAATTGAAATTCTGCATACCGGAAACTACCGAATCAAATGACATTTTCACCACCGGTAGGGTGAATTTCAAGCCTTAGTCGGTTGGTTTGTTGAATTATGCATATGGTGAAATTTTGTTTCAACTTTTTTGATTGCAATCCGTGATTGCTGAGTGTTCGACTGCAAATCAAAAGCACTAAACCGATTGCTGAACTTGATTGCCAAATCGAAAACTCAACTCATTTGATTTGACAATTGATTTTTTTTACAGTTCCGACTAGCTCCATGGCTTTCTGGCAAGAGTAGCTACCAAATCGGCATAATTGCACCAATAATTGCTTTTTTTTCTAGATATAGCACATCATCAGAATGCGACCTTTATAAAATGCTTTCCTCATTACCGCGTGACTTTTAAGCGCTGGCTGTTCCGCTTCGTTCTGCAGCTAGACTTTTACCTTGCACGCGACTTCTCGACGATTCCTCTTCTCGAAGTTTCACCAAGCAATAACTTCCGATAGCATGACAAAACTAAACTTTAAATGTTTTCGAAAAAACCACACGTTCGCCTTAACACATTTCAATGAGTTCACACAATATTGTACAATATTTTGGCTGCTTGGCGGCATATCGATCAAGATATATACATGCAAATTTATGCATTAAACCACCGTTAGATTTGAACTTCGAAAGATATGCGGCGCATTGTGTGCATGAGCTGGCCACTTCCTCAATAGCAACAAAAAAATGAGAAACAATTTTCAAAACAAACCAAATTCCAAAAAATCAGAAGAAAAAAATTATTAAACCATGAAAATGATATTCATTGACTGAATGAATTGTTGTTGCTGTTGTTGTTGTTGTCATTGTTTGTTGTGAGAAGCCAATTTTTGAAACCAGCGTCTAGCCAATTGGACTGCTGCTGCTGCCACACGCAATCAATCAAAGCGTCTGTGCAACTCTTTGAAATGTTTTTTGAAAATAGTTTGTGCAAATATTTGTGCCGAAAATAAGCAACTATAAACACATACTAAACACAAAAGACAGAGAAATATAATAATAATAATAAAAATTTTAAAAAAAGCAAAACGTTTATTAATCAATGAAGCATTCGTTTTTGAATGAATTTTGCATGACTTTTTTTACTATGTCGTATTAGTTTTGACTACGTCATAGCCAGACAGCGAGCTTGCAGCGAAAATATCAATTCTTTTACACTCAACAAAATGCATGGAAAGTTTTAGATGAATAAGTTCAGGTGTCGAAAATTTAAAGAAATTCCATAAAATTCAAATAGATAATACATTGATAGTTATAATTCAAACCGATTTTATGCAAAAAGGTGTAGTAAAAAGAAATCCATTCGATTAGTCATTAGTCAACGACCTAATTTTCAAGAACTCCGACAATCTGTTTGACAGTAGGAAATTTTAGCGGTTGCATAGTGTACAAAAATTTAGTAAATTTAACTAATTTTTTTTGTAGTTTAGTTATTTTTTCCCAACGCTTATAACTCTCTTTCTCTCAGTAGCTCATCACAATGCGCCTCTTCCACAACCCACTCTTTCTCACTAACTCATCAGAATGCGCCTCTCTCACAGCTGTTTTCGAGAATTGCTTTCATACACTACCAGTGAAGTGCAACTAGTCAGCTGATCGAAAAAATTCCATTTTTTTCCCTCACACGAAAACTGTCCATGAGGGCCACGGTCCAGCTGTTTGGACAAAGCTCCAGCTGTTAGGGCAAAGCTCCAGCTGTTTGATGTTAAATGTCAAATGTATTGATGCAAATTTTGGACAATAGTGGTTTGATATACTTCTGGTCTCTTCTGTGCTATGTACGTATCTTCCAAACATTTTACTAACAAAATTTCTTTGTGTGAGCAGTGCTATAAGTTTTTATGAATCAATTTGCATACGGTTACTGGCATTCGTCAGACTTCAGCATTTCAAAATGCATTTCACGTGTCGTGTTTATGGCCCATTTCCGTCTGCTCCATGCCAAAACGTGCCGCGCCATTTTCGCCAAATTGTCATCATTCCAATTCAAGCATCCGTGTGCTGTTCATTCAAGCATGCAGGAGGCGCAGTGTGCATTTATGAGCACTTACAATCGATATGTGTATTATAGCCCTAATACTCGCTTGCATGTCGATGTATGCTTCGCGTGTGTGCACTTTCAATAATTGTTGCTAATAATTGTGCTGGAGCGTGTCAGCGCAAATACTTGCTCGCATCAGCTTTCTAAATATACCAAATTACTCTTTTGGGTTGTATTATAAAAGCAATTGAATTGTGTAGACAAATATTGTAAACAAATTGTTGTCGCTTTATTGTGCTAACAATTTAAATTTATTTTTTCACAACTAAGTGCTCTAATTAAACGATTTCAGCTTTTAATTAATTGTCGTCTGATATTCGCAATTGCATTTTTTTTTTACAAAAAAGTGCTGCTTTTGTGTGAATTTAATTCATTTGAAAACTTTTGAAAAATGTTCTAGCAAAATCTCGTGCATTTCAGCGTGCGACAAAAGTCTACTTTTGTTTTTAAAAAATGAAAATATATAACAATAACAAACTACAGTAGAACGAAAATATAGCATTACTGCATTTCAAAGTTTTGAATTAATAAAACTTTTATCAATTAGTTCAAACGTTCAAACCATCACAGTAAAATAATATGCATATCAACTAAAACATAACAAAAGGATATTCTGGCGACAGTCACAATAGTCACAATTCAACTCTTTGTATCAATTGAAGTTTTTCTCTGCGAAAAAGTGACAATAAAAGTAGCAATCAATTGTCACTAGAATGACAGAATAGCACTATAAGTTGCAAAGAAGCGAGTCATTACAGATCTCCGCTAGTTTACTGGTCAAATCAAAATCCACAACGTTGGACAAATATTTGCTTTACAATACAACTTAACCTCGTAGTTCTTCTTCTTCTTCTCCTTGATTGGTCCGGAACATCCCATTACCGGATTACAACCAGGGTTTAGAGGGTTATCCTCGTTGTTGTACACTTAAAAGCTATTTATTTGCATATAGCTCCAGTCGTTGTTGTTGTCTTTTCTATGGCATTACTTCTGTGCAAGAAATTATTTTATAAAAATTTAATTTTTTATTGTAACAATCCAAATTTGAGGAATAATTGCAAGTTTTGTTTAAAGCGCTTCTTGCTGCGACCTTCTACAAAAAAATCACTGTATTTTCAACAACTTAATTTGTTAGGTTAACTACTTAAATTGTTCTCCTTCTAATCCAATTTGTTGTTCCATTTTCACTATGCTACTCAAATGTTCAATGTCAATGCTCGAACTTCAGTGCTCTTCCTCAATCTCCCACCCAAGTTCAAGAACTAAACATCAATTTGACGCCTAAGCTCTCAAGCATGCTTGACAAGCAGCCACTCCACTCCACGCCACGCTACTCAACACAAGCACAGAGGCAAACCACTCAATGGAGAAGTTTATGGTCAAGGTTTGTGCTGTTTATGCCGTTAAGCGTGCGCCTTCAACATTTTATGACTGTCATATTGTTGTTCGCTGTTGTTGTTGTTTTATAATTTGCCACTGTTTAATTTTTGGTTATATTAATTTTGCGTTTCTTTGTTTTGTTGTGACTAAACATGGGCAAGTACAAAACAATAATGAAAAACGCCTTCAAACAAGCATTTAAAGTTCACTTGACATTTTTTTTCCTCATTCACACGCAAGCTCATGGATGCCAATGAAAAGGCCTACGCTCGCACATGGGCGTATTCATGTCGTAAATGGGGGTGCGGGGTAGGCTTAAGCTCCAGCCAATAAATTCGAATTTTGGTCTAAAAAGGTTGCAAGAGCACTGCTTAAAAATTATAGGCAATATTAATAAATGAGCTGGTGAAAAAATTTGTTGGAAATGATCGAAGGCTACTAACAAGCAATATATGAAGCTGAGCCTCTCTTGCACACCCACAAGCTATGATAGATCGTAGCATTATGACTAGAGCCCGACCGAACGCTCGGTCTCGGTCTCGGTTACCGAACAGTTCTGCCAAAAGGTTCGGGTTCGGTCTCGGTTCGGTCTCGGCTACAAAAGGCGGAGTATTTAGCCGAACAGTTGAGGAACAAATTGTATAGTTTTAAACAAAATATAAATTTTTTAATAATACTTTTTATTGATTTTTCATACATCAGATGCTTAATGTAGGTATTTATACCTCAAAAGAATTGTTTTTTATAATAAAATGTATTTTTTCCTAAAAATGTATAAATTTTTTTTCATTAAAATTCTTTTTCTTTTTTTTGCATATGTATTCGAAAGGTTCGATCTCGGTCTCGGCCGAACATTAAAAAAAGGCCGAACGCTCGGTCTCGGGCTCGGCCAAAATTTCAGGTTCGGTCGGGCTCTAATTATGACCTGCTCTCAAACTTTGTTACCATTTTGCCGAACTATTATAAGCCGCTCTCCAACAAAGAGCAACAGGCGCTCTCAACAATCAAGCAGCGCTCTCAATAATATGAGTATCATATCAACATTGGCAAAAGTATGTCTTTTTTCTTTTTTTAAGTACCCTGATTTGAAAAGTACCGAAGTATATTGAATCAAATTATTCTAATTTCATACATTTAACACATTTCAACAATATCAGATTTCTAAAATTTATCACTGAACTCCTTTCAAATTATTTTCGTGGACTCCTCTTCTCTTATTTCCGTGCCAGGCACGCCCATGCGCTCGAACTTCCACTTGTCTCAAGTTTTAACTTGACTTTGGTTGAATTGTTGTCAATGGCTTTTGCTTTGGCTTTGGTTTTCGCTTTGTATAGGGTCAACTAAAATTTGAATAATGAATTTAAATTTTGTAGGAAAGAAACGCTTCTCTGCTTCTTTTATGGCTGATGCTGCTCCTGCTGCTACAGCTCGTTTTGACACTTTTTGGTGGGGGCTCGTGCCTATTATTTATGAGTTTCCAGTTCCGAAAAGAGAGCATAAAAAAGTGTAGCAAAAATTCGATATGTTTTAACTACAAACGACCAACGATTTTTGACATATATTATGCTATACGACTTTTCAATAAATCATACGAAAATGCTAAGAAAAGTAATATGGATAATGTCAGCTGTCAGCTATTCGGTACATGCTTGACATTTATTAATTGCTTGCTCTTGATTCTAATTGATTGCTATGATTTTCGTTGTTATTGAATTGTATGCTCTTTTTATAAATTTATGCTCGATTTCGACTGCTCCGCCCATTATCAAAAATCTTGCATATTTATATGACATAAAATGATCATCGATTTTATTAAACGACACTACTGGCAACACCGCAAAGGCATGTTCGATACGCTTGTCACTAGCGCTGCTGCTGACCTCTCTATATACACTTCAAGGAATTAACAAGTTCTTATTTGGTCAATATATTTTGCATGTAGGTGGCAACAGCGGAAATGTATATACATACATATATCAATATCCGGTCAATTAGCTGAGATCTGAATCGCTCTTGTATGGCTTCAATGATAAAGAAAACATTAAATAATATTTTCGAAGGCTCTCTTTAAATTTAAACTTTTAAAATTGATTTTATTATGGAACCATATGTTTTCCTTGCAGCTGACAATAATATCTGAATTCTGGCAACAGCAAGCAGTCAGTGGTGAACTCGAATTCGAGCTGATTTGACATTTGGTATGAAACCACGCACGAAATAAAGTGCAGAAAAAGAGTGCACTCAGGGTTGCTCTATGTGCAGGCTTAGAAGTATGTGAATATCAAATTAATATCAAAAATTCCAAACTTTAAAAAAACTATCAAAATCGTAAATCCTAGCATATCGAACTAAAGTTTTCTACTCTTTTCAAATATCAGTAGAAAACAATAAAAATTCAATTGATCCATCATAATCTGAAATTGAACTGACTGTTGAAAAATATGGCTCATAAGTGTTAGAAGTCATATCAAATATCATTCCAGAAATTATCAGTAAATGTCGAGAAACACTCGTGGCAGTCGATATCAATTGAGCCAAGCGGTATATATACATATATACATATATGTACATATAGTGCACATGCCAGCGCCATTGTCATGATCATGCCTAATGTATTCTAAATTGATATCACAGACATTTGAATTTTTTTTTTAGAAATGGTTCATTTTTTTGGCTGGAATTTTAAATTTGCAAAATTTCTTTTTATAAAAAAAGGGGCGAACAACACAGGGCAGATAAGTACACAGACAGATTGATAGGCAGACAGACGCAGACAGCACACAGCTAGACAGATCTATAAACGAACGGACATATGGACGAAGCTATAGTCAGACAGACAGAGAGACATACAATCAAGCACGCTCCAGCACGATCAGCAACAATAACAAACAGGGTTGCAAAATTATACTGTCACATTTGTAACGAATTCACTTTTATAGTGTGACAAATTGAAGCACTGGAATTTCAACAAAATTTCTCTTTCTAAGAGTTTTGAAACAGGTTTACTATCCTTTTACTACGAAGTTATTGTTTATAGTGCTTCTTGTTTAATGTTTTCACAAAATTTTTTGAAATCGTAATCAATAATTTTTGACGTACATTCATACATACATACATATATCATATACACATACATACATATACCGATCTAGAATTAGAACTAGATATCTGAAACGTTATCTTTATAAAAACCAGCATATTTTCAATTCAAACAGAGGTAGGCGCCAATTCTTGAAAGCCTGCTGTGATAGTAGAATTGTCGCATTTTTGGTAAAAATTGTTGCAAATAATTCTGTATGCCAAAAATTTCATATTCATTATCAAAATTCTGATGTAATCAATTTCTTCACTTTCTTTGCAGAAAGTAAATAATTTTCTAAGTCAATTGAATTGCAGGAAAAATTGCAATGCTGTCAGATTTTGCAGCCCTGCTAACAAATTTTATCAAATAAAGCAGATCCAGCCGGTCTCGCCGTACAGAATAACACAAAAACAAACGACAGCCACTACAAAACGCTGTCAACAACAACTACAATAAAATGACAAAAGGCATGCCAAAAAATTCGAAACTGTTTTTTTCGCTCACTCATTGAATTGCTTTGCCCGAAGTACACACGCACACACACACACAGATATAGAGAGATACAGCTACACACAGTCAGACATATCTACAAAATAATTTTCAAGGTTGGGGTTATCATGTTGCCAAGATCAAGGCGAACTGCGGACGGACGCAGCGACGACGACGTAACAAGCCGCAGCGAAGCAGCGCAACGTCGAACAGGGGCAAAGGCACGTTTGACCAGTCTAACTGAGAGATCGAGAGAAAATAAGGCAGAACGAGAGCACAGCAGCAGGGACGATGATCAGATGATGATGAGCAACATTAATCAGCGATAATTTGCCTATAACCATTCGATGAGATTAGATGAAGCTGAAGCTGTTATGATGTGTGAGTGCGTGTGTGTGTCTGTGTATGGCCGGAAGTACCATGGTACATGCAAGCATCTTGCGCTTTGACAACATGTAATAGTATTTTTCAAATCTTTAGTACACGATCGTTCGTGTTATACATTTAGTTAATGTTTACAGCATGCAACAAATGTTGATGTTTGTTGTTGTTGTTGCCATTGAAAGAGTGAAAAAGAGCTCATTAATTTGCATGCATTATTTAGAAATTGCTTTTAAAATTTTTACAATTTAATTTATATTATCGGTTACGACTTATTTTCTATATTTTTTATATGTGTGGCTTGCCATTTAATGGCAAGAATCTTTTGGATTTCAGCATTTTTCAATAATGCTTTCGAGCTCTTTAATTTAAAAACACTCAACTTATAGAAACAACTTATTCTTGAAATCTTTTTAGAAAAATGTCTATGTGGAATGATTCAAAGATCTCCCTATCTTTGATAGAAAAGTCTTAAAAGAATAGCACAAAATAATCTTCATTGAAAGCTTCAAAGATCTCTCGCTAAGGGCTTTCCTTTTTTTCTAAGGCGCAACTTTAGAGTGCAAAGAAAAGTGCATTGAAATGTATTTTTACAGAATTTTTAACTTTCGATCTCTCTTCTAAAATGTTTTCTCTTTCTTCTCTTTTCCTTAATACATTTTTCCTTCCGTTTTTTCAAGGCTTTTTTATCAAAAACTTTACATTCTACTTGAGTGCAACTTCAGAGTGCAAAGAAAAGTGCATTGAAATGTATTTTTACTAAGCTTTAGAACTTTCGATCCCTCTTCTAAAATGTTTTCTCTTTTCCATTTTTCCTTAATATGTACATTTTTGCCATTCCTTTTTCCAATGCGCTTTTTTCAAATACTTTACATTCTACTTGAGTGCAATTTCAGGGTGCAAAGTAAAGTGCATTGAAATGTGAATTGTATTCTCTTTTTACAAGTTAGTTGAACAAATTATTAACAATTTTTGTTGTTGTTTGTTTTGGCTGTTATCAGCAGAGAGCTTGAAAGCATGAGAGTGTATGTATTTGGAGGAGACGTACATATGAAAAGTAGCTATTGTTGCACCTCGCTTCCACCATCAACATACTCCAATAAAAGTGTTGACAGCATTCAAGCGACTCGTGCCTCCGTCCGCCCGTTCGTACGTCTCAACAAAATGATCAAATGTGATTTCATTTTAATTTGCAATTAATTTATTTTTTTAATTTAAGAAAGTGTGTGTTTTTTAGTAATTGTACAGCATTTTACAATTTAATTGTGTTTTCATTGTATCAGGCAATTGTCATGATTGTTGTTTTCTTTGTTGTTGTAAGAAATTTATTTAATTCTTAGTCACACACGCTGTCTGGATTACTTTAACGAATTTCACATGGCAAGTTTAATAAACGCGCCTGCGGTCTGAAACCCCCTTCAAGGACGTTTAACGACGCTTTTGACTTTTGTTTCGTTTTTGTTGTTGTCATAATTTTGTTGTTGCCTTTTGTATATATATAATTGTTTTGATGTACGTATATTTTTATACTCGCACTCAGTCAGTGGCAATGCGCAGGAATTTCATCTGAAGGCCAAATAAACAAATCTTAGTCTTCGATTTATTGCGATTTATTTCAAATTTTGACAGCTGTCAATTAAATGAAGTGCGCGCGCACACACACTGTACGCAAATATTTGTATAGCAACGCACATTCCAAACGTTCTGAAAGCGTTCAGTGTACATTTGCAATATCTAAGTTTAGTATTCGGCTTCGGCCTTTTAAATCATAACTTCGGCTTCGGTCGAAAATCGTTATGCGGCAGCTCTTTAGTGTTAACTTAATAGGCAAAAGTTGTAAACTAATAAAGAAATTAAAAGACATGAAATGATCATCACTAGCGTTATCGATTAATTTTACTATCAATCAAACCCAAATTGATCATATTTCGATCAAATGCTATTTGATGAAGTCTAAGCGCAAAATTTTTATCTTTTTTTCAGCAATGACGTTTTATGTTTCTTTAATAACTTTGCGCTCTCTTCTGCCTGCGCTCATTCACGATCACGATCGCGCGGTACACACCCTCAAAAAATTACGCGCTATTGTTGGATTATTTGCACAATTAAACTGAATAGCAAAAAGCGTCTGTGTGCTGGCGTTAGTGTGCGTTAGTGTGTTGCGTGTGTGTGTATGTGTGTAATTCAAAAACACGTTTTGCATATTTGGTAAAATCTTTTTAAAAAGTATATTAGATTGAACTTTCAACTGACACGTGCCGACGTTTTTCTACCATGCAAAATATTCCATTCAATTTGAATAAAGATGCCCTGTTGTTGTTGCTTTTGTTTTAGTTGCTAAGCGCGTTTGCGTTTCAAGTATGCGCAAAACAACAACAACAAAAGCAATTACAACAAATAATGAAATCATAAACAATCATTTTATTTCAAGGTCAATCTATGAATTTCGTTTGCTTAGAACCAAAAACAGCTAACAAAATGTATATTATGCAACAGTCTTGTATTTTTAGTAGCAGCAACTTTTAAGCACTAAAAGCACGAAAGTCTTCATTTTCTTGAATTTCTTCAGCTTTTTTACTTCTCGATCAACTTTTTTACTTTTTAAGAAAATCTTGCTTTCAGTCATATCAATATATCAGCTGAAGTAAAAGGAAATTCATTATTTTGGATGATATTATATACAATTATAAGTGTCAAACGGAACCCTAACTGCTATCGCTAAGGCCCCAACAGGATCTATGCGTGGCCCTTTTTTTAGGCAGCAAGATTATCCTAACCTAAATATGTATATATGTAAGTATGTATATACATATCTATTATATAGTTGGCTTGAAAGTGCGATCGGGCTACGCTAGATGGCTTTAGAAAGATAAGATTTCGTACTAAAAAACTTTTCTGTTTACCACATCTAATATTATCAGCCTTAAATTTCTTTATTTTCTCACTTCACCAGCTTGTTTTTCTTTCCATAGCTTTTTGCCCTACTTCTACTAAGTATATATCCATCCATCCCTCTCAATTTTTGCATCCCTACTACTACTATCTACGATTCTACATTACGTTTTTTGCCAATTCTGCTACTTTTTACTACTCTTTCTTATCAAAACACGCGCGTGCGCAAATTGGCGCGAAATATTTTTTGCCTCTTTCCTGCTGCTCTTTCGAAATTATTTATTTCTTCTAATGCGTTATTCGATATAAGTTCTTACCACTTCGACCACTTCTGCTGACTCTTCGAATATTCCTTTTTTTGCCGATGATGTCACTTTTTTTTCGTTCTTTTCGTTTGATTACTTTTCCACCAAAGTCAACAAAAAAAAATAGTTTTGCTGCTAAAAAAAATCGAACCTGAAATTCGAGCATGGCAAATTGCTTTTTATTTATTTTGGGTTTTTTAGAATTCTTGTTTATTTTCTTCGCAGGAATAACACCCAAGGTCGTTGTCCATGAGCAATTTAAATTTAAATTTTTTATGCGTTCTTTCGTTTCGGCATCTTGGAAAAAATTGCTTGCTGTGTGTGTTTTTTTGTTATTGTCGAAAAATCTGCGTAATCAAATGTAGCTAATTTCTTATTTAAATGTGTTTGTGTGTGTGTGTGAGTGGCAAAAAATAGTAGTAGAAATAGTTATGAGTTGTAGTCGCAATAAGCGTAAAGACGCAAAAAAACCTAATCAAGGTTAAATTTTTGTGTTTCTGTGGTTTTATTATTAAAATGTTGTATTTTTTAGAATTTTTTATGCAAATGCATAAATGCGTAAATGCTTAATGTGAGTAAGAATTTTGAATATTAAGAAGGTTTCATAACAGAAGTTATTTTAATTTAAAGCAAATATGCTATTGTGTGTTTTTAAGAATAAGAAGCAATTGCAAACCGTCTTGAAAAAAAAATGTGTACGCTACAAATAGATAGAAGAATTGAGAAACTGTTAACCCGCGTTCAGTTTTGTTTATAAAAAGCTTAATAAGCTTGATATGATATCATAACAGGCTTCGCCTTTTTAGCTTCATCCCTTACTACGAATCAAATTTAATTGTTCTCATAAAGAATTGCATGATACTTATTTCATGACACTAATTTCTTTCTAGCAAACATTTCATGCGCAGTGCGAGGTTAAATTAAATTCTAATTTCTCCGCTTAAAGTTTTTCTTTTCAAAGAAAAAAAGCTTATCCAACAGTTCAAATCTAAAGCCACAGTGCTGCCACCTTCCTATCAATCACAATAAAACTTTCTTTGACAAATTTGTTAAAAATTTCACAGCTAATATTGCAAATAGTGCCATTGCAATTAAAGCTGTGCCACTTTTCTGTTATTGCTGCTGATGATTTCGCGCCAACACAACCAACAAGCTAACCAACAAATGCAAACCTGCATTCGAAAAAGTGGCGCGCGACTTCAATAGGCATGGAAATTTCACTTTCTCTGCGCGGCGTCGCTTGATAAAGTGTGTGGCACCATTTTTGCAAGCCAACTAGCATAACTTTGTCTCGCTCTTGCACATGCAACTTTTGAAATTTGCGCGCCAAACTGCAGTGAACTTGATTTGAGTTGCTGGCCGAGAGGGGCAAATGGGCACAGCAAAAGGAGAAGAGTGAGTTGCAGTTAAGCATGAAAATTGCATTCCGATTTCGCTTTCGCTTGGCAGCGAAGCACACACACACACAAACGCATACAAGCACTTGAAAGAGGAGCATGCTTTTATTGTGGCTATTTGGGTTGTGCCGCTTCACGTGCTATAATCATTAAAAAGGTGCAAAAAAGTTATATGTAGAGTTAGAAAAAATGTATGTGACAATTTCATATCCAACTTTTGCAAAAACAAGCGCTTGCTGCTACACCAACACACGTGCATACATACATATATAAGCATACGTATGTAGTAAGTACGCGTTTAAGTCAATGAACTATTTTTTGCTGTAATTAAACAAATTAAGCGTATAAAATTGTTAGTTGTTGAGACAATCGGCGACTAGAGTGCTATAATTCTTGCTTATATTGCCAAGAAACACTTTTTAACAAGCCATAGCAATTTTTTAAAAGTTTCCATAAAATTATAGCAAACTTTTTATGATGAAATTTAGTCCACCTGAGCCAATGTGCTATAATTATATAGAAAAAATCTTTCTTATAAGCCATAGCAAATTTTAAAAAGTTGCCATAAAATTATAGCAAAGCTTTAAAAGTGCAATTTATGCTTACTTGGTCACTTAACATAAATGTCTACTATTATTAAAGCTAAAATAAGACGCAATAGTGCAAAATTAAGTCAAATATTATTCTTCAACATGCCATAATTTCAAATAATATAGTTAACTATAACAAAATAGAGCACAAACTGTAGTCTTTTAGAATTTGCTTGTATACCTACTATGCCAAAGTGAATATTACAATTACTAGCTTATTCCGACAGCTATAATTTGACAATCTCGATGACGTACAAAGGCTCCTTTTCTTAGTTTATAGCACCTACATACATAAGTGATGTTTACACAATAAAGTTGCTTTGGTTGATTTGCTTTTGACAGCTATTTAAATTGAAACAGCGAAGCATGATTTTTTTGTAAGTGATTTGCATTTTGCTGTATAAAGGCTGCCATAAAAAATTGTCAAATTTGTTCTTTGAAGAAAGCAAAACATCTTTCTATACGAGAGAAAGTTGAAAGATAGTGTATGTAAATGTTGTGCTTTATTTTAATAAAAATATTGCAGTTATGATCATTTTGTTAAATACAACAAAAAATTGCTATATAATTGTTGCAACTTTGTTCTTTTAGTTAAATTTAACTCTGTATTAAATTTACAGTGGATTACATTATAGAAATGCTATAATTTTATGGCAACTTTACAGCAACTTCCCCAGTACAATGTAAGTATGTCAAAACCAGTGTCACATTCATTATGCATGCGTTTAAAAACATTTTCCCGAAATTTTAAAATTGGCACAAGCGGAAAGAGCATGGTTAAAAAACAACAACAAGTGCGCAATAAAAATTTAATTAAAACTTCATGCAAAAGTAGCGCTGCTCTATTGGGACTTCTTTAAACTCAGTCAAATGTTAAGCACTTGTTTCTACGCAAAAGTAACGGTTTTTTGTGACAGTCTAAGTTCATATTTATTAAAGCTCTACTTAAATAAAAATTATTCGGAATATTGGAAAAAATTTCTTTACACATGCGTACTTAGAGGAAAGAGGGCATGCTTTGGTTTAAAAAAGCGCTTTGTGAAGGAAAGAGCTTAAATGGTAGAGCTAAGCAAGTCGGCTTCAAAAGAGAGAGAGAGAGAGAGCTCATGAAAGAGCTCAAGATCTAAGCAAAGATATTGAGAGCAATGTTTAAGAAGAGCAGCGAGCTTTTAGCAAAGCTTTATTTCAAATGTGGTGAGATTTTGCATGCGCTTTGCTGCTCGAGCTCTTAAAACTTTTTCATAAAAGAGCTTTCAGCTTTTAAGAAAGAGCCGCACTCTTAAATTCATAAGATTTGTGAGAAATATTTTTACTTGTTACTTTCTCGGCTTATTGAGAAATCAAAATTTTAAATGATATATTCGCAGTGTTGAAAGCAAATGAGTGGGTGTGGCAGTACTGGGAAGGCTGCTCGATTGGAACAGATTCAAACTGCTAGCATAACTTTAATTATGATTTTCAGGGTAACTTTAAAAAGATCATTTAAATATTTAGGAGCAATAAAGTTAAATTTTATGTGAAAAGTGAGGCACAGATTTCAATTTACGGTTTTGAAATAACTCTGAGATATAGACGAAGCAAGTTTTATATGATCATATTATCAGGTTCTGTTCTACTTGACTACAGAAAATTATTATATTGAATGAACATGAGTTATAACTAATTAATTATTATATTGAATGAACATGAGCTATAACTAATTATTTATTTGGTCGAATTAAATCTTTTTTAACTAATCATTAGGAAGTAAAATATTCTATTTTCGGAAAGATGGAATTTTTGAATTAACATTTTCAAAAACTTGTTTCACTACTCTTTCAAAACAGAACTTTAGAAAACAATTATAATTCATAACAAAAAATTGTTTAATCTGTTACAATTCTTTAGCTTCTTCAATTTAAAGGCAAATATAAGTTGGCAAATCTGCGCCTCTCTCCCCTGCTCATAATTTGCTCAATTGTCAACTCAGCGGCCTACTCTTGCGCCCCAGGTGCTGACTAACTGAACCCACGGGAAACCATTTGTTGTCTGTGCGCGACAAGCTGTGCCACTTCTTCTCCCCCTTCTCCGTTCGGACTTTTCCAATATGACCGTCAAGCAAGAAAGTGCGCATTTTCTGTAATGAATTTCACAATTTCACTGACATTGCCATCGCCCATCGCTTTCCATATAAATAAAATAAATGTTTTCCACTGTCATCAGCGGCAGCAGCAGAAGAACAACAAAAACAAGTCGAATATCTAATAACAAGAAAAAAGTGCACTTGTACAAAAATAAATTTCAACGAAGAGAATATAACATTTTCAAAATTTCTTGTCGACCTTGACCGTGAATTTAATTTTAAACCGACGACAACAAAGCGCAGCGTAGCAGCAAGCTTTCAACACGCCACCGCACGTTCAACACGCCACCATAGCTGTGCCACACTTGCATATGCGCTACTACTGCTCCTCCACCACCTTCACCAGCCTTGTACGAGAATGTACTTTGTACGTCTTTTTCACAAGCTCTCTGCTGTTGCTTTTTAGCGTGCCTGATCCCAAAACAGCTGAACGCTATTCTACAGGTACTTCGGGTCGTATGTTGAGCAGGCGGTAGGCAGCTGGCAGGGGCAGGTTGCAGCGGCCGGCACGTTTTGCTTACGTAAATTCCATATTTGGCGTAGTTGGCTCTGTGGGCTCTCACTTGCTGCTGTTTATCTTTTCCGATTAAGTGCATGCGCCGGACCCGGCGATTTTGTACCGACGTCAATGCTCCCAATTTTTGTTAGTATGCATTATTTTGCTGTGTCATTTTGACATTTGCACTGCATTTCTGCAATTGTTGTTGCACTCTGCTAGCAGTCATATGCGAGTGCACGAGTGTATGTGTGTAAATGTCATTGGCTTTTGCCGTTGATTAGTTGGTATGAATGAAAGGCACTAGTCGAAGAACACATTTGTTCATTCTTTTTGCAGTTATTTAGCAGAATATGTTTTTTCCTGCAATCTTTATACTCCAACATGAAATCAAAAGCTATTGATTTAAAAAATCTATTTACATATAAACATTACATATTAAATTAACTTCAAAACTTCCTAATAAAAAAGTTAAATTCTTTTCAGGAGAGAGCTACTCCTGCTTCTTCCTGCCCCTACAGTCGCACATTAAATACAATTGAATTTCTGTGCACTGCCACAGGATTCCAATTAATTTCAGACAACCTTCAACGCCCTTACAAACCCACTTCTTACGCTCATACGTCTGCTCCTGCCACTGCTTCTCATCAAGGCAATTCAAGTGCAAGGTCAAATTCATTTGCAGTCAGAAAATTAAAATGCCGACAAGGGGCAGAGCTTGTGCAACAAAACAGGCTAAATTACAAAAAATGAAGTATGTAGATAATTAGAAATTTGGGCATGTAAATATCTGTATATCTTTATAAATGAACATCTATAGCAAGTGGTGCGAAATCGATAAAGAAATATATTTTTTAGAATAACTATGCTAATTTAAAAGAAGAAGTATTTCGTCTAATTTTTTATCTGCAATGCTTTTCTTTGTTTATTTTTAAAATGCACTTCAAATTACTACAAATCGCAGTTTGAAGCTTGCAAATCTCTGCTGAAGTTTGAAAACATCAAAAATTCGTTTAATCGTTAAAATCACTCCTAAATTTTAGTTTGTTGCAAATTTCTTTTGCAAGTGTGCAATGTAACCCTACAATCCAAATGGTTTATCAACTTGGCAGCATTGTCGCAAGTAAGATAAATCAGCTGATCAAGTCGTAAAACTATGAAAGTGCCAGAAAATTTAAATTTAAATTTAATACCAAAAAATGAACATACTCCATCAAATGACGCGCCAACCAACTACAGCCCAGCTGCAGAAAATTAGCCCAACTTAAAAGAGCGCCCCAATTTGCAATTTGCATTGTTAGTGACGAAAGTACCGTTACACATTTTGAACACAACGATACACCGATATTTCTGTGTAAAATAATGAATGTCGTTAAAAACTGAAGACTTGAATTTTGGCGTAATTTACGTTTTCATTCAAGATTTACCTCAATTGCTAGTTTATTTCGAACGGTGGCAGCGCTAGTCCCTTTCAATCCCTCTGCCAGCGCACTGAAGGCAATGCAGTGCCACACTACCAAGCAATCTAAATAACACAACCAATGAACATATGTTTTTGACATCTACTCTCAATGATATTCCTTTTTTCCTGTAAATTTTAACGAATTAACGTTCATTCGACCGTAAAAAATTAGAAATAACACTAGAATAACAGCTGATTGTTAGGAGAAAAATGAACTGAAAATATTTTTCTTCATGAATTTCTAAAATTTGTATAATATGACTACTAACCTTACGAAATGTCGCTTTAAAAATTAGAACTTTCAATGTAAAGTTCGTAAGTAAAATAAAGTAGTACGTCAATCAAACAGATTTTGGCTACAGAGAAACCCTGTTAACTACAATTTTCAAAAAGTACAAAAATTTGGTGGATCGTCAATAAGAAAACTTGCGGCGGAAAAAAGGAAAAACGCAAAACATTTAACGAAAACTCTCCAATTATTACTAATTATTAAATTTAACATTAATTTAATACAATGAAAAGAAGATACAAGTATTATTCAAGTAAGTTTTTGTAACATCCATCTTTGCTTACAATTTGTTCGGCAGCAATGCAACGGCCATTTTGCTCGGCACCAATTTTGAAAAAAAATTCGTTATGCGACAATGTGAATGCTTCCTTATATGGTATGGGTTGCAACGATTTTGTGAGTTTTTGGAAGGTACTACTGGATTTGTAGTTGGACATTTTTTCTTCGACTCCGACCGTGGAAATCTCCGCCACTTGTGGCCAATCGCCCTCTATATTATTTTTGTTTCCAGCTGTCCTCACTCCCTTGTTTAACTTGCTCATAGTGTAATAATATCAAGTGAACCAGATAGCTTGAAGTACCCTAGCTTGTAAAAAAATTTTTTGATTTTTCTTTTCTCCTTCTTCGTTATATGTCTTAACCCATCCGAGACATTAGTACAAAAAAGTTACTCAACATTTTTACGTGCCAAACAATTTTTATTTTCAGTAATGAACTAGCACGTGTGTTACATATTTTATAACAAATAGCGTTTATAAACCAATTGTTAATCTTTTTTTATCTCGTTAAGACCTCCTGAACTTCGCATTGTCCCAAAGAAATTTTCTAATACGTCTTGATTTAGTCTACTAGTCAAATCTTAGGACATTCCAAACTTTTCTTGCAGATATTTATACAGCAAATTTATGGAGGTATTCGTTATTACCACAAGAGTTGGCCATTGATGTTTTTTCTTTTTACTTTTTTCTTCAAACGCAAACTCAAACTGAAAACGGGTTAATATTTTTGACATCGCAACTGACAAGTAAGGGTACGAGAGTAGAATGTCATTGCTATCTGGTTCACTTGATATTATTACACTATGAACTTGCTTACCTGTAAGCTCAGTGATGTATGTATTAATATTTCTTTTTTATTTACACACACAGTAACGAGGGAAATAAAGATGGCATATATCCGGCGATTGAAGCCGCAAACTGCAGTGGAGACCATAAATCATATAGGAGAACCTTTCAGTTTGACCTTCGGGGTGCAGCCCCTCAATGGAGACCACACCGTTACGCTTACACATAGCGGTGTGGATTACCACGGGAGGGCCGCAACCCGAAAGGCCGCAAAGGAGATTGCGGCCGACAAAGCAGTTCGCGGCTACTTTACCACAGGTAAATCTTAAAATTTAATATAATTTTTAATCTCCAAAAATATTTTATTACAGACATCAAAGTACCAGGACGATTAACGAAAAAGATGGAAAAAAATAAAAAAGAGCTGGCAGCCTACGCAATCGGGCAGCTCGATGAAAAGTGGCGAAGGGAAGGGTACACTCTCAAACTTGACTATACAGGTAATTATCTTTATTATTTATTAAATCATTTTATATTGATTCCCTTACTTTTTCAGAGACAGCTAAAGAAGGTGCAGCACCTGCACCACGTGCGCATCTTGCAACACTAGATGCACGTCTTGCTACACCACATGCGCATTTCGCTAAACTATGTGCGCATCTTGCTGCACTACGTGCGCTTGCTGCTGCACCACCTTCACTTGCTGATCCAGAATGGCACTACTTTCATGATGATTCACCACCTGCTGCTGCAGGTTGGCAATACTTTGATGATGATTGAAAAGCACGACGGTCTTAATATATGTATACGCACAAGCAAATATGCCTCATTGTAGCGTTTAGTACCGAAATCAAATGCAGATTCTTTTTTTCCTATTTTTCTCATGCGTATATTACTCTTTTTTTATTACTATTAATTACTCCAATCAATATTTAAATTAAAATCTAATTTTAACAAACAATATTTAGCAAATAACAGTAACATAAAACTTGTATAAATAAAAGTAACTTTAAAAGTTTATGTTTTCGTGCGAAGAACTAGCTTTAATCTTAAACCAAAGAAAATGTATTATAATACAACAAGTGGGGCGACCTGTCGTGTGTGCCTGTATACACGACAGGTAATAAAACAATTAGCAACAATAAAAGGCAAAGCAAAGTAAAAAATAAAAAAAAAAAAGTTGAAACCTGTGGGATTCGATCCCATGACCTGCCGAGTACAAGCGCGCGGCTCTACCCACCGGGCTACACAGGGCACTGAATGCTTTCCTCTAAAGTCGTAGAAGAAAGAAAGTGAACATCAGGCAGACACTTTTTAGTCACTCTGCGTTTTATATATAAGACCAGCAGTATCGCGCCACTTCGTGGCGACTCTTCTACTTTTCCTTCGCCGATACGGAGAAGTCGTCTTAATTTTTTTGTAATTTTAAAACCAAAATTTTATAAATCCGTATTACCTACTATATTTTAAAATGTTAATATTTTAACTCTGCACTATGTATTCTGGAAATTAAGAGCAACAGAGAAATGTTGGTTACCCGAACGAACGTAACAAAGCCGTCAGCTCTGCTGTCACCTTTAACCAAAACTTTAATTAAAGGAAGTAAGCTCATTTTGCTGGTTGATAACGTACATACTTCGTTACCTTATTCAATCCGGATAAATAATTAAAGGAGGAAGTAGTAGTGATCCGGGAGGGAATAAATAAAGGAGAAAATATATAATTGTTACTATCAGTATCACAAAATTCGGTGTTTAGTGGAAAATAATAAGTACAAATTGTGTGAGGCTGGTTTTCGAAAAAGATTTTAATCCAATCTATTTCCCTCCAGATTTTTCTAAAGTTGCAATTTTTCATGAAACATGTGTAATTCCTATACATATTCTTAGTATTCCACCTTAATACAACGTCAGTCCCACCTACTTTTGCTACATATGTACATATATAAAAATTAGGCATATTTTTATTCTTTTGTAGTTAAGTCACCTATATGGGAATATATGTATGTACATATACATATGTCATTAACATTTTGTTTGATTCCCAATCCAAAGTTAGAAAGAAATAAAGCTTATAAAATTGATTTTACTAACGGACCAAATACCAAAAAAATAACTTAAACTCGTCTTGTGAAAAAAAAGACTCAGACGTAGCCTACTCTTGAAAAGAGTGTCTACATTTTCTTATATACATACATACATGCATATGTATGCAGCTACTCAAATTTTGACTTCAATTAAAAACTTGCTTAGATAGTTGAACTTATTTTGATTTCCCATGAAATCTAACCGAACAGTAAAAATCTCCGGTCATTTACACTGTCTAATGTTCAGTAGCACGGCTTCTGTTCACATCTGCCAATGTGTCTATTTTTATTAGTTTTGTTTTTTATCCCTGTAATCTTAAATTTTGTACAAACTTCTCTTTCGGTGAAAAAATTACTAAATAGTCGAAAAACCGAGGCCATACGGCAAGAAGTGTTAGCTGTAAGTCAAAATGTAACATTTTTTACATGAAAGTGGAATGAAAGGCATTACTGTTGCTGTGCAGAGAACAACACGATAACATTGCAAGTCTATGCTAACATACTCTCTCACTCTCATCAAATGTTGCCCAAAACAATGCTGTCCAAAAACAATGTGCAAAAACAATGCTACACTTAATGTTAAATAAACAGAGTAACGGTAACTGAACCATAACATTGCGCACGCAATAGTGTTTTATATAATAGTATGATAGCCCAATTCACAATCTTGTGCAAATGGTCTGGGATTTTTGCAATTGACGGTTTTGTAGCAAACAACTGTCAAAATTATTGTAAGTTTGCTACAAAACTGTCAATTGCAAAAATCCCAGACCATTTGCACAAAATTGTGAATTGGGCTAATGTATTATGCTATGTAATACAATACAATGTATTTTAATACATTTTCTTTGCTTAAACCAAGGCGTATGAAATACATAGTACTGTGGTATTAATACATACTCTACTTAAACGTTTGTAACGGTTTTAAATTTTTTTACTCGTAAATTAATAATTAAGTGTTTATAAAGGGTGTTTCTTTTGAAGTTGTAGAGCTTTAAATTTAAAAAAAATATCGCAATCTAATTTCAAGAATTTGTTGAAATTACTGCTAATTTTATTGAAAAGGCATTCCTTTTGAAAGCGCTCAAAACAACCCTACAATCGAAATGGTTTCATCAACTTGGCAGCATTGTCGCAAGTGAGATAAATCAGCTGATCAAGTCGAAAAATGACGGAAGTGCCAGAAAATTTATTAATACCAAAAAATGAACATACTCCATCAAATGACGCGCCAACCAACTACAGCCCAACTCCAGAGAAGTCGCCCAACATAAAAGAGCGCCTCAACTTGCATGTGAAAAGGCGCCTGCAGCAGGAGCCTGCGCCACTAGTGTCTCCTATAGAACTACAACAACAACACTCAATACGCAATGAGAAACAGAAGGAACCACCAAAAACGCGAAGGCCTTATCAAAAGCGAGCGGACAAAACAAAAACTGCTGATAATGCTGCTGGAAGCGCAGCAGGCGCAGTGCGGAAGTATAAACGCCATAAAGCACGACAGTTGCAGCTTAGCAGCACAGCTGTGGGTAATGCTGTGGGCGGAGCAGGCAGTGTTGCCGTTGGCAGTGGCGCTGTGAGTGACGAAAGTACCGTTACACATTTTGAACACAACGGCGGCGATGATGATGTCAGCCTAGATGGCGCGGGCCATGAAGCGGAAGCGCGCTGCGCTGGACAGCGCGATAAGGACAAATGTCCAGATGTGCTGGGTATGGTCTTGAGCCTTAAGAAACGTGCGCTCTTGCAGGATCCGGAAGTGCATGAGTTTCTGTGTAAAATAATGAATGCTGTTAAAAATTGAAGGCTCTTGAATTTCGGCTTATCTAAGATATATTAAATTTACTTAATTTTTATGAAATACATTTTATAACCGTTATTTACGCTGCTCTTTAAGATTCTAGGCGAAATGTTATCTTTGCCGTACACTGAAGGCAATGCAGTGCGATAGTGCTGCCAATCATTCTAAATAACACAACCAATGAACATATGTTTTTGACATTTACTCAGCCTCAATATTTTTCACATTTCGCAGTGCCGAAAAAAATAAAATTAATTAATTAGCTATTTTTTTTTATGAAAAAATGAATAATTTAAGTCGCTTAATGGGGCAATGCGTTCTCAACACGCAGCGGCATAGCATTACATTTGGCGGATGTGCAACAGCGGCAGCGCTGCAATCGCGCAACAAGAGCAAAATGATTGTGAAACCAAAACCCGGAGTGGGAATACAATATCGCCGCATTGTGCACTTCAAGGATGAATACACCGTAGAGCCGCTGAAGATAACTCACTTGGCCGGACGTGATCCAGTTACCGGGCGTGTGGTGGCCAAGGGCATTGGAGGCGGCATCAAGCAGAAAATGCATTGGGTTCAATGGGTGCGAGATGGTCCCACGGAGGGGCCGCCGCAAGAAGAGCGTGTGGTTCAGCTTATAGTGGACGGTTGTCGTACGGCGAAAGTGGCGCTGGTGGCCGTGGGTGATGAGCTGAAATACATACTCGCGACGGAGCATATGAAAGCGGGAGATATAATCAAAACTTCGCGTTTCATACCGAGAATACCAGGTGCAACAACACAGAATTATGTAATTAATATTATGCGGCTTTTATAACTACTTCAACACTCTATACAGTGCGTCCGAATGAGGGTGACTCCTATCCGCTGGGCGCGCTGCCATTGGGCACGCGCATACACTGCTTGGAGAAGAATCCCGGCTATCCGTTTCATCTGATACACGCTGCCGGCACCTACGGCACCATACTGCGCAAATTCGATGATAAGGTAGTGGTGCAGTTGCCCTCAAAGCGTGAATTCGCCTTCGACAAAACATGCATGGCCACCGTGGGTGAGTTGAAGCATAGAAGACCTCGATTTTCGAGTTCAATATGACAGCTTCTCTCTATCGCTAGGTCGTGTTTCCAACATAGAGCACAACAAGGAGCACGTGGGCAGCGCGCAACGCATGCGTGAATTGGGTAATCGGCCGCGTTCAGGTCTATGGAAACGCAAAGAGGGCAAGCATGGCCGCAAAATACGCAAACTACCACCTATGTCAGTAATAGCGCCACCACCCAAAAAGCAGGACGAAGTGATCAACCTAACGCTTAATTTGTAAATATAAAATGCACTTTCGTTTGGAATATTTCTTAAATGTGCATTTGCCAAAAAGTTGTTAAAGCTAAAATTATAAATTAAGCAGCAAGTTGCAAGCAATGTAGTTTACTTCCTCGACTTCTTCATGGAGAAACCCTGGCCGTGGAAGGTCTCCGGCTCGACGTCTTCACTCTCAGTCTTGGCCACGCGTTCGCTGATAGGCTTAATGCTACGATCGAACTTCAAGCAGCCAAACTGATAGTCATAATCTGGCACACCACGTGACAAAGTCTGCATACGGAAGATTTTTTGATTCTACTAATTCCACTTGCACACCAACGAAAACATACCTTCTTCACTACTGGCGTATCCAGTTGATTGTCTTTCTTCTTTTTTCCATCCAAACGCACGCCGGAGCCTTTGAAGGGCTCTACAATCTCCTCCATGACTTGGTCCTGTGAATCCTCCATAGGCTCTTCGTGTCTCCTTGGCATATTGGGCTCTTTGTAACCCACGGGCGCCTCAAATTCCACCTGTCGGAAGAGATATATCAAGTACATGCCACTACACTACCAACCATTACGCACATTCATATCGCACTCTATAATGCTGACCGCGTTGCCCGGACGCGTTTCCAACACGCACAGCTCATACACCTTCTTATTGTATTTTATGGCAATAACATCGCCCGTTGTGAGGCAAGCGAAATTGCGCAAAGCATTCTCCAGCACTGCCTTTGGATTGGTTATATCCAGAAAATCAGTGTTGTGTGGTTGAAATTTCGAGAAAGTAGCCACAGGCAATGACACACTCTCAATGGTCAGTATGTCGCCCTCCTCCAGCAACAGATTGTCCATCATCCAGTAAGGCAAATAGCATTTACCCTCATCGGCAACAAACTCTAATACGCCAGCATGTGAGGTTCGTCCCTTTTTGTTGTTGATCAGCTTGAAGAGCATGGGGTATTCCACATTAAGCCGGGTGAGTGTGTCCAGTGCAGAAGGTGGCATTATGACTGCGACAAATTGTAAAATACAAAGAAAAATAACATGAGCTGGTCCAGTGTACTCACTCTTGCCACCGCGCTCCACATCCAAACGCTCATTGCCCGGCAGCATTGACACAGAGAAAGATTTATATGTGGCCTGAAAGTTGCGCCCACCATCGGGAAACATCATGTTGAAGCCGCTGAATTGAAACTGCACACAATTTATCAGTTATTTAGTTGTACCTACTGAAAATATACACGCCACCTACCATTTTTCTTTACAAATTTTTACAGTTCAATAAATTTTACGTGCTTTTCCGATTTCTTTGTTTTTATTGCCTGTGCTTTGTTTTTGAAATGTCATTCCCACTGTTGACGCGCAGATCAGCTCAGCTGTTTTGTCAGCGCTGATTCACAATGCTTTTTTATATTGTGAACTCACACGAAAGAAATAAGAAAAACTTTTGCGGAAGTAGCGAAATAGCGTATATTGGCCAGGACTGCCAAAAGCATTTTAATTTTTACGGAACGAGAGAATTTAGTGATTTGTATAAACAGTTAAACACAATCGATAAAATTTATGAATGAAGAAGAAAACAATTAACAAAGCGAGGGAAATTGTATCAATATATACTAACTTCTCTTGATTCAATAACTAAAATTTGCTCTTTCTATCTCTGCTTTTTCCCAAAAAATAAAATCTGTGGTCAAAAGCAATAACGACTTAAGTCGACTTAAGACGAAATTGAGTTGACGTTACCACTGTATTCCTGACGTTGATGCGCATATTTTGTTCAAACCCCGGTATCTGTACCCATCTCAGAAAAAAAGTTATTTAAAAAAAACACATGCACTTATGTGCATTTCAAATTTCGAATTGCATTTTCTCGAAACAGTTGTTTTCGACTTAAGTCGTTATTGCATATGACCACAGAAATATAGACGTACACTTATTTTGGAAAGTGAGTTTATCTGAAAGAAATGAGAGAGAAATTCTTTTCATGAATTAAGTGCCATGTAAATGTGTTTTGAAGTGCATTCTAAAGAGTAATTATAACATGTAGATGCGTACCTTACTTCCGTGGTCCTTCTCATCTTTGTGAGAAGACTCCGCAGATGAACAGTCTAAAAGAACTACATATATACATAAAGATTTTTCTTGCAATGAGATAACAATGAGAGAGAAATTCGTTTCATGAATTAAGTGCCATGTAAATGTGTGTTTGAAGTGCATTCTAAAGAGTAATTATAACATGTAGATGCGTACCTTACTTCCTTGGTCCTTCTCATCTTTGTGAGAAGACTCCGCAGATGAACAGTCTAAAAGAACTACATATATACATACATAAAGATTTTTCTTGCGCGCAATACCCAGCGAAAGCTCCAACTGCATTGAAAAATTGCACGGCATATGTGGAAAATATTAAAACAGTTTACTTCCATTTTACAATATGATACAAAAACTTGGCAGCTCTATGCTTAACAACAACAACAAAATTAGCAATGCCGAACACGTGAGCAAATAGAAAGCCGCCATATGAGAAATATAAGAAAATGTTGCAAAAAATGCGAGAGCGGTGTATGAAATGTGCGCTGAGTTGTATTTCTGCGTACTAATAGTAGGTAACTTTTACATGCAAAGGTAGCGTATAGTAAACAGAAAAAAAGGCGTAAGTAGTGCTGCAAATTAAGCTTTTTTAGTCAAATATAATTTAATTGGAAACTAAAGAAGTGCGAAATTACTACTAATCACGTGCTTGAACTACACGCCTATTTCGCAATTGCACGCAGTATGGCGCTAAGCAAAAACAACAATTTTGAATAATGCCAGTGAACAAAGTACAGTTTTACAATTAGCGCTGACGCAACAACAACAAACACAGAAAGTGGAAATCATAATGGCAACAACACAAGCACAAAATAACAACACCAAACAACGGCGACAACAACAACAAAAGCAACAGCAACAAACACATTTGACGCGAAACGCGAAAGAACAAAATCACATGCGCCTCTCGCATTCAGCAGCAGTCGTCTCTGAACGTTCACTCTCGAAAGTAGAATTGAAACTCTCTTTCGACTTTTTTGATATATCCTGCAGTATCTGTGTGGAAATTTTCAATTCAACATTTTTGCCATTCAAGTGAGTATGCAGCACAATAAGAAAATATGTAAATGTAAACAAAGATTTGCCAATTGTCAATTTGCAGCGCAAAATTAAGTGATGTACTTTTTTTTGTAGAATGTAAAAAGTGCCAAGTGAAAATGATTGAAAAAAAGAATTCTGTAAAAATTGTGTAAACTGAAGAAAGCTAGCAAAGAAAAGTATGAGCATTTGTGAAAAGAAGAAGTGACAGAATGCCTTTGGGTATGTGCGTGTGTGTGAAGAAAGAGAGCAAATAGTCCTTTTTTTGTGACTGTGTAAAGTTGGCGCCGCATGTTCAGCTGCCGTTAAGAAATTGGAATTTCGCTGCCAATCGCGCAAAAAAGCAGAGCAAAAACATAGATTTTCTTTTTTTTTGGAAAATTGTGTAAGAAATTTTGAAAATTGTGCAAGTGAAAATTGTGTCAACTCACGTTGTCTCATCTTCGCCAGACTGCTCTGCTCATCAGGCAATCCACACGTCATCATATGGTGTGGGTGTGCGTGCGTGTGTGTGTGCTCAGTTAAAAATCAATACATTAAATTGGAAAATTATGTGTTGCTGTTGCTGGCCTTTGTTGCTACCTTTTCTATGTCATAAAAGAAAAGCTTTGGTTTTTCCTGTGAAAGTGCTTTGATTTTTTCTTAATTTCTTTTCTTGCCATTGCTGGGCAGCAAAGTCTGGTGTGGGCGGCCCGCCGGGCGTTCATTCAATCCCATCTAGCAGCGTTGCCAAGTTGCAAGCAATTACCCAAATTATAGGCAATTTATAAGTCTCAAGAGAAATCGACGATTTTTTGCAAAGAATTTATAAATACAAAATTTCTAATCACTGCAATACATGACAGTTGCTCTTTACGCTGTTAATGTTCAGGAATGTAGGATCAAGCTTAACTACAGGCGCTAGGTATGTTTTATTTGGGTTCCAGGATACTGTGGAGTTCAGGGAGCGGGCAGCAGGCAAACTGTGGCTCAACTGGTACGCGAATCGGCCCAGAAAAAGTCAGGTAAAGAGCTCAGATATAGCTGGCTGACACGACAAGATAAGATACATACGTCTGGAGTAACTGAGCCTAAAGTAAGCAAAACCAAGAGTGCTGAAGATTCAACTTGGCATCTCCCTAAGGCCAAGCACGCACAACATAAAATAGCTCAAGAGTAAAAAAGACTGGATAGGGGAACATAGCACAGTGCGTCTCCCTACTGCTGAAGATTTTTTCTGCCTATGTCGCTCATCCATCAAGCAATTTATTTCGAGGGAAAAAAACTAGTGGCAAATGATTCAAGCTCCTTTTAAATTATGCAACTGCGTGTATGCGTCCTTCCGTCCGAATGAACAACAGCCGGCACTCGTCCTTGAGCACGGTCAGAGTTCATAGCTGAGTGTGTGCTGCTGGCGACGCTTTGCGGGGTGTTTGGCGCGTGGCAGGCAACATACGAGCACGAAATTTGCCATTTTGACAAGGTGCAAAAATTTAAAACACGTTGTGACAGCTGCCAACGCATTGCAGCCGGCGCTGTCGCTGCAATTATTGCTACCCCGGCCTGCCGTCGCACCGCTCTCAGCCTACCCTGAAGGCTATTTTTCCAGCAGCTGCTGTGCTTGTTTGTGCTTCCGTTGCGTATTCCCTGTGCACTTCCGTTTGTGCCTAACTCGAGGTAGTTCTTCCTGCTCTCTGCGCCTTCCTTGTCAGCCATCTCTCACCTGGTTCTGCCATTCCAGCAAGCTTTATAAGCTTGTCTGATTTTTTCACTCTTTTTTTTCTACTGTCGTTATTATGTAAAACTCTATTTTTTCGCTGTACCACTCGTCTCACCTTCTCATCCCTGTCAACCCTTCGTTTCCCCCTTGCCTTTGTTCCAATGAAGTCCAAAAGTATGCCTGCATACAAATTCATTCTCATTTTTAAACTTTTTTATTTTTTCTCTGATTTTCTGTTTTATGTCTGCATTCTTTATTTTTGTGCTACTTTTTTATGTGCTCGTTTTTTCTTCATTCCTTTCTTTCGGTACAGTCTTTCTTGTATTTTTGGCAACACGCAATGTTTCAAATTTCAAAGTATTTTGGTTACCCTGCCGGCGTCTTCGTCTCGCCATCAGTAGCAGTGTTTGCCCCACCAGCGGGTTTTTTCGTATGAAGGAGAAAAGGGGCCAGTAGTTGCAGGCAGCATGCGGCCGCCACAAGTTGATCGGCAGCGGAGCATGTGCGTAAGATACCGTGCGAGGCACTGAAAATCCCCCAACATTGATAGTTGAGTGGGAAAAGTCGAAACGAATAGTCGACTTTGGAAATTTTTTAAGAGAAATTATAGAACGTTCGGATGTGGGTGCATTATTTGGCGAAAATTTTTATAACTAAACAAAAAGTATTCAGTAATAAGTTTTCATCTTACTTTAACTTGGGTACAACATGAATCGAACAAATTCGAGATAAATAGTCGACTTGTTAAATTCGTATGCATCTATGAAATAGTCGACTTACTCAAGTTGATTAAGCCTTATGCCTACTTTGAACCAGTTTCTAAAACAAACGTTCTTTTTAGATATTTCCTCCAATTTTTCTCTAGCTTCTAAGTTTCTTTCGAAATAATTTCTCCGAAAATATTCTTCTTAATGCAATATTATTCCAGCGGGACATTGTGAAAGACAATAAAAATTCCTTCACACTGAACAGAATCGTGCATATCTGTGCCATTAACTGTGCCTATCTTATCTAACCCCAACACACTCCTTACTTGTTTAAGTTGCCACTGAATTTTATTTATATTTATTTAAAGCTAGTCATCCTATTTGAGAAAGCAATTTTCTACATTGCCGCTTCCCCGCGTCTTGCTTTATTTTAGCATTTCTCAGCGTGCAGATATTGCAAATACCGATCCGATTACAGCCTGCGGCGTTTAGCATCCAATTCGGCAACTTGTTCACGTGTTCCGAGCTACGTGATCTCGCCGTAGAGAATGCTAAAAATAAATAAAGCTAACTGCCAGCGAATATTTACATACATATGCATAACTCAAGCCGATTCAAGTCGCTAATAAAGCGACAATTAAGTTTTATGACTGCAGGCTTTTAGCACATTTTTTGCCAGCGTTTCTAAGCAGAAAAGAAATAAAAATCTCCTCGTTGTTTAAATTCGAAAACACGCTTTTTAAGAATTTCTACATGAAACGAGACATTATTTGCAGTAATTTTTTTTTATTTGTGTCTTATCAAGAAAAAAAGGTTAACAAATATTTTATTCAAGAATGCAAGCACAAAAGTTAACCGCAATTGTTTTATAAAAACTATTGATTGCTTCGAGGTGTTATCAAAGCAAATTTGTTTAAAATAAACAACCGCATTTCACAAAAACCGATAGACGATATTGTACAGATGAATGCTTTGTTTTTAAGCACATAATTACTTACGATTTTGTAAGAAAGAAATGCAATTAAAGAAAACTATGTTTAATAACACTATGTTACACAGTAAAAATGTCGAACGAAAAATATTATATATTTCCCCATAAAATCGTCATGTGTAAATTTGTATCAAAAAAGTCGATTTTTAGAGGTCTCACTCTGTGCACCAAAAAAGTCGATTTTCAGAGGTCTCACGCTATATACTAAAAAAAAGTCGATTTTAGAGGTCTCATCCTATGTAGCAAAAAAGTCGATTTTCATAGGTCTCGCTCTGTGCACCAAAAAAGTCGATTTTCAGAAAGGTCGAGACCTCAATTGGTGTATGGTATTCAAGAGTTAATATATATACAGCCAAATATTTTTGAGATAAACTTCTTTTGAGAGATTTTCAATGCATTCTAAAGCATTTAAGAGACGGATGAAGATTACAAATTTTTTTCCTGAGCATAGTTTGCAGATAAAATATTCATTCTTTCAATCTTTTACTTTTTTATGACAACTACATATTAGAAAACGAATCAAATGTTTCTGATCAGCGACCTCAAATCAACTAAGCTATGAAATTTCATACAAATTCTTGCATTATGTATTATATTTTTGCACACTCTTTATATGAAGTCGAAGCACTGTGCGTGTTGACGTGAATTTTGGCTTGCTTTCGCTAAAGAGGCGCAGCTGCTTGCGCTGCTATTCACTTGCTGCTGTCACTGTCTATGACTAACTGCGCTGGCAGCGCCCCCTTGAGAGACAGAGCGAGCGAGCGCGCACGGCGTGGGGTGCCATAAAAAGGCGCACATACACACACCATGTTATCTAATTGCACCGGCAGCAGCAGCCACCGCCGCTTGCGAATGTATCGTCAGGCGATAAACTCGTGCTGCTCGCTACGGCTTCTATTTGCTTCTTCTTCTGCTGCGGCGTCCCCTTCTCCGGCTCCATATCGTATGCTTGTTGTTGCTTTAGCGATTTTTATAGACCTCTCGTTGACGCAGCATAATGTGTCAGACAGCCTCACGTTTGCAGCTCCGGTTAAGCGTTCGCGCTCACTGCCTGCCGCTGCCAGCTCACCTTTCCTCGATTCTACACTCGCTAAGTTTTGGTCTCAACAAATTTGTTGTTATCGCCACGTTCTACAGTCTTTCACAGTGGGGCAGAAACAGTCATTATCTGTTGTAAATTTAAGCTTTTAGCAAAGTATGTATGCCAGAAAGGGACAACATATGCCTGAGAACCGCACGCGCAACAAGCAAAAACTGTGGGTTGCTGTGGGAAAATTCACGCTGTTTAAGTGGATGTGTGTGGAAAAGTGGCAAACAATTGACTTAAAAAAAACATTTACGAATCTTTACGATGGTTCATTCATTCGACAATAATAAAGACCAATAAAATTATGGCAATCAATTTGCAATTTTATCTTTTTGACAGGCCAGCTGAAGGCCATTGCTGCTATAGCTGTTTTTATACTTATGTAGCTTTTTTTATTATTACATGGTAACTTATAATTAAAATAATTATCATGTAATAATAAAAAAAAAAACAAAAAAAAACTTTTTGACAGGTATTTGTGCACTTTATGCTACAGTGCGCTCTACACTCGCAACACCTCTCTTCTGCTTTTTACCCTCTGCCACTCTCGTGCTTCATTTGCCCGCTCAGTTCTGATCTACGTATGGGGCTTCCTTGCTATGATGTTGATTGATGGCATGAGGGAGCGATGAAGGGGACAGTCGCGCATGTTTGGACTTTAAATCGTTATTAAGCACATTCGTTGCGCTCTCGTGTTGCTGGCGACGCGCATTTTATGGTTCAAAAGTGCCCATCATTATCGCACATGCCTCTCCCCCAACTCCTTTCGTGCAACGTGTTTGGTGTCTTAACAAATTTAACTTTTTGAAAGTGCTTAATTTAAATTTAATGTCTTTGATTTATTTTCTATTGCTTCGGCCTTATCTTTTGCTTGTTGTTGTTGTTGTCGCCTTCTTGTTGTTTGTTGTTGCTGCTGCTGTCAATAAATTATTGTTTGTATTTTCCGCAGTGTCGGCTCGCAAGGCATTTCACCGCACCTCTCTCTCAACCGATCTCAAAAGCCTTATTTTGTTGTTGTTTTTGTTTCAGCTTCAATCATTGGAAATTGATATAAATGCGCCAATTTGATTTGTTTTTGTAGCAATTCGAAATTGTTGAGGCTTGTGTTTGCTGCTGACGTGCATCATTTGCAGCAAATTGTGTTCAAGGCAACAATAAAAACAACATCACATTTTTGTACTTTGCAAATTTCCATGCTCACAAAAATAGTTCACTTAAAAAGCAAATAAATCGATTTAAGAGCTTTTCACAAAAGTAAAAGAAGAAAGCAGAGCAGCTTACAGCTAACAGCAATCAAATTCAATAGGTGAATTTTAGGGAATTGTTTTTAAAGAAAAGCTAAGCAAGATTTTGACAAAATATTTGCATGTCATTTGCCAGTCAAATGTTATCAAACGTTTGAAGCTTTTTACTAAGAACATTCACGTCAGTGGCAAAATATTGCAGAACGGATTGGCTACAGGTTCTTCTATCGGCAAGAAGCCCATTAGAAGTTGCCAAATATCTAAAAAGAGTTTTATTATGCAAATAGCCAGAAAGATATCGGATTAACGACCAAGCAGACGAATATATAGTTTAGTCCGGTACCAACTCCGACGATTTATGGGCTCAATTCAACGAAATATTTGAAACTTTATAGAACAATTTGATAACACGTCGTTACTCTCTACTCTCAGTACTTACTATTTTAGATTAATTAACTAAAACTAGTAGTATAGCAATTTTGTAGTTAGTTCATTTTGGCGCGATAGGCTTGGTTTGGTATAATGTAAATATCATTTTTTTTCAATATGCAGTTTTTCATAGTATTTTACAACTGATTCGTTTCACAAGAGACATAAATACTTTCCATTGTATCTACATATGTACATATGTACGTATGTATGTATAGTTATTTATGTATGTATGCATATAGGTATGTAGTTGCATTTATTGCGTTTTGCTACATTTCTTTTGAATCGCAGTTTTCTAGTTGCATTATGCAATATCAAATGACAGTTATTGTAATGCCAAGTGATGGCATATTTTTTCTATTATACTATATACATATGTATGTATACATTAGTTGTGAAATAAGAACTTTTAGAAAATAAACAAAATAATGTTTTCATATACGCCTTAAGCTAGCAAATGGCAAGACTCTTCGAGAACTGTCGAGAACTTAAAAGCCCTGAGCTCGTGAATTTTTTCTTGCCTGTTGGTTGGGATTTCTTTACAGTTTCTAGTAACTAAAATAGAAATAGTGATTTACTCTGAACATGAGAGTTTCTAGCGAACTTCAGTAGAGTGCTGGCGACTCCCAGCTTTGAGACCAACTCCATCCCAGTCAGCCTTGCGGCTACCAAGTAGTTTAGGTGAGCTCTAGAGATGTGGGCACAGGCACACAGAGGCTGCTCCTGCAGTTAACCTAGATCCAGATTTAATATATTTTCTGCACTACACTCTTTTTAGTTAAAATCCTATTGCTTTATTATATATAATTCAACCTCTTTCCTTGCGGTCGTCAACGATTGCACACGTGTCGTGTTCTCATGCGATGATCGAACGGGCTGGGCAAAAGTTTTCATATATTCTCCACCGCTTAAGCTTTCTGGCGAAGCCAAAGCAGGCGTTGCTGTTTAATTTGACCTAACAACATTTAAATAATCAATATTTGTGGTATACCCTGGCAATTTGTGGGTCAATGGCTCCGCCATTTAAATTTAGAATAAAGAATAGTTTATAGTTTATGTTTAGCTATATTATTTCTACTCAATGACTGGAAACTTGCGTCTAACATTTCTCTACATAACTCTGAAACTGTTGGCATTTTTGTGATGTAGGTATTAGAAATGCTCAATAGATACATACATACATCATACATATTTGTAAATCACGCTTGTTAATTGCTTCACGAGCAATAAATATACATTTAGTGCCAAGAATTTCCTCGTTCGACAAAACAAAAATAAATTTTCAATTATTGCCAATTTTGAAAATGAACGCAAAATAACTTAATTGATTTATTTAGCATGCTGTCAATTTTTATGCGCACCTTCTTTCAAAAAGAAATGAGCGTCCAAAGAGATTTGCCGCTGAACGGCGGACCACACATTCACTTTTTGTCCAAACGAGTTCTTCGGCCTCTGTCCGCCGGTCACGGTTCACGCGCGTGCTTGCCTGCTTTTGGAATGCTCGTCAGAATTGCAAATTTCTAAAGCATATGTTTGGAAATAATTGGATAATTGTACGTGGTGTCAACAACATGACTCAATAGATACAATAATTGGATTTGCTTTATTAAATGCAAACTGTTTAGCGGCTAAAGAATGATTATATGTAGAGCTTGAGAAGCTGAAAGTATTTATAGAAAGTGCCAAGAACGGAGAAAAATTTGAGCTTTTTAGCTTTGCTGAATTTGTAGCTAAATTTTCACACTATTGGAAAATAGGTCAAGAATTGTGTTCCCAATTAATTCTTACTCATTTTTCTTCATATTTTCTTCAATGAAATCAGCTCATATTTCCATGCCGACTGCCATTGTTGATTGGCATATTTAGTTCTAGGCACTTGCCATCAATTCGCTGAGGGGGGAAGAGCATGTCATAAATTGTTTTGCTATAAGCTATTAATGCTAAGGTCAACTAAAGGTCATGCCATTTGTATGCACAAAGACGCACACCCATTTCTTTCTGTCCGTCTCTGCACTCGTGCAATTGCATTGCCTTGCAAAAGTGTTTTCTTTGTCTTGCTCCTTTGCAAGCAAGCAGCGCAAAAGTTAATATCAATTAAATTTGCATTTTTCTACACCCCTTTTCTTTTACCCCTTTTCTTCGAGTTTTTCTTTACTTTATATGCATTTACTATAAAGTGATTGTTGTCTTTTTGTTGTTGCTTTGGTTCACTTTCAATTGCAATTGGATTCGAAATTTGCATTTTGTGGCGCCATTTCCATTTTCTTTTTGCATTTCGCTTTGTACAAACATTTTTCTGGAAAAAAGCGGAAAAGTTTATTTTTATCATATATGTATGTACTTGGCTCTGTTTATTTACATATTTTGCGCTGTATTTTTGTGTGTCGCCGAAAGTTCTCAAATTACATTTTGCAACAACAACAACAAGTTATATAAACCAATGATGAAATAATTTAATTAAATTTCGGAATATTTTAATTTAATATAATTTCGTTAAGACTATGAAAAAATACATTGGCTCAATGTAAACAATGACAATTCTTTCACTGAATTCGGAAGTACTTTTGATTGAATGTAAACAATACCAACTCACACCCACTTTATGGTATTATCGCAGCTGTTTTTGTTTTCTACCTACCTTTAACAACAACAACTGCAATATTTCTTTTAATTTCCGCTGCCTATCCTTCACTCCTTCACTCCTGCTCTCTTATTTCTCGCTTTGCCCTTGCTGGCGGTTTTTTTCATATGCTCATCATTGTTGATTTTATTTTCGGCCGCCATAAGCCGCGCATTACTTTTAATTGCCCACTTTTCTCGCAAGTCGAGTTGTTAGCATTTTGCTGGTTGTTAGTTTTGTTGCAATTGTTTTACTCTCATCGGCAGTTTTTTTTTTGCCCTCAAGTGTTGCCTTCTTCTTCAACATTTGAAGCTCTTTTTTTATCATGGCTCTTTGACCTTTACTTTTAATTAATGCATAGCGTGAAATTTTAAAATTTCAGCGGTTTTCCGCAAACACTTGAGGGAATTTATGCTGTCATCCGCAAATGTTGTGTGCTTCAATTTATTTTAAATTAGTAAACACAACAAAAGAGAGTATGTACGTTAATGAGTTTTTTATATAATTTTCTTCGTTACTGCATCCGCAATCAAGTAATCCTTAACAAAATAAATTAAGTTCAAGCGGTTTAGGGTAAAACTGCACAGAGAGGCTGTTTATTAAAATAAATTTTATACCAAATTCGTATTAGTTTTTCTTGACCTCTTTATCGTTTTGAAGTCCAAACAAGTTGACGGTTAATTTTTTGTGTGAAAACTTTTTGCATTATAAAATTCGATTTATTATTTTAGGCCTATAAATTTATAGTACTCGTTATTGTCGTTTTCTACAAATTCCAAAACTTTAGAAGATAATCGGTTTATTCGAACCGCTTCAAACGGTTTTCACCCGCCCACTAAAGCAGCGTTCAATCATTTTCTATGCGAGCTTCTACAGCTGCCTGATATTTTCTACATATAGTTTCGATCACTATAGTTGATATCAAACTGTTTGTCATGCTTTTCAGGAAAACCAAAAAAAAATTTTTATTAGAAAACTTTTTCAATCAATCAGAGAAATGGCATAAATTTTGCCAGTCAGCAACAGAACTGTAGAACAGCAAGTGCACGTAGCCCAGTTACTCGTCTTTTTACGCCTTAATGACTGAAGGAGCGGCGTACATGCTACAACAAATCAATCAACGACTGGCTAAGTTTTTAATTAGTTTTTCCTTTTGTTTATTAAAATCTATTTCTACGTCTTTTGAAACTCTGTGTATGTACTTTTTCCAACATTTGTCACCTTATCGTTGTGCAATAAATTATGATAAAATGAAAACGCATTAACAAAACGACTAATGGCCGTTTGCATTATGACTTTTTCTACTTATCATGAACAAAATAATACAAACAGAACTTTTTAAAGAAGCTTCGGTATAACATTTTATTGTTAAATAATGAGGTATTGTAATAGTCTAATCCGTTTTCAAATATGTTGATTACCTTCTGAAATATAGGCCTTAAAAAAATAGACGAAGGTACCCCGTCTCCCCTACATGTAGAATAGATTGCAATAAAAAGAAAATTTGGTTTCATATTTCAACAGTATCAAATGTCGTTATTGTTGTTATTACTTTGTGCGTATGAGTGTCTGTCTGTTGAGATTTGATGCTTGAGATTTTTCCATGTTTGTTCTAAAGGCAATAAAAAAGCAAGAGAAGAGCGAGAAAGCAGTTAAAGTCACTTGCCCTTGTCATAATAAAAATTGTTACATCAACAAAGGCGCATGCTGTTGCTCTCAAGTCATGCTAAAACAAGCATTTCCTTTCAGTCACACACACACACATACATATTTTTATACAAATATCAATCACATTTGTCAGCTATGACTTGACAATTGTTTGTGACAATTGCTAACAATTGTAAACTTTTTTCTCAGCTTGGCAATTGAAATTTAGATTTCAGCTTTAATTGAAATTTGCATACTATAATTTTTTTTCCATGCAACCAGTTTTAGCTGGTTTTTTGAAAAAAAGATAAAAGTAGCAACAATTAATGACCTTCACAGTTAACAGTAATGAGCTTAATTAGTGCAATGATGTTTTAGTGAAAAGCTGACACTTTGATTAATACGTGTGCTCCATTTTTGTTGTATTTGTTTGTCTAAAAGGCAGTTTTTTGGCACTACATCTTTTTTAATTACGTACAACGGAAATGTTTTAATTTCAATCAACATCTAACGTTTTGTTTTAACAATTTCTAAGCCTCATTAATTTTCCAACAAATCGGCAACAAATTTAAACTGTTTAACTTCCATAACTCGAACTTCTATAACTCGAACTACAGCGTTTAGGAACCAATCACGTACAATTCTATAAGTCGAAGTCTCCATAAGTCGAACTTTTTCTTTGGATAATAGTGGTTCGAGTTATGGAAGTTCGACTATATCTTAAATGTGACACTAGCAATTGAGCTTAATTTTTTGTTTGAAAGGCGTTCTCGACTCACATCTATCAAGACAATTACTATGTTGATTATCTTTTTACTCGTACGTACATATATACTCTATCTATTTTATAATTTCAAAATGTAAATAAATATGCTAATTTTTGGAGCGCTTATTTTTTCTCTTTGCAGACATGTTACAACTCTCTTTGATGTCCAAACAATTATGCTGTCCTAAACGCCAGGTGCGGCACTCCAACAATCGTCTTTGACACATCTTGAACAACATTTGCTAAAGCACTACACTACACACACACACTCTTTATCTCTCTCTCTCAATAACTAATACCTTACTTTGTTTAACACATACTCTCATTCTATACTCAAGAGATTTTTAACAGTAATCACTTTAAAACAAAAAAGAGCGAGCTTTTCAATTTTTTGCACACGCTCTATTTCTTTATCTCTTCTCTCTTACGCTATATATACATGGTATATATTTCTCTTGTGTTTCGTAGATTACGACAACTACAACAACAACAGCATTCTTCTCAACGTAACAAGAAATTTGTTGTTGTGCAGTAAAGCAGAAGCAGTGCAAGCAGCAGCGGCAGCTTATTATAATTGAAAACAATAACAATTCAACGAAATAAGCTAACTGTTCTTACTACTTTTTGTTTTTATACACTCTCAATTTCTTTTTTCAGTTTTCTGTTACCATTTTTCGTGCATAGTTTTAGGCTGTAACTTATTTTTTTCATGTTAATTTTTTTATCACTCTTTTGAAACCTCTTTCGTACACACACACACATACTCCCTTGCGCGTGTAGCCTCAGCGGCTGCTCCGTTTGTGTTTCTTTTATACGATTGTCAAATTTATAAAATTTGATTTTCAGTGTTTCGCCCAAAGGACACTTTAAACTGTCTTAATTTATCATTTTCACTCTCTCTCTTGAAATCAAGTTTTGCTATGAAAATTGCAAAAATGAAGTTTAAGCGCAAATATGGCTGTTTAAATATTTGAAAAAATCAATTTCAAATTAATTTTTTCGAATAAGTTATAAGTTTTTCGTAGTAAGTTCATAAGTTCATCCCACATACTCACATTCAAAATATAATTCCTTGTACCCCCCCAATACAAACGTACATAGCTTTTTGTTTTGTTGATATCAAAAGGTATTCTCTTAAAATCTTTTCCTGCAAATTATTGTTGTTGTTCCCGCATAATTTCGTTTTCATAAATTTCAATTAAAAAGTACCCCAAAAAGGCGCTTTGCAAGTTGAGCTAGGGTTGCTTTTTTTTTCTCCGTTGGCCACACAAAAACCACAAGAACAACAACACATAACAAGTTAGAGCGCATAAAAAAAATCAAAGCCCATCAAAATGGAACCCTTCTCGGCCGATCTACTGTGGATGGTCGTACTGGGTTTTATCATTGCGTTTGTGTTAGCCTTTGGCATTGGCGCGAATGATGTTGCAAATTCCTTTGGAACGAGTGTTGGCTCTGGCGTTTTAACCATACGACAAGCATGCCTGTTGGCCACCATTTGTGAAATATCCGGTGCTGTTTTGATTGGTGAGTAATTCAATTGAAGTGCGTTCGTTAGAATGATCTTTTGAGCTGATTTTATTTTCAATCATCTTTTTCGAAAATATAATAATACCATGATTTGTATAATAATATGCGTATCATAACAGTAATCTTTAGATCGCTATATTTTCGATAGAAAAAAGGTAGTTGATCGTTATTTTTTCGATCAAAGTTAAAAGTCAATCCTTGATCGTAAATTTTTCGAACAAAATTTTTTCGATTAGAAATAAAAGTAATCATTGATCCCCATTTTTTCGATCAAAAGTCAAATAATGATCCACATTTTTTTGATTAAAAATAAAAGTCTATAAATGATCATAATTTTTTCGATCAACAATAAAAGTCATTCAACTATCGATCAAAAATAAAAATCCTTTGAATTTCTACTTTCTTTTGCTCTGCCCTTACTTCTTAAGTGTGCTACTGCCTCTTTTTACTTGAACTCTTATTATTTTCTCTCTTTTCTAATATTTTCTCTTGCATCAACTCTCTTTAATTTCAAGCTCTCTTAATATAAACTTTTTGTTCCTGTTCTTTCCTGCTCTCTTCCACATAGGCTACAAAGTCTCCGATACTATGCGCAAAGGCATACTCGAGGTGGGCCTGTACGAAGGCTCCGAGGAGGAACTCATGCTGGGCTGTGTTGCTGCACTGGCTAGCAGCGCCATCTGGCTGCTGGTGGCCACCTTCATGAAGCTGCCCATTTCCGGCACGCACAGCATTGTGGGCTCCACCATTGGCTTCTCGTTGGTGGCGCGCGGCACGCAAGGCCTGCAATGGTCCACACTGGGCACTATAGTCGGCTCCTGGTTCGTGTCGCCCGTGATGAGCGGTTTGGTGAGCATTCTGCTGTTCATGGCCATACGCAAATTCATATTGCGCTCGCATGACCCACTGAAGGCGGGCTTCCGTTCGTTGCCCATTTTCTATGGTGTCACCTTTTTCATCAATGTCATCAGCGTCGTGCTGGATGGTCCCAAATGTGAGTATCTTAATTGCGCAAGGGAATTGCATAACATTACTTTATTTTACGCTCGTTCTACTGCGCAGTGCTGTATATGGACAATATACCAACCTGGATAGCGATTTCCTCTAGTGTTCTTTTAGGCCTGCTGGTGGCGCTGCTAACGCAAATTGTTATTGTGCCCATGCAGAAACGTAAAATCGCTAAACAATTGCGCACGAAAAATCCAGTCAAGTTCAATTTTGAGGATTCCGTAGGTGAGTTGTGGAAATTATTTAATAAAAAGTTATAAAAATATGTAGTTTCAAGATTTTTTTTAAAAGCTTTCACAACACTTTTCATTGTCCTCAAAAGATTATAACTTTATATAATAAAATATTACATTCCTTTTTTACATAGAATCCTCGCCGTCCGGAAGTCCTAAGAAGAATCGTCGCCCCCTGTCGCTGGTCAGCGATGGCAAACAATTGCCAGCAATTGCCGAAATCACCGAGCTGGTCTCGCTCACCGATAATTCACCGAAAACCTTTAAGCTAGCGCCGATCGGCCTTGGCAAATCACCCACCAATGATAATTATAAAATCAATCCGGAAATCATACGCAAAGCTGAGGATCTGCTGGGCAAAGCCAGCTTGGACAATACCGATCTTACCATTACCAGTCTCAATTTTATCGATGAGCACCACGCGAATGGGCATGGCTTGGCGCCGGCACTCTTCACCAATGGCGCCGCTGTTGTTCGCCATACAAATGAGCGGCCAATGGAGCATGGCATACCAACAGCGCCCCTATCGCCGCTACTCGCCGATGCTGGCAAAAAGTAAGTTCCACTTTTTGGAATGTTTTCACTTTGTAATTATCTTTAATTTATGCAATTTAGTGCACTAACGCCGCCACACTCCAAAGAGCTTCCCAAAATTACAACCACACAGCAGATGATCAACGCCAGCAGCAACAACAACAACACTGCCTTGAATATGCCCAAAATTGTCAACACTACTAACAGCAATAATGCGCCTACGGCGGCAACAACGGCTGTTGATTGTGCTGCTGTTACGGGCGGTGGCGTGCCTGTTGGCAAGCAGCAGCTGAAAGTGGTGGAGAGTGGTGCCAGCTTGGAGCTTATGATTTCCTCGACGTTGTCGCCGAATTCGAGCAAGGTGCCACTGATCGAGAGCAAGGAGACCATCAGCGATTACAAGAGTTCGGCTTCCAATGGCGGCGATGAGGAAACGGAGGAGATTTCAATGCTCTTCTCCTTTCTGCAAGTGCTGACGGCCACTTTTGGCAGCTTTGCGCATGGCGGCAATGATGTGAGGTAAGTAGTGAGTGCGGTAGTACATAGTTCTATAATGACACCGAGCACACATTGACATAGCCAACGTTTTTCCATTCTCAACCTTTTTTGATGTTCAACTAATTTTTTTAAAAAATTTGTTTGCAGCAATGCCATTGGTCCCTTAATTGCGCTTTATATGATTTACCAAGAAGGTTCTGTGATGCAAAAAGCCGAAAGTCCCATTTACATTTTGATTTATGGCGGCATTGGCATTTCCATTGGTCTCTGGCTATGGGGACGACGTGTGATTGAGACCATTGGCAATGATCTGACGAAGATTACTTCTTCGACGTAAGTTTTTTAAAGCGAAAAGTTGTTGTTGTGCTAATGTGTTTCTTTTTGCCTGCTGCCTTTAGTGGTTTCACCATTGAGATAGGCGCCGCCATTACCGTGCTCTTGGCGAGCAAAATCGGTTTGCCCATTTCCACGACGCACTGCAAAGTCGGTTCGGTGGTTTTTGTGGGACATGTAAGCGCCATGGGTAGGAAACATGAAAGGCAAGCAGAGGCTGCCATGCTGAGTGATAAGCAGCCGAAGGAGCTCGCCGCGGAATGTGGCGCCAACAGTGCTAGCAACACTGCGTCCGCTGACGGCAGCGTCGATTGGCATTTGTTTCGCAACATTGCGTATGCCTGGATTGTGACCGTGCCGGTGACTGCGCTGCTGAGTGCGGCCATTATGTTTCTGCTCTGCAGCATTGTCATCAATTAAGAAGAGCTTACTCGGGCTGCAGCCGAGGATTGAGCTTCGATTGCTGTTGTGTTGGCGATGGTGCGCGAAGGCGGAAAAGCATGCAGTTTTACTTAAGATTATTGTACTTATAACTAACTACAGCTAAGCGTATTGTACGATTTACATGCATGGCGTTTACACACACACACATACTAAAATGAGCGTGGCATATGAAACATAAAAAAAAAATTTTGTATTTGTAATTTGTACTCTTATGTTCCGTTTCTAAGTGTGTGACACTCTACAGCCAGTCATTTTCAGCAGTTCAATTGTGCATGTGTCTGTTTTGTAAACAGTGAACTCTTTGTTTTTTGTAAATTTGCAGCAGCGTTAATAAAATTGTTACAATACTCATTCAGATCGAAAATTATATTTTTGTCGTCAGAGCATTATTGAATAAACTTCTTTATTAAAATAAGTTTCAAATGTTTTAACAAAAAGAAAAATACTCTTAAGATTAATGTTATGATATTTAAAAGAAAATGTTTGCTTAAAAAATTGACAATGAAAAGGAAAGCCAAGCGCTACGTCACTACGTTAGGTCAACGTTTGATCTGACCAATCAAGAAGCGCAAGAAGAAGAATGTAAAGCAACATTTATTACAAAAATGCGCAATTTTTTGAAAAATAAGCATAACAAATATAATTTTTTTAAATGTTGAACATGCATTTAAGCATTTAAATTTTTATAATTGGCATTTGCTGTTTTAATATTTATTAAAAAAATTTGTACATTTTATTGAACTACTTTTTTCACAAACTCATTTTGTAATATTTATTGGTTTGGCAACTGATTGCCGTTTTTAAGAATGTGTTTCGACCTTTTCTTATGGAAAGAAATAATTTCATCAATGACCTTTTGCTAAACAATTTCTTAAAGAATTTCTTTCGAAAAATTGTAATATACTTTTGAAATTATTTATTTCGAAGAATTGCAATTGGTTTTTTATAAAATCACTTTTGCAGAAACCTTTTAATTATTGTTTGTCTTAATATTTGTACTTAAATTCTTTATTTAAAACGATTGCTATAACTTAACAATTATATATTTAAGAAAATTGTATTGTATAAAAATTGGCGTATAGTTTTAAAAAGTATTGCATTTCAATTATTGTCGAATATTTTTTTTAAAGCATTATCTTTTTAAATGATAAAAATTTATATATTTGTTTGCTAATTAAAAAAAAAATATGTAATTAAAAACTTTCTAATTACTTTTTCAAAAAATTGCGCATTGTTTTATAAAACACCTTTTTGATTAACTGTAAATAATGCTGCTGACTAAGACTTAACACTTGCACATATTGAATTGCAACATTTTTTCTTGCATTTTTGAGCTTGATTTAAAAAAATTCTTATTTGCCTTGCAAAAAAAGAACAACAACAAAAGGAATTTATAGTTTTTAAAACACTTTTTGTTTTAATAAACGCCACAAGCGCAGTAAGAAATAAATTAAAAATGCTTAAGTGTTTAAATTTTATGTAGACATTCATACATATGTTGACTACAAACAAAAACAACCACAACAACAACTTAAGTACTTAACGTTGTTAAAGAAAAACATAAAAAACAACAAATTGCAAAAAGAATTATAAATTTATTAAATGCCAGGCAAATTGAAAATTGTCGTCATATTGAGTAAAATGTTTGTAAGTATTTCTAAGTGCGCATCTACAATGTTAAGTAAATTATAATTACTATATCGTTATTATCACCAACAACAATAACAACAACAACAACAAAAGTAAACACGCTGCAAAAGAAATCTGCTAAAATGAAAAACGTAATCAAAATGTCATGAAAAGCAAAAAGAGCTATTTAGTTTAAGAGCGAGTAAAGAGCGTGTGTTTGTTGCCAAGAGAGAGAGGGAGAGGGAAAGAGAGCAAAAGGAAGGCAGCAAAAGGCAAAAATGGAATTGTATTGTATTTGTAGTAGAGATACCATCTGCTAGTAAAATCGGCCAAGACAAGACAGCGTCCATGTTCGACATGTTCTTTTCGAACAGAATTGAAAGCATTTCAAATTGCAATTGAATTTGTGCTCAAATCGATTTTGACCGAAAGGTTAATTTTCGAACAGTACACGCAGACAATTTCTTGTAACTGTTTTGGCATTTTTTGAAAGTGCTGCATAAATATCTTCAACAAAAAGCAGCAGAATATGCTTGCTGTATGAATTTTCAAAAAGCTGGATGGTCTACGAAATTGTGACTGATACATTGAACGAGCAATTGAAAATCATTTGCTGCAGAAATCCTTGATCTGCTGACATGTGCCACATTTCACGTTCCATCGATATTCTCTGCTTGTCTGCTGTATAACTCATGACTCGTTGCCTCTCTTTCACATGCATTCTCTCTTTTTCGTGCTTTATTCACATTCTTTTTGCTCTTATAGCTCGTCTAAGGTTGCTCTTTTCGCGCCACATTTGCAACACACTGGCAAGCTATATAGCCTATAGTCATTGAATACAAACAACAACAACATAAAAGTATAACAGCTCAATTAACAATTGTCAATCAAATCAAAATCTCCAGCGTCACTCAAACTCATGCTCTCCCATACATGGGCAATTGCTGCTATTATTCATTCTAAAATTATGATTTTTTTTTGTTAATGCTTAAGTCAACAAAATAAACAAGAACAACACAGCCAAACGCTATTGCTAAGAGCAGTGTCCCAACAATCACAAAAACACAACTTTAAATTGTATGCAAGTGCGCTTAACGCCTCAAACACACATACACATACATGTATTTGCATATGCAAAACAAACTACACACTTGCAACAACAACAACAACAACTAACAACAAATATCCTTTGTCAAAGTCACACCCCAAAAAAATTTTATAGTACTTATATCGCTGCTTTGTTTGTTTGACCTTCAAGCTTCTTTTTTTTCTCATAGTTTTCCTTACAAACAAAATTTTTATTTTCATGTCAAGAGTAAATTTTTTAGCACCTAAATTTGTTCACATTTTTTGTACTTATTTTCTTTTGTGTTGGTTTCACTTTAACCTCACAAAAGAAAAGTTCATAATATTACATGCAAACAACAGCAAAATATTAAATACATAGTTAAATAGTAAACAACAAAAAAGGCATAAAACAACAACAAAATTACTAAGCATTGACAACATTTACTTAAGTCAAATAAAAGAAAAAACACAAAAGAGTATTTTAAAAAATCCACAACAACTATTCACAAAAAACAAAACAAAACAACAAAATAAAATTATTTAAAATAAATCAAAAATATGCAAAGAAAATATGAAAAATAAAACAGAACGATTAAAAATTCAATAAAGTCACAAGAAGAAAAAAAAACACACATCGTCATAAGTTCCTTAAAACGATTTATTGGTTTTTTATTGCAAATCTTTGCGTTCAGCAAATTCGGAAGCTATTATCTCTTCTTCTTCGTCTTCGTCTTGATTGGTCAGTAATAATCCGTAATGGGGCTTCTCTCCAGGCGCCCCTGCTACACGCATGCCTTCTCCAGTTAGAAACACCAAGTTTTGCCTGTGCCTCCTCTACTTGGTCCTTCCATTGGAAACATGGCCTTCCGCGCCGACTCCATTCTCCAACTGGCAGCTCAAATAGCTTCGCTGGAACTCCATCGTCCGTCCATACGCACAACATGACTCATGTCAGTGAAGCCGCAGCGTGGAGATGCGACTGACTACGTCATTATCGGCATAGAGCTCGTACAGTTCGCGATTCGTTCGGTTGCGTTAGTCGTCGCCAACGCGGATCGGCTTGAAGATCTTGCGGAGCCCTTTTTCCTTTTTCTTTTTTCTCTCGAACACTTCAAGACGCTGCATCAGTCTGCGAAATCAGCTATGCTTCAGCGCCATAAAGCAATACGGCGATCATGAGCGTCTTGTAAAGTGTCAGACGAGAAAAGACTCTAGGTACGTTCGTAAATGCAACCCAGCGGTTGCACTGCAAAGCAACGCGTTCGTAAAAGCAAAATGGCGCAATACTGTTGCGTGCAACGCGTTCGTTAATGCAACGGCTTGGCACCGCAGTGACAAATTTCTGCAGTTTTCGCAGTCATTATCCTACTGTTGCGGGTTGCAGAACACGAAATGGAAACGTAGAAAATCTTATATATAAAACGCAGAGTGACTGAAAAGTGTCCGCAGCCTGAAACCTGTCCACTTTCGTTCTTCTACCACTTTAGACGAACGCAATCAGTGCCCTGTGTAGTCCGGTGGATAGAGCCGCGCGCTTGCACTCGGCAGGTCATGGGTTCGAATCCCACAGGTTTTAAAATTTTTAATTTTTTTTATTTTTTACTTTGCTTTGCCTTTTATTGTTGCTAATTGTTTTACTAGCTGTCGTGTATACAGGCACACACGACAGGTGGCCCCACTTGTTTATTATAAATGGATCAAAATTTGTTTGTTATCTTGTATAAAGATAGAATACATCATCTGGATAGGTTTTTATTGTTTTAAAGTAATTATTTACTTTTGGGATAGATCTTATTTTCTTTTTCAACAAGGTTTTTACCACGATATATCTTTTTTTCACTCGTTTTACTCTTTCTTTATTGAAATTTATTAAAAGACTCTCACTTCGAGTTTCACAACTGTCAATTAATGCGTTAACCAAAAATTCCATCCTGAATCGCGTTCGTTAATGCAACCAAAGTTTCTGCAGCCAACCTGCAAACGAAATCAGCTGATCGGGCAGTGGGAACTGAAGTTGGCTGCACTGCTACTGTCACTGCACGAATTTACTGCATTTACGAACGTACCTTCTACTTCTCAATTGCTTACCGAGTCCATAGTAGCAACTATTGGCAAGAGTTAGGCTGTATTCCTAAACGTCAGTTGCGCTGCATAAGTACAAAGCAGTATGTTCCTAAACGCAAACATAAAAACTTTGCACGTGCACCCTGTTCCTAAACGCAGGCATCAAGTTGTCGATAAGCATCGAATGCGCAAACAGCTCATCACAAATTTTGTTGATGCTTTGTGATTAGTTAGGTTATGTTTTTTCGGCTGTACTGAAACTTTTAGGACGAGATTTAATTTCTCCTCCTTTTTCTCAATTTTATAATTAATTTCGATTTGCTGGGAGTTTATTCGCTACTCAAATGCAAAAATGCGTTAAATTTGTAGTTTTTTACAATTTCCATTTTGCAAAAGCAATGTTGAGCATAAAGTGCGTTCCCAAACTAAAAAGTGCTGCCAACCGAATTTATGCAATGCATCGCAGTAGCACTCAGAAAACAAATCAGTAGAGCATTGGGGGCGCAGCACTGCTTTGCATAAGTACGTTTAGGAATACAGCCTTATTCTCCGTTTTATCTTCAAATTGACATAATTTGTGCAGGTAAGATCTTTGGCCAAGATATGCAAACTCCTTGACAGCTTCGAGGGAATATTTTCCAAGTCAAGTTTGGAAGTCACGGCGCCGGGACTTACCATAAAGCTAAGTGTACACGGCATGCCAAATGTGGCTTGTAAATGCCATCGTGACGTCACGAAAAATAAATTAGAAAGATCTAAATATATTTCAGAATATTTCAAATAAACTTCAGATATTCCGAAGGTACTTTCGTAAATTCCAAATGCACTCAAACAAACTCCAGAAAAGCCATGAAAAATTAGCTTAAGCAAATAAATTTCGTATCTTTTTGCTATTGTTGGAAGAAGTGTGTTTTATGCCAGAGACAATTTATTAGATATACTATTTTAAGATTCTCTAAAAAAATCGAATAAATTGTCTCTGGTAATGTCTTTCGAACTCAAATGACACAGCAATTGGCCTGCTCTTTCTTACCAACAAAAGCTTGCTTAAGCTGTTGGCCAAACTTTAAGCTGTTTTGCTTGTAGCCATTTGAATTGTTGGCAGAATATAACTTGCTTTAGTTGAGGGGCAAAGGCGCGAGGGGCAGCGCACACGTTGCAAAATATTATAGCGAAAATTTGCAAATTGCAAAAAAAAAATAATAAAAGGCAAAGCAATAATGGCATATAAATATTGCTAAGAAAAACGTGTGCTGTGGTCAGAGGGGAAAACGCGTGCGGGTTAAAAGGCCAACAGCGTTAGAACATGCTGCAATTGAGACATTGAGTTGCTCAAAAGTTGTCGGAATAGTCGGAATATACGCGCGCTCTCTCTCTTTCTCTTCTGCGCTCTCTGTCGGTTAAAAGTCGTTAGATACAAAGCTACAACTTCAATGGAAGTCGCAGATACTCGTGCTAGCTGTTGCCAGCGTCTGGCCCGTAAGATTTCGATTCTGATCAGCGGCAGCAGCAGCACAAAGCGACGCTTTGTGGCCGCAAAGCAATTGCTCAGATACGTAGATACTCAGATACTCGCACGCAGCTACCAACTGGCCAAGTAGCGCTTTCGAGTCGAGAGCATCTGCAGGTCTCTGGCTTCTTGGCCACAGCGCAGACAGACGACAGACAGTTGAGTTTGGAACGTCTTGGCGTACGGTCGTGGTCGTGCTTTTTGGAACGCGCGTGCAGCAGCAACAACAAAAAAACGTTGGCAAGGAATTGTTTAAAATTGCACAATAAAGAATACAAATACTACGCTACAACAACAAGAGAACGGTTTAAATATTTTCAACATCGTGTTGACACGCCATACGCTTCGTGCATGTGTGTGCGTGTGTGAAATAATGTATGGCAAAAAATGTGCATGCATTTATTTCGGAAAAAAAATTTTGAAAAAACAACTGCAAAAAGCTTTGAACAAAAAAAAAACAACAGTGACTGTAAAAAATATGCGCTCATATTCAAATGTGAACTAAGACGAAAATTTCACAATTACAACAACAATAATTGACAATTCGAACTAAAGCAAGCAATTTAAAATACCACAAAAAATTTGACTACAGCGTTGACTTTTACAAAATATTATTAAAAAGTTGCTTGAATTATGCAAAATATTTTAACAATTCTTAAAGCAAAAGGTCATAGTAACAAAAATCCAAAATTATAAAATTGATTTCAAATTACAACAAAATAAAAAATTTTAACGCAGAAAAATTGTAAACTACAATAACAAGAAGTTCAAGCTACAACAACAAAAATTTTTATTTGAGCGAAAAACATTTAAAATTTTAACTTAAATGATAATTTCAGCAAAGAAATTTTAAAATTTGAATTAAACAGGAAATTCAAAACAGCAAAAAATTCCAAATTCGAACTAAAATTTGATTAAGACTTTCAAAATGATTTGAACTGAAATTAAAATTTTGAAATTTCACAATTTGTAAAAAAATTACAAGTACAACTTTTTCGCTTGAGTGTATGCTGAAAAATATTGCAACAGTGCAGTGCAGTGTAATCGTACCCCCTGCAGCAGTCAAGCAAGATTTTTTCTCCACCTCGACTTCATTGCGTCACTTCCCGCGCGCCCTGAAAAAGTGAGTTTGTTTGTTTATATTTTTCTTACAAATTTTCATTTTCAGTTTTTTGTTATTGCTCTAAATTTATTTTTGAATAATTTTGTTGTGGTGTGTAATCGTATTCTACTGTGGTTGTTGTTGCCTTTTGCCTGCTCTTGCAAGTGTTGTTGTTGTTTAAACGTTTTGTCGTTGCGTTTGCATTGTTGTTGTTGTTGCTGTTGCTTCTTATTGCAATTCTTACGAGTATTACCGAACTCGATTTCGGTTTGCTGTTGTGGTTGTTATTTTTATTGTTGTTGTTGTTATATTTTTTCTACCTTCGTTTAGTTGCCATTTGATGCTAAGCCGCTTTGCGAGCGTTGAACTACTTTTGAGCTGCTGTTGGGCAGCTCCTTTCTATTCAACGAGTACTTCATTGAATTGTAATAGGCACCCCATGAAGTTGCAGGGTTGGGAAACGCTGCTACTTAATTAGCGCATTATGTATGGCTTCGAAAGTGGCAATTGGCGCCGACTGGCAACTGGCAAATTTAATGGTGAAGTGTTGTACTAAAGTACATACGTCATATTAGCACGGCAACAGAAAACTTACGTAAGCAAAGATCTGCTCCTTAATTTATTTCAATTTTAAAGTAAGCGAAGATTTTTGTAAAAACGTATGTTATGCAAAGATTTAATTCAAAGGGTTCTTTTGCAAAAATTTTACATTCAGAAGATTTAACAATTTTCTGCTGATGCAATGATTCTTTGCTTCGGCACTGGTCTAAACGTAAGGGTGTCTTGCAGAAAAATGTAAATACTTTTGCTTCTAAAAAGGGGCGCCACACGCCCACTATATAGGCGATAAACGAAGCATGCTCATAACATTCGTAGGTTCGCCACCAAAGCAGTTGATAAAGTGAATATGTTGTTAGTTTAGCTTAAAGTTTGAGCTTAACAAGCAGAATATTGTGTTTAACCCCATCGAATGCTTTTGAAAAATCCATATATATGTACATATGACGTCACATTGAAAAGCATTACTAAAATTGTTCAGTACATACATATGTACATACTAGTTAGTGAAGATAGTCAGCTTAGTACTGGTTGATTTTCCACTGACAAAACCATGTTGGTAGCAGGGATTTATTGACTCTTTGGAATGTTGGAATTCTAGTTTTTTGTTAACCAATTTTTCAGATAATTTTGGAATAGTTGAAATTTTACAAATCGAAGGGTTACTTAAGAAATCAGATTTGGATCCAGACTTGTGCATGGGCATAATAATTGACTTTTTCCAACTGAAAACTCAACACTGGCCAAAGAATGTTTAAAAGGTAGCTACTGTCGTTGAAACCCGACTGCTGCCTGCTTCTTTCTGCATGATTTTTTAGCAGGCCTGTTCCACGCTGCCCCTAACTCTATCTGCTTTCGTTCATGGCATCAGCTCAAGCAGCAACTAATCTAAATCAGCACGCTTGCCAGATTTCAATATCGTTTTGAAAGTATTGCCAGTTGGCGCGCAGAGATCGGCCGGACGGCGTTGCCACTGTCAGACGCGCTGTGTGCAATGTCGAAGGCTAATTGCTGTTGCACTTTGAATGTACATTTAATATTTCTGTAGCATATTTTTACAGCGGTTTTTTTTTTCAATTTGCAGACTGCATTTTTGTTGTACAATTTGTTTATTTGGCCAAACTTGACGTTGCGCCGTAAATCTTGCAATTTTCAATTCCATAACGTGCCTAAAACGAATGGCCCAAATTTGTTGGCTCGCTGGAAAATTAACGTGGCCGTCTAAAAGGAAAAAAACAACAACAACAACCAATTTTAATGCACGCTCTGCGTAAAACTGGTAACAACAAGCACAAGCTATAAAAAAGCCGTCAAAAATAAATAGCAACAAAAATAGTTGAAATTCCAAGGTGGCGGCAGGCGAGTGAACACGCCTTTGAGTCTTGCAAAGACACGAAAACTGTCTTGCAAAAAATTTCCAAAAAATTTTATGAAGTGCGGCCTTTAACCGCGCTAACATGTTGCCACTTGCCACTTGCAACTTGTTGCTGCCGCTTGCCTGCGATTTTCCGTTTAATTGCGTGCATTCCCTAACGAAATGAGCGGCTGAGGGTTGAGCTTGCTGGCTTGAAGTGAAGTGAGGAGGGCGCAGTGACTGGGTGGGGTGGGGTTTGGGGGGGTTGGGAAGGGCAATTATGCAATTTTGAAAATAAATAACTCCGACACAAGCAATTTTAAATGCTAAGCACAAATTTGCATTAGTCGAACGATTAATGTGCATTAACCGCGCAGGCAGCTGCCCTGTAGGAAAGGTGGTGAGGCAATTTCAAATCAATTCATGATTTCATGCTTACTTTGAATGCTGAAATTAGAAGCTTATATAGTAAGCTTATACTTTTTATTTTACTATACTTTCTCTTATATTTTTTTCTACATAATTGTATATCATTTATAGATCTGCCTTCAATCTAGCTTGCCATGCAATGGTGCAATAATTAAATAGATTCTTTTTGAAATTCTACCATTATTTTGTTTGCGAGTACTAATAAGATATTTTTGGTGGCTAGAACATAGCCTTCGTCATGAAGGCTGCAGTGGCATTAACGCATTCCTTTTGTAAGCCAAATCAGTGTCAAATTGATTCCAAGTTCGTCAAATAAAGAAAGATATTGATTCTATTTTTTGTTTACGCTAGAATGTTGGCTAATTTCACGGGGTCTTTTGCAGTGTTTAGACTTTAATGTGCGTTCATTGAAATTGAATAGGATCTAATTTAAATCAATTGAATAGGGCGTAGTAACAAGAAATTCATTATTTTGCCTAAAATTGAAGACTTTATTTCACACAGTTAGAATGATTCGATTTCGGTGCTTCTGGGCAATCGAAACAGTGCTTACATGACGATTGGACTTTTTTATACTTTCGAACGATTTTCATGATTTTGTGCAAAATCTTATCTTTTTAACGTAGCCTGATCGCACTTATGTACATATGTACTTATATTACAAATAACTAAAGCCATCTTTTTGAAAAATAATCGGAGTCCTTTTACAATACCTGATATATAAATCATAGAGCCAATCTCTTCTACTTACTTCTTAAATTTCTTTGGCATACAATTTTAAAAACTGTTTTGTTCCAAGCTCAAATCACAAGTGCCAATGAAGCACATAAGCCAATGAAGGGCAGCCAGACGCTTGTGCTAGAACCTTTAGCTGTGACTCACAGGCAGGCAATTCTTAAGACTAGCTTATGCTCTTAAGTGCTACCAACAACAACAACCACAACAGCAATAAATTACATGACATGAGCTACAACACTTAATACGTGTCAGCTAATGCCACAGTTTGCTGCCATCAACTCATGAAATTTCAAAAAAATGTCTTAGGAATGTTTAGACAAGTGTTCTTGTATCTTTGTGTGTGTGTATATAATAAATTCATTGCTGGCGTGTATGAATTAATTAGAAATGCATGCGCGCATAATTTATAGAAAAATCTTATAAAGCACAAGAAATTAGTTTGACTAGAATTTTGAATTTTCCATTTTTATGGCATGTTAAAAAGTAGAAAAATGCTCATGCCCTCACAAACGGATGCATAAACAACAGTACCTGCTTGGGTTCGCTGGCTCCGTCGCAGCAGTCTCAGCAATCTCGGCTTAGGTAACATATTTTTCTAATTTGTATTGAAAGTTGTATGATCTGGTTTTTTTCTATTGATCATGCTCTGTTCAGCTCAGCTACTTCGCTGCTGCTGCTTACTAGAAGACAATGCCATAGAGCTTGAATGAGGGGGCAGCGGAGAGAAGAGTTCGATTAATTTTTTCTTTCTACCTATATCTTTTACTTCTTCTTCTTCTTGTTGATTGGTCAGTAACAACTATATAATTCCTTCTATTGTCTCTGCTCTTTCTATGGCTTCTCTTTATTTGTTTTCAGTAATCTTCTTCTTCCAAGTGCTTTAATTCTTATTTGCCGTTTGTTTAAAAAAAGATTAGAAGCAATTTCAATAAATGTCAAAACCGCTAAAAGATGCCAATGAATCGCGCGATTCAAAAATTTATGCCACAGCTTATGTAAAAAAAAACGCAGACAACAACAACAACAACAAAACAACAACAACATAAATACTTCAAGTAAGCATCAAGCAACAGTGACGAGCAATTAATTGGCAAAATAAACCAAAGACAAATTTCGCAGCTGCTAAAAAGGCGTGATTTAATGCCAAAAGCAACCAAAATTAAAAGCAAGCAATTAAAAAAAAGATTGTTACAAAACTTGCAACAAGCTAAAGTAGTAAAAAGAACAACAACAACAACAAACAGCAACATCATTTGGTAATGTTCATCACATGCAAAAGTGCTCAGCCAGCAGCAAAAGCAACAACAACAGCAACAATAACATCACCAACAAAATAGAGAAAAAGCAAAAATTCGAAAATGATCGAATAAAGTGATAAAAGTGTAAATAATTATAATTAACGCTATTTAACAGCGCGTCGCTTTCCCCCGCCCGCATCTGCGGCAAATTAATAGCTTCATACAACTTCCGCTAAACTTTCTAAGCACGCTTGCAGCTGCCTGCAGGTCTGGCCAGATCGTGCGATTTGACCAAAAGTGCCAACGGACAAGTGATGCCATTACGCGTGTTGCTGCACTCTTGCGCCGCGGCGGCAGAGCAGGAAGCAGACGCAACATCACTTGTCGCTGCGGCGCTGCTAGAGATGGGCAATTTATAATGCATATCGATATTTTGTAATTCAGTATCAGTAACAAAATTTCAATACCAAAAATTGCTATAGTTTATATGAACTTAAGCGTATGATAATACAATAGCTATTATATGAGCTATTAGGTCTATTGATAAAAATTGAAATTTTTAGATATTTTGTTGAAATAAAAAGCTCTTTTTGTCATTTCAAAAAACTCAACTCAATTTTCAATTTTTCGAATTAAAGTTTGAAAGAAAATGCTTGTAGAAAACCAAGCTACTTCACTCAATCATCAAAAGAAAGACATGCGATATTAATAGAATGAACAAACGAAATGTGGAAAAATATATCAAAATGATATTTTTGGAATTGAAGAGAATTTCTTTCATCAATAACATATCGATGAAATTTACATGGCAAATCATTCATTAAAAAAACCAAACTTTTTTAAATACTCATTTTTAGCATGAGTGCACAATATCGATACTTTCGCATGGCAACATATCGCTCATCTCTAGTGCAGCCACAGAGGCCGCTCACACAATTGCGAGGGGAGTGTTGCACATGCGCAGCTTTTAAGATGGCGCCACTGCGTATGAGCCCAGCTGACATTAAGATGAGCGGCTAGTGTTGTTGTTGGGTGATGCTGGTGATGGTGGTGCTGCTGCTGGTGATTATTGTTGTTGCTGGCTTTAATATTGCTGACTTGAGCTGTGGCCTTTGTGCATGCTATTGATGTCGTTGCTCCTAAGGTTGTTGCCCACGGCAAGTTGTTGTTGTTGTAACCAAATTATTGCTATTGTCAAGTTGTTGTTAGCAAGTTATTGTGAGCTTGCCGCCTGCACACAAGTCGCAAATCGCCACCAACAACAACAACAACACGAACAAACATAAAAATTTTCTTTTCAGTTTTCAATCATTTTCAGCACTTAAAAGCAATTTTTATGCGCTTTTCCATTGGAATTTTCACTCTTCACGGGCAATGCGTGTTTTTGTTGTTGCATTACAACAAACAAGTTCAACAACTTTGGTGCTGTCCATTACAATTTTCAGGAAAAAAACTGCACGATCATAAATTTTTTTTTGCGGTAATCATTTTCGAAAAAAAGCATAATTGAATATTTTAATGTTGTGGTTTGCCTGTGGTTTTTTTAATAGTTGTTGTGGTTGTTGGCTGTTGATTTGACTGTCAATTTTGTGTTCAGCTTCAAATGCACCCATGATGGCGGCAGCTCAGCTCCATGCAATTCAAGCCAATTCAGCGGGATTCAGCTAAATTCAGCTAAATTCAGCTCAGCTGGAAGTATACGAAAAAATCGAAGTCTGGTTTTATGTGCTCCAATTCAACAACTTTTAAAGATCTACCAGGTTTCTCAGCTGCAACAATTTACTGGCCAAGCCTACGAGCGCCTTAGCCTCGCCTAGAAATGTTCTTTTTTCACCAATGACTAGGAAGCATTTGAACCATGTTGGATGCTCTTCAGTTTCATCTTTAGTTAAGCTCAGCCTGACTCACCACACACTTCATTCTCTACATTTTTAATCAAAAAGGCTTTAATAAAGGTTCTTCTTTTAATGCCTCTTTATTCAGAAGAGTCTGTCTACTCTGGTGACTAAAAAAGTCCCAAGCTGGCTTGATGCTTCTTAGAGAGTGCCTGTGAAGAAGAGCCAGTCCCACCACGAACCGCCTTATTTTCGTCATGCTTTTTAAACAGAATACGTTCAAGTGCGGATCAAGCTAGGCCCTCCTTGAAAATTTATTAAGAAGAGCTTGTCACATCTTAGCATGGCTTTAGTTTTTTCCCATTACTAGATAATAATGGATATAAGCAGAAGATATAGTTTCAGCTGTTATCAGATAAAGTCTGGTCCATCTTGAATTACCTTTAATGACTGCCTTGGAACCCTTTGCAATGATTGCACAGAATCTGACTTGTTATGCATCTGTTTTTGAAATTCATTTGCTCTTTTTTGCTGCGCAAGCATTTTATGGCATTTTCCATTATGACCAAGATTTTCCAAAAAATATTGCCAAATAAAAAAACTTTTCGTTTTCAGTTGCATTTCAACAATTTTCTCGAGCAATTGCCATATAAAATATGTCAAAAATGTCATTTGCATTGCATTATAAAATCTGGCCTTTTTTTTGAAATTAATATGCGAAAAAATAAAAGGATTAGCAAATGTGCAACCTGTCGTATACGTAATGCGCAAATATGCGTCGCTGTCTTGTCTGTGTATGTGTATGTGACGTCTACGTCTGCTCATATGGCGTAATGTTGAGTAACGTGTGGCTGCTTATGCAGATTTCCGGCATGGCTGGTATTTTAATAAAATGCTGTGAATTAAGCAGAAAAGGAATTACTTAAAAGAGTTTTCCTCATTTGCCATTTTCGTCTAGACATTGATTGGGCATAATTTTTAACAGGTTTAATAAACGGAAATCCATTATTATTGCAATAGATGGCTTTAGTAAGCTAAATATGTATATCTTACGTTGTATAAGTGCGATCGGTTTACGCTAGATGGCGCTAGAAAGATAAGATTTTTGACAAAATCATAAAAATCGTCTAGTCCCAGCGTCATGTAAGCGTTGTTTCAATTGACCAGAAGGACCTAAGTCGGATCATTCTAAGTACATATACTAAATAAAGCCTTCAATTTCATGCAAAAAGATGTATTTCTTTTCACTATAACAAAAGCGTTACCGTAGGCATCGCAACTACCATGCCAACATCGATGCTTGGATTATGCCACCATAAAAACTATGCTGCCACTTGAAAGCCTTTAACAAGCGCTCTTAATATTTGATATTTGGCTATGCACTTTTTTTGTAAAGTCGTTGCCATAAAAAGTGGCATGCCATACACTTTCAATTTCAGCAATGCAGTTTGAACCGTTTGACTTTGCGGCAAATTTCAATTTCAAATTTTGCTGCCGCATTTCGTTGAAGCCGTCAAGCCGCCAGCAAGTCGAGCGCTGTCAAACTGGTTCATTGCCAGCGAACTAAAACTGGATCGCGAGCGATCTCAATAAAGAAAAAAAGTGGCAGTCAATTTCAAATGTAAATTTCAATTAAAAATGCTTTTGATTGCAATAAAATTTCGCAAGCCGAAAGTGGCAACAAAACGCTGCACTTTGGGCGGCGATGAGGCGGTATAGGAAGACAGGAAGTAAGCAAGGAAGGCAGAAATGTTAGCAATTGCAGGCAAGGAAGTGCATTTGCTTAGCCAAAAGTGGCAGTGTGAGCTTACGAGCATATAAAAAGTTAAGCAAAGAGTATAAAAGTCGTTATACTATATACTTAGATACATATATTGAGTATGTAATTATGTAATTTGTAGTTTGCGCAGAAGTAGAAAAAAAGCAAACAAGACAAGCAATTGTCATTATTATTAATAATGATCAGTTAGCTTCGACCACAGTTAAAGCAGCTGCTGCAAATCAGCTGCCTGATTATATATGTATACTCTGTTCCAAATGGCACGAAAAATTTTCAAACAAATTTCTTAGATTCAAAATTTCTTGGATTTTGCCATAAAACATTTAAGAAACGAAATTCAAGATGTTGCTGAAATTCTTCTGAAATTTCTTGCTTCTTAACTAAACTAACTAACTTTTAGTACTGAAATGAAATGAAAAGATTTATGAACAACTTCGAAGTTTTTAAAATTTTTTTCAAAAGTATTGTTGTATTTAAAATTTGCCATTACATTGTTTTTGCCAATGGCAACTAACAATTTGTAGACGTGACCGCCCACTGTGCCATGCCATGCCTAACTGCCGAATGACCTCAAATTCCTAGAACGGAAAAAAGGGGCACACTCATACAATTTAATTGTGCAGCTTGTGCCGGTTTTTTTTTTAAACCTTTTTTCTTTCTAAGAGTGTATTATTTTGTATTTTAATGCGCTTGCAAATGCAAGTGAAATGTATACAACACAGCAACATGGCCACATTACACAGCAGCATTGCTCACTGGCCCCGCTTCCCTATACTAGCGACAACAAATTCAGCGCACACACAAATGCACTTACATATACTTAGACGCACACAATCACATAGACATTATCATGCCCCAGCGCTGCGTCCTTATTTCAATGTAATCGCATTAAAATTGGCAATAGTTGCTACAGTTACACTAACAAAAACAATCACACCTATCACAGCAACAACAACAACAAGTGGCGGTGGCGGTGGCGGCTAATACAACAACAACATATAAAGCTACCCACTCGGCACAAATTCCAATAACAATATCGAGCACGTTCGACTTCTCGCAGCTTTTGACAAAGAAAACTATTGATAAAAACAGACAGTCCTGCTTTGACTTTGGAAAAAATTTTGTTATAAAATTCAAGTTAAAATTAAATTAAATAAAAAAGTTAAATTTAGTTATAAATCATACTACACAACTTTTCATTTCAATGTACACCCAATCCTGTTTTTACACGATCTTTTTACATGATTTTGATTTAACACGGTTTAGAAGCAAAATTGATTCCATTTCTACACGATTTCATTCGATTTAGTACGACTAAAAAAAGCTATTTAATAGGAATTTTAAAGAAAAGTATTTTTATTAACCGTTTTTTTTTTCACAGGGTTGAAGGATATGGAACTAATCCCTGTTTTTTCTATGCATGTAGTTCATGTCGTTTTCACACGGTTTTGTCTGGAACAGAATTGGGTGGATACTTATTTGCCACTGACGATCGACTACAAATTCGACAAATTCGGCTTCGTCGTGCAACACAGAATTGGGTATTCGAACTCGGTGACAGTAAAATATTTTTCCAAAAATTCAGTTTCGTCATTGGCGGATAAATGAAATAGATGTAGCTAACATCTTTCCTGCTTTAACTTTCTTCTTCGGCTTCGGCCATAAAATAATTTTTTTTCCCAATTTGCAAAAAATTTTCATCTTAGTCGTTTGTGTAGTGGCAAGCCAAAGTGATTTACATGTCAAGCAAATATTATGAAAAGATTTAAGGCGTGTTTTTACAAATTTATGAAAAAATAAATCGTATGTAGAAAGCAACAAACACTTGACGCTAATGGGACGTAACGAAATGCTGCGATACTTGTATCTGCATATGAGCTGGAACACGCCAGCCGCCAGCTTGAAGTGGAATTTGCAGCAGCTTAGGAAAAAAAATCGCCAACATTTCGCACAGCAGTTGCCAACAGCAGAGCACAGCAACAACAACAACAACATAAAAGTAACAATGTAGCAGAAAAGTTACGATGCCGCCGCCGCCGCTGGCCAAAATGAGTTAATTACAATTGCGGCTAATTCCAGTGGTCACGGAAAGGAGTTACGCTATGCGGCAGCTGCAAAGATAATGCACACACACACATGCATACAACAACAATAACAACAACCACAGAGATATGCTGTTGCCGATCGATATTTTAATTAATTTTTGCTTTTTATTACTTTTGCTTTTCTTCGCTGTGATTTTTATATAAAAATATTGATCAAAATCACTTATTTCCCGCTTTACGCGGTACTTTTTCTTACGCGGTTTTTCAAAACAAATTTTGATATATAAAATATACCTCAAGCTTTGTGGTTACTTGATAATATGAAAACAATCAATACAATTAGAAGAAATATACGTTTTTTTTTTCAGAAAATCAAGCTCTGTTTTACGTATGCATATTAACATTTTTTCAAAGAATTATTTTGATGGCTATAAGCCTCACTGCTCACTAAAATTTTATTTTCAAGAATTTCAACAGCAATTTCAGCTAATAAAATTAACATGAATTTAATTCAAAGCTGAAGTAAATGAAGAAGCGCTCCCGCAGCGAAATCCTTTGGCTAAAGTCGAAATCAATAAATACAGCTTTTGAAGAAAGGCATCGGGCAGCTGAGCGGAGGAAAGCGGAGCCAGACGACAAGCGTGACATACATATTTTGATAATGTTTATTAGGGTACGAGTAAATTAAAATCGAAAATGTCAAAATATGCAAATTTTGCTGTTGGAAAATAATTAAAAATGCATGCCAGAAATTCCAGCAACAAAACTTGTTCACATTAAATTCAATGCTTTCCCAATCAAAGCGACGCGGCAGAACAAGTTCAAGAGTTCACTGAACTGTCTCGTAGATCGAAGAGCTAGAGAAAGGTAACACTTGTGTCTTTTTCTTTATGCTTGTTTGCATCTCTTTCAGCTCGCTGCTTTGTCTTTATTGGTCGGAGTGCTTGACAAAGTCTTTCAACTTAGTTAAATTCACAAAAAAAAGGAGTATGGATTATGCTATTGATTGCTTCAAAAAAACAGATATATGTTAATTAAAAATCAGTGCTAAATCTTTCAAGCTCATAAGAGCAGACAAAGCAGCAGCACTGATATTATGCCGAAGTGTCAAGAAAGTCTAAAAACTGAAAGGTGCTACAGTTTTCAATTTCTGAATTCGCTGGCTGCAGACGAAAATATGGCGTGCAAGCAAAATAAATCTGCTATACGCATATTATGCTCGTATATATATTTATGTAAATGTGTGAACAAAAAATACTTTCACTGCCGATTTCTGCGATTAACACAATTTGCATCATTAACGCTGACAGGCGGCAGATACGCGCGCCAGTCAATACAAGATAAAAGCTACAAGATAAAAGTATCTCAAAGTGATTGCTGCTCGAACTGCAGTGTAAGATGCGCGGCAGCAAGTTAAAGCGGCAAAGACAGTGGCGTCTGTCGCTGCTTGAGGCACAGTGGGCCTGAATGATTAAGGGCTGCTTTGGTATGTTTTTTGTTAACTACAATATAATACTTTAAACATTTCAATATGGCGGAAAAGGAGATATGATTGGATCCAAAATATTTCTGTCGGCTGCTTTATAAATGAGAACAATCCAGTCTAGCAGATGGTCAATGACTAGTGCTATAAGGCATTCTTGTTGCAAAGTACCCAAGAATATAATTTATTATGCCACAAAAGTTGAGCCAAAACTGCTATGAAATATTTGATCATTTGCATGAAAATTTGTATGAAAATTTGTAAGAAACTTAATATTACAGAGCATAATTGCATTTGACTTTAGCAATAATAGAGAAATTTCAATGTGGCAGCAACGCTTCGAGAAGAAGCCGCTGGTTCGGGCGTAACATAAACAAGCTATTGCCATTGCTAACTTCTTTCTCCTCCGCTCCCCTCGCTTTGGTTGCTTGCCCGCTAACGCAATTTGCACTTTGTTTGCATGTAGCAGCAACAAGTTGTTGCATTTGTTGCTGTTGTTGTTGTGTTTGCCGTTGTGCCATTAGTAAACTGCAATGTTGCAAGCGCTTGTTTGTTGTCGATAAGCCAACATCGCTAGCGGCTCATTTTATTGTTATTGTTGCAGAGTCTTCAGCTTTACCGCTCACTCTGCCTCGCTGGCCTTTTTGCATCATGCATGCAAGTTGCATGCACGTCGCATTTTTCACAAGCCCAGCACACTTCCCTCCCACCTTTGAGCGCTGCTACTCCTCTTCTTCTTCACAACGCCTTCTCAGCTGCTGGCAAAGTTGTAAAGGCCAAAGCCTAAAAGAAAAAGTTTATTGAATTAAAGTGCTACAGCAATTTGTGTGCATGTGTGGTGGGCGCATTTTGCAGTTGTATGTGTGTATGTGTGTGTGTGTTTAGCAGTTTATAAGCCACTCATGCAGCCGGTTGCCAAGCTGCTAAAGGTAAACGCTTTAAATGCTAAAGCCGGTCCTTAACAGCTTTCCTTTACTTTCTTCAGACATTCAGACTTTCGAACTGCAAAGCGAAGCAAGTAGCAGAGAATTAAAAGAAATTTTCATCATTACTTGGCAACATGCATAAACTGATTTTTTTTTTGCTGAATTGCTGCGGCTGCCCTGCTTATGGCCATATCGATGTGGCAGTTGAACCGCTGAGCGGAAGGCGCACTAACTTGAAAACTCGACAAACTTGAGTATCGCTCATGTATTTAGTGTACTAAAAAGATATAAATTTTTTTTCATAAAACTTAAAGTTTTATTAGCATAGCTTAAGTGATGCATTTCAGGCACTCTTGACAAACGAAACAGTGCTCACGGTCGGCCTTGACGATTTCCATGACTTTGTTGACGTTTTCGGCAGTTGGCCTTTCAGAGCGTTGTTGCAACTTTGACATCCAAATTATCAAAACGCATGAGCATCTCAGGCTTCAGTACAGATGCAGATCCTTTTTCATGTTTACAATAAACTTGAAGTTTTCTTTATGATTTATCTTACTGATTTATCATACTTGCTTAGCACTCTAACTACACAAGCACGCATGAAATTCACTGGGTTTTATAATATATACTTACATATCTCTATAAAAAAAAATCGAAAAAAACATTCAAGCAGAACTGTACAAAATTAGCTGTTGGCCATTTTCAATTCCTCAATCTCAGAATAATTGCTCAACATGATTGCACCTCTGACTAAATTACATATAAGCAGCAAAAACAAAAAAAAAATACCTAATGTATTCATCATACCCTTGCCTCACTTCTCCGCCACTCAACGCTCAATCTCACTTAAAAGCGAGTTACGTAGCAGCAATAACAACAACAACAAGTTTCATGCTGAGATTTCAAATTGCAGAGATACAATTTGCGCATTTCTTGTGTGAATACATTTCAAAAGATTTCTGTTTGTTGTTGTTGCTATAGAGTTGTTATGCTTAATATATAGCATGATATATAGCATGCCATTGTGCTTATGTTTGTTGCTTTATATAACATATAAAATATATAAAGCATTATTAAAAGTGATTGTCTATAATATAGAAAAATACAATAATTATTCAAACACTTCATCTTCAATCATTCAGGCATTACTTTTGTGCGATTTATTGTAGCGATGTTGTAGTTGTCATTGTCATTGTAGTTGCTATATTGATTTTACTCATGCCTGTTGTTGTTGTTGTTGTTGTTGTTGTAGCTGCTGCTGTTATTGTTATTTCGAAGCCAAGGTCACATTCTTTGCCGCTGCTGAAGTCGTGAAGTCTCTGTCTATACTATTTCTCAAACGAGCTGCTGTGCATCTGTGCGCTTGCTGTTAGCATTCTTTATAAAGATACTTCAGCTTCTTGGTGGATAGATACTTCGCCACAATTGAGCTCTTTCTATATAAATGCTGTTAGCAAGTAAGGCTAGCAATTTAGTATTTGAAATCTTGCCGTTGACTGTATTTATTTTAGCACAGTGTGGCAAGTGGCAATTGCCTATGCTCAAAATTATTAAATGAATTGTGCAAAGAGTTTGTGAGAGTATTTGACACTTATACTACTGATAACTGTCATTACTCATAAGTCATAAGAGACTGAAGAGGCATATGCGAATAACAAAGCGTCTCAAATTCGAACTCTCCTTTGACTAGTAGTCACTAATTTTGACTAGATGCTATTGTAACGAGTAATACGTAACAATGCAACCCTGCTGACGATTTTTGAAAAGTTCGAGAACATCATCGAAAACCAAGAAGGACGCCAGTGACGACTTCGAAACGAACGCGAGTGCACGCACATTTTTATTTTATATAAAACTTTCTATTAACTTGGATTTGTATTGCAAACATTTAACCATTTCTTTCATTAAAACGATATTCATAAATTAAAACACTCTGAAGCACCTGACACTATTAAAGCAATGATATTCAAAAATCTCATCGACTTTTTTCATTTTTTTTATCGATCTTTATACCCTACACCTATGGTAATAGGGTATAATAACTTTGTGCCAAAATTGTAACGCATTAAAGGAGCCTTCCTAGGTATAGACATAAGTATATAGAAATGATCAGAAACACTTTCTCTTTTCATTTCCGGTTGTCCGTCTGTCCGTCTGTCCGTCCGTCTGTCTGTCTGTCTGCGTGTACGCAAAAAAAAGAAAGAAGGAGTTGTCCGATTTGGACCAAATTTGGTACACAGTTACAGTGAACCTCGGGTTAGGTAAAGTGTTAAAATTATTCAAATTACCCGAAGGACACGCCCACAACGGGTCTGTAAGTCCCACTACCTCGGGTTTTTTGCGATTAAATTGCTGTAATTTGTCTAATTACTCGTTGAAAAGAATAATACTTGGTATTCAAGTTAAGGGGGCGGTCATATATGTTATACGAAAAAATGGGCGTGGTCCGCCCACTATATAGCCGGCAAAATTTTTTCGATAAAATGGCTCCCAATTGACTAGTTACGAATATAAATGAATGAAATTCTGTTCCCAAGTTGATATATAGGTCTTAGATGCCATGCAAGAAAATGGGCGTGGTCCGCCCACTATATAGGCGATAAACAAAAAAACAACTTTTCTTCCATAATATATACACCAGAGAGTCCAGATTTGGTTACTTCGTTCCTGGTAGGAATATCTTTTAATTCTCCAGAAATGGGCGTGGTCCGCCCACCATGGGGGCAGTAAAATAAATATGCCGATAACATCTGGTGTACACCTGTCAGAGCATCAATATTTGGCATGTATAGTCCTATTAGGTATATCTTGTAGTCTGCCAAAAATGGGCGTGGTCCGCCCACTATGTAGGTTGTAAATCAAATGCACCCACAATTTCAGTGAATTATCACCCCACTTGGGAACATGGTGTAGGGTATTACTCTGTCGGTGAAACCCGACTGATTGCTTCCTTACTTGTTTATACTAACATTTGTCAATCTCTGGATTTTTTCGATTTGTTTGCACAGCTCTTTGCCCATCTATTAGTTCTTCCCGTTGTTCTTTCTTTCTACATTTTCCATTGACTTTTGTATGTCTATTTTATCTTTGATTGTCTGTCTTGATTCCATTCTTCTTCTTCTTTTGTGATCAGTAACAATTCGTTACCGGATTACGACCTGTCTTAATGCTGCTCTCCAAGCGTCCCTGCTCTTCGTACATCCAATTCATTTATTGGTTTCTCTATTTCTTCATCTATTCTTTGTCACTTTTATGCAGCTATTTCTCGCTTTATCTAGCTCTTTATCAATCTATATGCTTGCCATTCTTTACATTAGCATTAAATGACTGACTGTTATTAACATACTCTATCATACTTAGCAGTCACACCCAACTGACAGACTAGCTTTTATTTCAAATTCAAAACCAACAACATTTTTTAAATACTTCTTATGCTCTTCAAGCATAAATGCAAACCTTAGACAACTTTACTTTGCCTGCTGTCGAATGAAAAGCAAATATTTTCAAGCATTGAGAAGCATGCAAGCAAAACGAATGTCAATTTAATTGTAAACTCCAGCTGTAAATAAACACCAATCAAACAAATCAATATGCAATTAATAAAAATGTCATTACAGCTGCACACAAAAGCGGCAAAATTAAAAATAGCTTTTGAAAAAATTCCAACAAAAAGCCAAGGCTACATGAAAGCAAATTGAGTCGAATATTTGCCAAGATGTTGAACATTTGTGCGACAGGAAATGCCTTGCCATTTGCTTTGGCAAGCAAACGCCGAAAAACTGGTTTCAAAATTTTGTTATTTACAAATGAATTTTGTCTAAGACCAAAAATTTACAATTAACTAACAAAAATATTGATTTATCATTTCGTCTTTTTATGTCCCTTTTTTGCATAGCTTAATTGTTCGCATTGCAATCAATTAAAATGTTAATGTGGCAATTAATTGACAGCAATTTTGCCACTCCCTTTGATCTTGCGCTGCCGCCCAACAGCGCAGTCATACAAAGAAATCTTGCCCGCTGCGCCGCTCTTTCACTTTCGCGCGCTGCTCCAGCAAGCCATCCATTTGCCTAGTGTAGCAATCTTCCGCAACACACTTTTGCCACTTGCCATCTTGCCAAGCCAACGAAAAAATCGCTCAAGCCATCAATTGCAATCAAACGCTGCCACTGACATTTCATTGATTGCGTTTTCTATTACTCTTATTCTGCTTTTTTTTCCGACAATTTATAACTTTTACTCAAGCAAATTGGCTTTTAACTTTCGTGTTTTTTGTGTTGCCACTTTTTCACTTTTCTTTGCCACTTTCTTGCCACTTTTTTAAATTTCCTTTTTTTGGTCTAAACTTTGTCTGCAGCTCATGCTAAATTTGAGCCACTTTGGCATTATTTTCTGCACAGTTTTTCGTTTCCATTTTGGCCATGATTGATTTTGTGTTGTATTGGCCAATTTTGCTTTTTCAACACACAAATTTGACTATCCTCTCCCCTCTCTTTTTTGATTTTTTAATTTATGTATAATTTCTGCATAACGAATGCTTCAAAATGCTGACGTCAAATTCGACATGTGCATGCGTATATTTTGGCTTTTTCTTTGCATTTTTTAATGGCCAAAACATAAATTTCAACAATTTACCAAAAAAGAAGCTAACTCAAAAAATGCCTAAAATTCGCACTCACGCTTGAACAACGCTAATGAGTAGCCTGCATGTCTGCAATTTGCGCACGTCTTCCTAAAATTTATTTTGAATTTTTTTCGAAAATGTTTGTTGCTCTGAAAAGTGAAATGTGTGAACATTTTCTTGACTAGACTATTGCTTTTCACTTTCGGCTGGCAAAAGTGTTTGCTGCAATTATCGCTGCCATGTTAGGCGAGTGGAGTGGAGCTCAACTGCTAATTAGCTGCAGCTTACAATCTTGTGGGCGTGTGTGTATTGTGCAAAGCAAAACAAAAGACTTAAGCAAGCAACTGAACTATTTGTGTAAATGTATGTGGGCGTATGAGATATAAGGCATGTGTGAAGTTCGTGTTTTGAGTCTTTTGTTTTGCTCAGTAGAACCAAACACATTTGTGGCATTTGTTAAAAGGGCTGCTTAAAAGAGATTTGAAGGTGAAGATAAATAAAGGTAAGAATTAAATAATTGCAATAAAAGAAGCGCTGAAAGAAAGTTTAGAAAAACAACGAACGAAAGAGCTACATAGAATAAATACATGCACTGCAGAAAGCGAAAAAGCAATTTAAAGTTAAAGTTCAATAGAAAAAGAATCAGTAACAGCTGTAATAAAATACATTTTAGGAAAATTCTTTGAAGAACAGAAAAATAAAGAAGACGTTTAAAAAAATGTAATAAAGAAAGCAAAAAAGATTTGAAGCTCGAGATAAATGGAAGCGAGTATTAATTGACAGTTCTAATTAAAGATATGCTAATAAAAGCAAACGAACATTGAAAAAAAGGTGTATGTAATAAATGCAATGAAGAAAGTGGAAGTTATAAAATGTTAAATGTGATTTATGCGTAACTATAAATTGTTAGACAAACAAAAGACTTAAGCAACAAACGTGCCTGCCGTGTGAAGTGTTCTTTGGCAGTGGTCACAAACAGCAGATACACAAAGACCACAAGTGGAAGTATAAATTGCGCACTCCACAAATTTGATTACTTGATGAGGCAACACCAGCGGCGGTTTAATGACATTAAACGGCGCAGCGTCGAAAGGGAATTCGAATTTGTTGTCAGTCTTTGTTGTTGCTTCAGCTAGAGTTCGAATCTAGTGCAAGTCTTTGGAAAAACAAGTTTAGCCTTTTGCGGCCACTCGCTCGATTGTATCTATGGCTAAACAAATAAGCACGAAACCGGAAACCCTATTGTACACATATGATGAAAGTGTTGCAATTAAATGAATGAATTTAGCCAAGATTGTAGACGCATAGTAAAAAGAGCTTTAATTGGCCTTTTTTAACATACACAAATTGAACATGTGCTTTTTATAGGTTGAGCAGAATAAAATGAAAGGAAGGGGCAAATGGGCATAGATTGGAATAGCAGCTGAGAGTCTTCAGCACTCTACTGAATTTTTCTAGAAACTGTCGTATTCAAATAGAAGTATGCTTCCCGTGACATTAAACGGATCGCCATTTGGTATCACTAAGCACTCATTAGCGTCCATGCGTGGCTAAAGCTATCATAAAATAGTTATATTCTTTAATCTGCAATTGCATTTCTGGCAACAATTTTTTTACAACCATGAAAATCTATAGTGAAATAAAAAGGCTTACTTTAGAACGCTCTGCTCTCTTCCTATGTTAATCCTCGTTCGACTGACGAGTCAGCAGTATGACTATTTTAATATTTTTTCGATTTTCAGAATTTGCACACTTAGAACTATTCATTTATAGTGACTGAGTATCAGGTACTAACTATACACTGTCAAATTTATTGTAATAATGGACAGTGAAAGAGAGTCGCCTGACAGTAAAAGGTGTGCAATTTTTTGCACTACATATGGTAGTGTGTTTCTAGATCAATCATTTCAGTTATGTACAATTTTCCAAAACCTTGCTTTATACTTATATTTGGGAATAAAAAATCTTCCAAATCATATCATCATTCACCGAGCTGCCTCTTCAACCAAAAACCGAAGTAGCGCTAAATTTCAACGTTCACAACTTGAACACTGATTGCATTCACAGACCAGTCACTCACACTACTGAACTACATAATATGTGAATAAGTTGTTGTTAGTTTTCCTTGAGTATTGAGCAATTGATTTAAAGAGTGAACAGCAACAAAATTAAAATTATATTCCCATTTAAATCAAACTGCTGTCACTATTTTTCTCTGATTTTACTTCTCAGCGTAATTATCAAGCCTTTCAGACACTGACATTCAGCTGCAAGCCATGCCGGAATATTCTACTTGTTTTAATGGCCAAAATAAGTGGCACTGTCATAAAAAAATCTGTGCCAATTCAAAGGTAAAAAACTTCTCTTCAACTTGTCTTCTCTTTTTTTCTAACGATAGCAAAATAGAGCGCGAAAATAAATTAATGAAGCACTTAAAAAAGTTGTCTCACTTCATTTTATGCATTTTTGTGCTTGACCTTTTTTTTGTTCTTGTTTTGGTTAGTTCTAAATTCTCATTTTTCTAACTCTTATTTAAAGCTTTTAACTAATGGCTTAGAAACTGGCACAACAAGCAAGCGCAGCATTAAGACTTATCTCCAAAAAAGAAGAAAAATATGTGAAATTTGCAAAACTTCCAAATTCCAAATTAAAATTTTTGCCGCATAAAAATGCAAAAAAAAGGCAAAAAAGTGCCAAAAATGCAAAAAAGCTTTAAGAAATTTGCCTTATAAAGTGAAATTTGTGACGAAGAAAGAGGCCATGTATGTAAATGGGAATGGCAGTGAAGTGACCAGTGAAGCTAAGAGTTGAGTGAAGTGGACAGTTTAGTGGACAGCGGAGTGAAAAGTGAAGCTAAGAGGGGAGTGGAGTGGAGAGACAGTAAAATGTGTAAAGTTAAGCTAACGTAAGAGGAAATTTTTGCGCGTATTTAGAACAACAGCCAAATAAATAAATTGATTGTCTTATTTTTAAGCAGAATTTGTATGCATTTTTTGCATTAACCCCTTTACAATAAATAACAAGCAAATAACAAATGATCAATTAAAACGTGGTGTTATCTATTTCAACAAAGTTTTGATTGATGTGACCGAAAATAAAGAAAGGGAAAGGCGAGAAAGAAAGAAAGAAGAGATTAGCCTAAATTTAGTTTTATTTAGCATAAATTCTTCACAAGAATTTTTAAATTTTACTTAATTTTATAATGGTATAACTTTTGAGAACAACAACAACAATAACGTTGCTGTTCACTTTGTTGCATTTAATTTCAAGTTCTACTATTTGATTGATCAACTTCTTGATTGATCCGTAACTACTCATTACTGGCTTATGACCTAACTATTTCCAACTACAATCTATAAAATGCTATTATTTTGTGCAGCAGTGTAGTGCCAGAAATTTCCGAACTCCCTTTCATTATTGATAGCTATTTTCCCTATCAACTTTTGAATTTCAATAATTTGCTGTAAGCAATTTTTTATAGCAGCAATGGAACTTTTTAAAACTCTTCAACAGCAAAGAAAACTTAGCTCATTTATTTGAAAGAATTTATATAACAGTTAATTAACATATTAATTAAATACTAAGCGGCAGTAGCAACTGACGCTTTAAGCTAAGAAAAGTAAAACTTATAAAAGTTATTAATGGTTATTTCATTCAGATGCAGCTGCTATAATTAGTACACGCCTCTTTCTTATGCATAATGCTTTGCAAGATATGTTGTTGCGTAACCCACTGCCGTCTAATGTTGCTTAATTGCCTTAAAACTATGCATAATTAATGACTGCAGCTTGTTATTTACAAAACTCAGCAATTTCTTAAAATACAAATTTCATAAAGATCTAAAGAGAAATTTTGTCTACAGCGTTTGGCAGCAAAAAATTTAAGATTTTTGTGCGTTTTTTATAAAATTTTTTTCTTAAATTTGCTTTGCTTCATTGTCAAATTAAATTGTTGTTAAAATTCTTAGAATTCGTTCCTAACTGTTTGAGTTGAGGCTTTGGTCCATGTAAGTCTGACTGAGGCACAGACAATTCAAGCTTCTTCTATCATTCTTCTTGTCTACTGCTCTTACTATGAGCTCTTCTAACTCATTTCTGTTATTTCATGTCTGCTGATTTTGAATTTTTCTAATAGGATTTAACGCTCGCCTGATTTGATGATTTGAGGCAACTCATCAGCATTTTTGATTTTGTCATTGTCTTGGAAATTTTTCTTTGGACTCTTCTTTATGCAGACCTATCTTGTAGCTCTTCATTGAACAGAGAGAGCTTACAACATAAGACAGCAATTTTATTGGCATACCTCTTCTTCCGGCATACGAGCAGCAGCGCTTCATCAAAAAGTATCTACCAAATAGTGTTTGCTCACAAGCACTGCCATTCCCCTTTACTCCAACCATTTGAAATAACATGCCCATGTTTTGGGCATTTCTGTGGTCGCTCAACTTATCTTCAACGAAATTTTTCGACTTGTCGCATTTTTACTAGCAATTTTTCTGCTGTTTCATTGCAACACATAGTCAGTTTTTGGCAACAACATGGAAAGGGTGTCAAATTTATACAAAGCTTGAGTGTCTTAACTGAAAAAGGCACTTCTCTTCTAGAAGCCTTTTTAATTTTTGAAATTCTGCAACCCACAAACCAAGAAAATTAGGAAAAAATTCTTGTGGTTTTCACAAAATCTTTAACATGCATTAGAAGGAAAAATGTTATGTGGAAACTGGCGTCAAAATATGTTTTATAGCATTCCTAAATAAAAGACTTAAGTCACAAACTGCTTGTTTGGAAAGTCATCAATAAATATATTCATCACTTTGGGAAAAACTACTATCCAAGGTTGACTGCCATTTTTCAACCCACAAACAAAAGACTTAAGACACAAAATTTAGCTTTCCGTAGTAAAATGAGCAACATGGCAGCAATGCTTGCTTCTAATTCTTAAACGCTTTGAAAGTAACAGCAAGCATGATTTCATGGAATTGCAACGCACCTGCGGTTAAATTTTTCTACACAAACATACAAACAAAGACAAGCCTTTTTTAAAACCTCATATATGCATATATGTATAAATTGCATATATGCATGCAAAAAGCAGCAAACTTGCCTTATGATTAACTATTAAGAACAAGGCAAACTTGACTATATAAATATAATGCAAAAAACGCAAAAAATTCATATTGAAAGATATAAGAATATCTTAAAGTTAATATGCTGGCAGTGGCTAAAGAAAATTCCATGAAAAAATGCTGCCGTTATATAGAAGCAATACTGAGAGGCTTGAAGCCCACTTTGCGCAGTCGGCCATGACTAAACAACAATTTAAAAATGTGTTTATAATTGTATGAATTAAGACATGAAATTACAGTGCTGGAATAAGGAAAAAATAAGGAAATATTTAACTAAATGTGAGCATTATGATAACTAATTACAGCAAGCAGCAGAAGGAGCAACATTATTAAACCAATTTGAATCAGGGCAATTCGAATAAAAAAGAAGAAGGAAAAGCCAAAGTAAAAATTCTAACTAATTTTTTATTTTAATAATATAACGAAAGCTCAGCTAACAAGTCTGAACAACAAAACAAAGTGGAATTAAGTCGATTAAGTTTTAGTTAGACACTTTTAAGATAACCCTCTTGTTGGTAAAGCTACCCTGAGCCAGCAATCCATAAAAACCCAATAGGGTCTATTTCTGTATACTCTTAAAGCAGCCAGCTTAACCTAACCTAACCTCCAAGACTTCATATATCTCTGCTGAATATGTCTTCGTCTAGCATCAATGGAAAATTCAATGTAGATATGGAAGGTAGGCACCTCCAAGGTATTATCTATTACAAAGCAAAAGTTCAAATGCTCACACACACAACTATGCGAACTTTGCATAAATACATAAGCATTTTTTTTATATATATTTCTATATATATTTGCATTTGTTTATGTGTATATTCTATAAAAAAATAGCATAAATCAGAGGCATCGGTGGCGTCGTCAGCAAAGCGATACGTGCCACAGCGTAAAGCGGCAAAAATATTTCTGCCGGCTATTAGTTGTTGTTGTTGCTATTTTGATTGTGTGTTTTATTTGTTGTAGTTAATGCGACTGCTGATTTTTACACAGCTCAACATTCATTAGTAATCCAAACTGGTATTTAATAGGCAGCCATTGAATTCTATTAGCCACAACAGACAAATACACACGCACACAAACACACACACTAATGCAAATGTAAATACACATTTGAATGAATGAATCAAATAAAAAACAAAAGCAAAAATCACTTTTATGTGTATGTAAAAATTGTATGCTCGTAAACAAAGCTCGAAATTCCTTAGGTGCATACATTTTTGTAGCCTTTGTGAAAGGAACGTAGTAAACGTAGAAAATTAAGGGGGTTTGCAAAGAAAATTTTGTAAACTATAGTTCAATCATTTATTTAGCTTAGGAAAGAAATCCGAATCGATTGAGCCATGTCAGTCTGTCCATCTTTTTTTTCCGCTTAAAGCAACACTCAGGGGATGCCCCCTATACATGCAAACCACTTGTTGATTTAGAAGGGATCATAGGTTAGTGGGTGGGGGGAAAGTGGAGTAGTAGCGGTGAAAGTTTGCCTTGAATTCACGAATATTGTAATAACGTGGAAAAACTTCCGCATTTTCAAAAAAAGGCCATAACTCATAAACTTTCCGTTAAACACAGCTCCTTACAAACTGCCGAAGGATGGAACTGAAACTTTAATAGGTCATAGGCCTTCTGTCACTTTTAGTCCAAATTCAAATCGGTTTATAAATATGCCTACTACAGCATATCTATGACAAGGCCTCAACACTGAAAAGCCTTGAAATTTTGCCATTTTCAGGTAATTTTTCAATTATTTGAATTCAAAAATTCATAAAATTGAGTTTGCATCGGCGAAACCCTATCTGAACTTTTTTTGAAAGCCACTGACTATGTGCTTGTGAACTTTTTAGAGCGGCCTAGCTTCAAGCACCTTGACTACGTGCCTGACTGCCAGGCAGCCAGCCAACGCAGCATATTTCTATGTGGGCTTCTTCTGACGTGTTCGTTAGTGCAATGCAGTTGAGGTAGGCTGCAGCTACAGCAACAACAACAACAACAGTTCGGCTTAACTAATCAAAGTGTAATTGGCAATGTCGCCAACGTAAAAGTTGCTGCCATGTTGCCCACAAAACAAGCAACAACAGCGCATAGAAGCAACTGCTGTCATTTTAAAGATATCACCAGAAAATTCCAGCAGCAAAAACATGCATAAATTAAGGCTTATGTTGGCTGCAATTGTTGTTGCTGTCGTTAGTTTATTTGTGGCAATTTCGAAATAGTTTTATGGCACTTTTATGCATTTGTGCAACAGAAAGAAATGTACGAGAGTGAGAAAGAGCCGATATAAAAGAGTGACTAAGAAGTCTACGAAGTTTACAAAATATCAATTCTAATTACGATTCCAGTGACATATTGATGCAAAGTTAATATACTTTATTATCATTGGTGTGAGCTATAGATTGTATTTGGAGTAGGGATCTAGTCTCCTAGCCTGCCGCTGCCTGAAAGGCCTATTGTGGCAGTTTTCCAGTGATTTACAGATGCTCATGCTCATACAGCTTCAAGAGGTATGAAGCAATTTCCTTTTGGAGCCTGAGGGTATATCTTTGAGGGCATATATAGCTAGTTTATTCGATAAAGAGGGTACTGATAATCCTGTCCTTTTTCGCAATTGAATTTCGCTTTTATGCTTGTTTGTTAGCTTGGGTTTACACGTGAAGTTGACGGCTGCGGAAAGAAATTTCTTCCATTAATTACTGCAAAAACAAGGCTTCAAAGCCTGTGAATTTGGATGCTAAAGAAAAGTTTCAGTAGTCAATAATGTCTCTTTTCAATATATAGTATATATCAGTTGTAAGCACTGAAAATGCAAGGCTCTGCTACTTATATGTCGAATACTTAGCTTCAGCTGAACTACTGAACTACAAATAGACCTACAATAAAGAGAACAATTTTTTTAGTTTCTAAAGCTTCAGCTACAGCTTCAGCTACAGCTTCAGCTACAGCTTCATTCAAATTTTTGGCTGTCGAGTGCGCCTTTTGGCCTGCCTTTGGCATTCCTTTGCGCATTACGTTATGACTCTTACGTTTTGTTTTGCTAGCTTGTTTCTTTTATTATTTCCTAATTTGCCATAAACCGCAGCGCCTAGCTTAAAACATGCCTGCTGATTTTTAAGCCACAACAAAAACAATTAGCCATTCCAGCCTGCAGCGTATCTATTAATATGGCCGCTGCATACAACAACAACAACGACACATACATACAAATACAACTAGCATACGTTTTCTCACTTTTTCAGTTACAAAATATTTGAATTTTGTTTATATTTTCCATATATGTATGTATGTAGTATATGCAACTTAATCTGTTTGCATATTTAGTATTGTTGTTGTTGTTGGCAGTAGAGCTGCCGCTGATTTTGTTTGAGTGTTCTCACACATTTTATGGTTTGTTGCTTAAGTCTTTCGTTTATATTGCGCATGGTGTATTTATTTGTGGCTGCTTTACTTCGACAGCTTCTTTTACTTTTGTATGAAGTGATTTTTAGTGATTGCCAGCGTAATTGTTATTGTTATGGCTGGCACTTGTTGCTGTTGTCTGTGCGGAACGTGAGAAAAATCTGAAATCTGCGCGCGCATTGCATTGATGTAATCCGTCAGGCAGTCAGGCAGGCAGTCAGTCTTATTGGTAATTTTTTTGCAAGCTCAGCAAAGCGCTAATAAATTCAACAGACAACAAACTGTGAGAGCATGCAAGTTTTTGAATGAAATTTTAGCATTTGTGGTTTTTGTTGTTATTGTTATGTCTATTTTGCAATTTTAGCATAATGAAACTTAAGCAAAATTTAATAGTGTGTTAAAGAGTGTTATAAAAGATAGCATATAGTTTGATTTTATTGACTGGCAACGCTTGGCATTTTCAACTGAAGAAAAAGCGGCGAATAGCAAGGACGCCTGAAGAGAAGCCCTTCGCCAGGTCGTAATACAGCTTGTTACTGATCAATAAAGAAGCAGTTGAAGTTCTACTTAATTGACACTAAGCCAAATTTTCTACATAAAAACAATTCAAAAATCATGTCATTTTCACTTTGAATTGCCTGTATTTCAGAATTCATTGTCATGCCTTTTGATAATATTTACAATGTACAGCGTTTTGGAAATACATGGTTCTTGTGTTACAATAGCAACAAATTCATTCCGTGCCGACTTTATAAAGAGTAGCTCATATGATTGTGTCTAATTTAAAAATCTTCTAAACAATTAATGCAAACATCTTTGAATGTGGCTCTTAAAGTGTTATAAAAAATTTTTCAAGCTGCTTTATAAATTATATCTTAATCAACATGCAACAAAGAGGCCAATAAGGCAGCCTGAAAGCCTCATTATAAGTCATTTAAATAGTCGTAATAAAAAATTCCAGCTACTCACATTCTGCATACAAATTATTCACATTTGCTAGCCAAAGAACTAACAAATGTTAACAAGTTCAGTGAAAGCCATACTCACTTTCGTATACATTCATAGCATATGCGATAGCACTTATTTGCTTAACTTAAATAAACATTATTCTTCTTCTTGAATCAAAATCTTTAAATAAAATCAACATTAGTTCAGAAAACTTGACACTGTAGCTTTTAACAACTTCCGCTTCATTTCTTCAGTTTTCAACTTCAAAGCCAGAAGTAGCTTCAAAATATCTTTTTAGTTTGTAGCAAGCAAGTCAATTCATAGCTTCGTATCTTCAAACCGCTTTTAGCCAGGCCCCACTTTCTTTCGATAAGCAAGCCGCTATTAACTGCAACTTTTAAGCCTAAGCACATTTCTTCATATAGTAATATGCATAGCTTTCAGTCAACACAGAGACGGGCTTTTACTACTAAATTGGGTTTGTCTGCCATGCCCACTTTCTTTCGATAAGCAAGCCGCTATTAACTGCAACTTTTAAGCCTAAGCACATTTCTTCATATAGTAATATGCATAGCTTTCAGTCAACACAGAGTCGGGCTTTTACTACTAAATTGGGTTTGTCTGCCATGCACAAACACGCCAATGCTGCCGAACCGCTTCCCTTGTCTGTGTGCAGACTTGGCATAACAATGAAACATTCCAAAGCATGCCTACACATGGGCATTTGTATGTAAATGTACATTTAAATAAAATAAAATGAAATCAAAAGCGCGCTTTGAAGCTGGAATTGAAAGTAGACAATGCCGGTCAATGCTTGTTAACTACACACAACAACAACAACAACAACAACAACAACAACAACAACAACACTAACAAGTGGGTAAATGCAGCGTGAAATGTGAGAACAAGTAGCACACGCTTACACACACTGAGACGCTGACATATGCACATATTAACATTTTTAAATATGTATGTATATATATATATATATACAGCTGCAGGCAGCTTGCCAGACGCACACTTGTTACGAGTACAGGGCAGGGCAAAAACATGGCTCTTCATGCTACGGCTTCATGCTTTTAAAGCAAAGCGTACAAAACGCCAGGCTACTTTTTCCTAATAAGTATTGTACTTACTTTCATTAATGCTCGCATATATAGAGATAAGGAACCAGCCTAAAATTGAATTCAAATAGATTTAAAAAATACTAGCAACACTTGTCAAAGTGATTTTTTGCTTGGAATCAAACTTGAACTTTTCAATTACCGCAGATTTTTATGGCATTGAAATTCCCCTAGGCATTTACCTATACAATGATATAAAATTTGTGATAAAAAGTATTTTATGTATTACAATGTGCAACTATTTTCTTTATTCTAAATGTCTGTCAGTCAATTTTTGCATACACACACGAACAAACCGTACATAGCTAAAAAATATTCTACTTTCTACAAAGGTATAAAGAATTGAATATGTGAGTCTTTGTAGAAAAATAAACATATATTAATCCCATTTATATGATATCTGTTGACTATAGAAGAAGCTCAATCTGTCATACTTTTGCTTGTATGCGTATCACTTTCAATCGAAATTGAAATGCAACCAAATTCAATTCAAATTTTATTCGCTCTAAAGTGATCGAAAGTGATATGTGTGGCATGTGGCAGCATAACAAATGGCATCATAGCCTTGCTCACAATTTTAAAATTATTTTGCAAAATTCCATTTTGTTGTTATGACTATCATGTAATTTCTATATTTTCACTTATCCTTTCCCTTTTTATATAAAAATTTCACTTTCAGCGGCATCAATTTGCAACAGCATGCAAATTAATTGCAAAAAAATCTGATTTTTCAATTTATATAATTTTTTGCTCTCTCTGTTTCTTTTTTGCTTGCAGTTGTGCGGCAGCAGCATCAGCTGACAACAACAACAACAACAGTAATTGAAGTCATCTGCCACGAGCAAGTGTTGCATTTAGCCGCCTTGTGCATGCCACAAAAGAAATGTAAAACGTGACAGTTTCATTTGTTGCTCAAGCTGAAAGAAGAAGAAGAAGAGCAAGAAGAGCTTGCCAACAGCACTGCGCTGCTTTAGAGCAATATCATTGTTGTAATAGCAACAACAACAACAACGGCAATCATAACAAAAACAGCCCAAACTGGTTAACAGCGAAGAAAGTCCAAACCGTCGTCAAAGCGCAATTTCCAATTCAATTTTATACAAAAAATTACTACACTGATTCTACATTCACACACACACACACATACACACACCAACGAAAGTCAAAGCAGCCTTCCGGTCAACATTATTCACAGTTTTTCGGCAGACTCGTTGCAGTAGAAGGCGAAGGCAGCAGCAGACAGCGGCGAAGGCAGCAACAAAACCCGTTCAGTTGGGCAAGTTAACAGTTCAAGTTAACAGATATTTGGCCAGATACGAACTTCGTTCGCTGCTCGAACTTTAGAAAGTGAAGTGAACTCGAGTCGGTCGAACGAGAGCCGCCGTTAGTACGGCAAGTCCGTGTGTAAGTCGTATCGAGTGCCTGACTGATTGAGCCGTGAGCGCTGATTCAAAGTGATTTTCCATTTCGATTTTAAACAATTAGTTTATCGAAAATTTGTATAAAAATTTGAATAGCTGCTGTGAAGTGCAACAAAATTTTTAGCAGCAAGTATTGCAAGGCAATCAAAAATATAATACAACAAAATGGAGTGCGAGGAAATAACAAAGTTAGTGGACGGTGTTTATAAGGTAAGTGTTGGAAAAAAAGTGATGAAGAAAATTATAAAATTTATGCTATTATTCTAGTAAGAGACGCTTATTACAGACCATCTAAAAAGAGTGTAATTTTAAGTGATGCACAATTTTAAAGTTTTTGACTAGAATTTAAGCACAAAAATATTAGCTTGAATATTGCTCAAGAAATTTCGGTGCTCAAGTGTTTCCTTTTTCTAAATGTTTTTATAGCCTTCTTCTAGTGTGACTCGATTGTACGAGGTCTATCTAATATATATGCGAACAAATTTTAAAAAAAATTTAATTTTTCAAAATTTGGAGCAGTTAAGTTTTATACCCTTCAAAATACTGCACATTTATAGCAATGCAATTGTTTCACCTTCATTTCCATTGTACAAAAAATTCCTGAAAGCCTTCAGAAGTCAGGCTCTTCAGCTGCTTTGTCCTTTCACATTTTATCATCTGTATATTCTATCATTTCGGGAACAAAAAAAACTTGAAGAGGGCTAAATCTGGTAAATAGATAGGGTTAACAATCACGATTATTGCATTACGAATCAGAAACTGGCCTACAATCAGAGCTGAATGTAAAGGCGCATTGTCATGATGCAGCAGTTATCCATCATCTTCACACAAATTTTGTCTTGAGAACCTCCACGTAGAAGGCAGCATTCACTGTTTTCCCTTAAGGAAGAAATTCAACACCACAGCAACTCGATGGTCTTCCTGATCTTGCATCGTCCTTGCTGTTCTCATGACCCTCACTAAAACGCTTCATCCACGCAAAAAAGCGCAGTTTTCTTCAGTGTCTTATCTCCATAAACGCACCCGCCACCCGCCACCCGCCACCCGAACAATGCAATTCGCATATTTAATGCACAGACTTCGCAAGAGGATTCTTACTAGATACTTTTTTTTGAAACAATGCTCTCAGTTGCATTTGAAGAGAGCTCGTTCAAAGCGCATTTGTCAATTTTTCATGAAATGCATCATCAGTCTTGTGAAGAGCGCATTTTGTATGCATTTGCAGCAATTTTATTATACGATTTAAATGTATGTCATAGAATGTATTTCAGAATATAGAATAAGATCTGCTTTCATCGTTTGTGCATCTTTAAAGCTTTGGCAATTTCTTCTTATAAACTCTTTCATTATTTTTGTCTGTCAGTCAGGCAACAAATATTATGCGCTTAAACTTTTTAAAAGTTTTCTCGAAAATATATTGCAAATTTCTTTCGCTTCCATGTCATGGCATTCGACACTTGGGTGCATGGAAAGAAAGAAAGCCGGCACTAAGAGCAGCTCTAAAATATTGCAACTTCAAGAAAAATGTGCATACTAAAAAGGTAGTAAAAAATGCAGTAATTACAATTGTTAAAATTGGCAAAACAAATGCCAATTTTGTTCCAGCGAGTTGTTTACATAGCAGCGCAGAAATATAGCCATGAGACTTTACGACGTGACACTGCACGCTCAAAAATGCAGTCCGATGCGGTTTGACCAGACTGGCGGCTATCACTTTCAGTGGTCGCTCTTGCCGCTCTGGCGGCTCTGGCACTTGGCCACTTGCCAATGCTCTTTTGGCTGTTCGTATTTTATTACCAAACAAGTTCAGTTGAATGCACGCATCTGAGATTATTGCACAGATTTCCGCAATTTTCCTGAACTTTTTTTTTGCTGTTTTTGCTTTTTTCTTGCATTTTTGCAATTTTTTATTTGATTTTCTGCACTTTTTGGCAACTTGCTTATTGCATCTTCCTCTTCGTTGTTTGTGTTGTTGCAATAGTAGTAATGATAATATAATAATAGTGCACTTAGCAAAATTTTACGAAATTTTAAAGATTTCAGCTATACTAAACTTTAACTAAAAAAAATTAGTTAAATGCACAAATTTAACAAATTTTTTGGTGTGCAAAACTTTTTACAAATATTTTACAAAATTTTAAGTATACAAATTTTTTCTTTGCATGAAAATATGCTTTGAAACAATACAAATTGTAAAAATTTGTACTACTTTTTGGTGATCGTTACTAATTTATCTATTATTTGCAAATGAAATAAATTTGATCAGAAACAAAATCTTTTAGTTATACAAATTTTGTTTAAACTTATTAGTTATAGCAACTAGTATTTAGTCAACATGCGCAACTTTTTGCTGTGAGTGTATAAAAAGTTGTAGCTGTTTTATGCTGCAAGCAGGTTATGCAATCGCGCTTTTGCATTTGTTGTTGTTGTGGTTTTTGCTATTGCTGCCGCACACAAAATATTGCAAGCAGCTTATTTTTGGGTTTGTTGTTGTTGTTGTTGTTGTTGTTGTTGTTGTTGTTGTTGTTGTTGTTGTTGTTGTTGCTGTTGTTGCATCTTCATGTTGCTTGCACTTTTGCCATAATGTTGCTGTTTTTATGCACATTTTCAATTTCAAATTGCGGAAAAGTGCGGCAGCCAGCAACTGACTTGTTGCATGTGGCATGTGGCAACATGTGACACTGCTTGCTACTGCATTATGCCATAAATTAAAGACGCACACACAGACAGCGGCTTTTGACGCTTCTTCGTCTGTTGCTTGCCAAATTAAACAAAAGACTTAGCAAACGAACTTCTTTTTGGTGGAAAAAATAGTAGGCATATGCAAGAGAATCGGAAGCGTGTTCATTGGGCTATTCGTAGCATACATTGTTGCAAAATCTTGATCAATTTTCGCTCTACCAGTTAATGCAAATTTGATTTCATGTGATTTGATTTGATTGCTTTTGATTGGATTTGATTTCATTTGATTTGATTGGATTTTATTTGATTTGATTTGTTTTGTTTTGATATGATTTGTGCAGCGATTGTCAATTAATACTCACTTGATGCAGCTGGACAGCGCCGCCGTTTATGACAACAAGATTGTGATTAATGTGCGAGCTCGCCAGGCGGAAATAAATATCATTGCTCTATCTAAGCTGGCAACTAAGTGTCTTATTAATTAGTATGCTTGTGTGTCTGTATCAGAGAACTGCAACGAGTGCCATTTTCGTTACTCTAAGTAACTCTAAAGAAAACGCGTGCCGTTTTTACCTATACTTAAACGCAAGTGACACTCAGTTTGCTCAAACTTATAAAGTAAGTAAAGTAAGTAAACTAAGTATACCAAGTATGAGTATCAATAAGTAAGTAAGTAAAACTCAGAGTACTTATAGCAATACTTGTTCGGTTCCTGGCGACAGCCGCATTTCCCATTCTGAAGTAGGTATCGCTTAGAAGAGCGCAACTGCGAGCAGGTAGGAGCACACGCTTTATAAGCAGTGATGTCAACTTGCTCATTTTGCAGCAGATTTAACGCATTTTTAAAACTGAAATGAATTGAAAGAATATACTGCTTAAAAATTGGTCCATAAAAAAGGTCGAATAGCACATGGAATCTCAGGGTCATATTAATGAATTGAAAGTATGTGGAAACTGGCGCGCCGGCTCCTTTTGCATATACCTGGATATGAAAATTCAACCATAATGTTATCTTGAAAGAAATTTTTCGAGAGCAGGTACTTAATCCCGTAAAGACTAACGGGTTTCTGTGGCCTTTTTTATTATGCGAAATATTTATATGGCATGTTGTGTATTTTCATTCATATTTTTATTTTTACGAATTGTTAATTGCTGGTTTACATATGAAAAAACCGCATTTCGCGAATTCAGGCCAGGGCATGTGGAAATTTGAGAGTTTGCATCACTGCTGGAAAGAGATCGGCGCCACAGCACTCCTTTAACACATGCGAATGTAGGTAGAGCATGAACTAGGATCCGTTATTGTTGTACAGTAGGCATGTATGTTCTTTTTTGCTTTAAAAAGCATCAATGCAGTGAAGTATATTCAAAGAAAGGAAACCTTAATATTATCAAAAATGTGACAACATACTACATATGTATGTCCTTTTTGCTTTAAAAAGCATGAATAAATTATGATTTGGGTAAAAGGAAATAATATCAGAAATTCATTAATACGTAGAAAAAAGTTTATGACTGCAATATCTAGAATCATTTTGTTCATCATTTTGGGACATATGTAGTTGGAATGAAAAATAGTTTTAAATCTTATTTCGTGTAAAAAGAGAATTAGGTGTAATATAAAATTTAAAAAATAAATAAATTTTTAACTGCAAAACACAGTTTATGGAGATATTCATATATGTTCTAACATTTTTCTTTGCATGAAAAAGTTGTGACTGAATAAAGGCTAACGCGTCTTCACATTTTTTTAAACATTAAGGTTTCCTTTCTTTGAATACAAAAAAGAACATACATGCCTACTGTACAACAATAACGGATCCTAGTTCATGCTCTACCTACATTCGCATGTGTTAAAGGAGTGCTGTGGCGCCGATCTCTTTCCAGCAGTGATGCAAACTCTCAAATTTCCACATGCCCTGGCCTGAATTCGCGAAATGCGGTTTTTTCATATGTAAACCAGCAATTAACAATTCGTAAAAATAAAAATATGAATGAAAATACACAACATGCCATATAAATATTTCGCATAATAAAAAAAGCCACAGAAACCCGTTAGTCTTTACGGGATTAAGTACCTGCTCTCGAAAAATTTCTTTCAAGATAACATTATGGTTGAATTTTCATATCCAGGTATATGCAAAAGGAGCCGGCGCGCCAGTTTCCACATACTTTCAATTCATTAATATGACCCTGAGATTCCATGTGCTATTCGACCTTTTTTATGGACCAATTTTTAAGCAGTATATTCTTTCAATTCATTTCAGTTTTAAAAATGCGTTAAATCTGCTGCAAAATGAGCAAGTTGACATCACTGCTTATAAAGCGTGTGCTCCTACCTGCTCGCAGTTGCGCTCTTCTAAGCGATACCTACTTCAGAATGGGAAATATTGCTCTCAGATCCTGCGTGTTGTTGATGTTGAACATATAGAGTCTTGCAATGCGTTACTCGAGTACTTGTTGCAATAGCAAATTCGATTTAACGGTTATTCTTATTTTACTATTAATATTTCGTCGTTAGTCAATACCGGTTCTATACTCTGGGTATTATCATTACATATACCTAGCTTGGTAAACTTATGCCTGCTCTAGAATGACGTTTGAAAAGTGCTTAGAGTCAATTTATTTTAGTTGCCCCATTGCTTTTAACATTGCCCATTACAATGGAAATCGAGTAGGTAACTCGATTACTGCACTATGCGCTACTATACACAGGTAGCCAAATAATCATAACGAAAGTTGTATATGGTTAATTCGTACGATCGCATACGCAGGTCACGGTTTCATTTAAGGATCAAAGCTTACATCTCTACATCATGTCATTTTTCAATAGCACGCCCCTTTTCTCTTGAAATGAGCGTAGAAGAGCAGGAAGAGAGAACACACATCTGCGTAGAAAAGTGACGGTGCTGCCGTTTGCATTTCAATGAATGTATATCACTCCACTTTTCCAGCCAACACTAGAACACTACGCTTTTCGACAAAACTCTTTGATTTCAGGGAACAATTTTAGTCGAATCATATAACAAACATTCCGATTCTGTTTTTTAATACTTCGGTCCAGTTTCTTCTGTTTCACTGTAACTTAACTTTTTTTTTTAAAAATTGTTTCAGAGCACTTTTTCAAAAAACACTACTTTTCACTTCACGTTTATAATAAAAATTTTCCTAGTCTAGCATGCCAGGATGCCAATGTGTACTTAGTCTGTTATTTAATTAAATATTTACATCAATATTTTTAAGTTTTATCAGATGAACAAAAATTAATTTAATTGTATCATTATAATGTCAAACACGTATACAAGTTCAACCCTTCCGTGTTAAGAAATTATTAACCAACTATTGTATATAGCAATTTGTGTTACATGTTTTGAAAAAAGTGCGCTGAAATTGAAAGTCAAATAGTATTAAAAAAGTACATTTTTGTGAATAAGCTCAACCCTGGCTTAGAAACGGAAGGAATGCAGGAATGAGTATCAATGAGTTTGCTGACGTCATACTATGAGTAGGCTTAAAAACTTATTATTTGGGATTTCAAACAGAGTAAGTAGGTCGCTTTACTCAGTTTTTTCAACTAAGTATGAGTAAGTATGAGTAAGGGTAGAAAACAGAGTTTCGACAGAGTATACTTAGTGCAATGAGTACTCACTGCAGTTCTCTGGTCTGTATGTTTGTGTGTCTCTGTGTCGAATTGCACAATGCGCTATGAAATCACACAAAACTGTTGTAAATCTTATAACACACATAATGTGTGGCTAATTGAATGTAATTAAGTCTTTAACTCAGCGAGTAGCAAAAGATAAGCAATTAAAGCCACTGACTGGCAGCAATGGAAATGCCGGCATTTTTGCATATAACACGCTTATAAATTTGCAAGTAGCTATAGTTGCATAACAAATGAAAAGAATATTGCTTATTAAAAGCATTTAGTATCACATTTTAATTATTTTAAATATGACATGTCGACAAAGCCATTTAATTAGTAAAGAAGGCAATTAACAAATTTTAAATTGAAATAAAATCAAAGAAATAATAAACAATTTTCTTTCGAAATATGTTGCTGTAAAGGACAAGCGAAAGAAACCACATAAAGCCATTTTTATGGTTTTATGGTTATGGATTTGCACCATTTTCAAAATAAACGGCTCAATTCATCTTTCTTAAAAGTTTCTATAAATGCTATTGTAGAATCTGTGCTGTACTTAATACAATTTTGAGGTTAGGTTAGGTTGCACTTTAGCTTGCTAGCGACCGCTTGAGCGTATTTGCATGCTCTCAACTTGCCTATGAATCAAATGCTAACATTTGACAGCATTTTAGCCTAATTAACCAAGCGAATTATTTCGGTTAAGAGTGGAAGAAGTGGCGCAGGCGAGCATTAATGCAAACACATGCGGCGGCATTTTATTAGAGGCGCCTGAATCGCGTGTCAACGAGCAAATAATAAACAGACACGCTTCAGCACACTCACACACACACACACACGGACACGGACACACGGACATACAGCTACACTTATGAACACTTTGCTGTTATGCCACATGGCTACAACAACTACAACAACAACATTTTAGCGGTTCAGTTCAGTAGCGCACTGACCACACTCAAGTGCTTGTGCTGTGGCATGCCACTTTCTGTGGCAAACACAAACACGTCAGCCCAAAAGCAACAATAGGAAACCTTACAAAAAATATGCAAAAAAAAAACAAAGAAGAAGAATGCTTTACAAAGGTGGCAAAAACTGTGGCACAGACTGCAGTGTTAGAGAAAGATAGCAACAGGCTAAAAGAGAGGCCAAGATATGAGTATTTAAACCAACAATAAACGCGAACAAGTGGCACTTGAAAGGCTTCCGTGCTAAGCTGAGGTAGCTCCAAGCACACACACACACACACACACACACACACACACACACACACACACACACATCAGAGAAGGCAGACACTGCGAAAAGCTGGCACTAAGTGCAACAAGGCAACATAGAAATTTTGTGAAGCATAAAAGCAGGCAGACACGACGAAGCTAGCGGCTAGCATGTGGGCATGGTGGCATGCGGACCAGCAGCTCGGGCTGCAAAGACACTCCCGCTTCCGCTTTGGACACTAAAAGTAAACACAACGGCAGAAATATAGGCGGGTTGATGAGTAAGGATAGGGAAGCGGGTAGGCCACAGTAATGTGGCAAGTGACTGAGGGAAGCCCTATGTGCGCTGACTAGCGGCGGATTGACACACTAAAGCTGCTCGTAAACAAGAAGCAGACACACTCACACATTTGTCTACACTTAGAGAAAATTGTATGCAGGCAAACTTTTCGCGTCATCTGCTCTATCTCGCCAAAACTACTTAGAAGGCCTATGGCTTGTTGTACTGAATGAGGCCTTAAAGCTGAACAGCAGTTATCTGCTGAATTTCGCTAGAAACTCACTTATTTGAATAGAAGAATAGAATATAGAGCTATCATAGGTGCACTAACGGAACACTTCCTTATAGCAGCGCATGCACATAGTATGGATATAACGAACGACGATAGCTGCAGGAAATGTAAAGAAGCGCGTTGCAGAGAGATCTTGGAATATATATGCTATGCTTCTGCCGCGCTAGAAATCGTCTGACTTGTTTAGGAGCAGCTGTCTTTTCAGGGCTCGAACAGATTTTTAAACTAGGTACTAAGCCTCTTTGGAAATTTGTGAAACACATCCAAATTCTGACAGATTATTACTTTGACTGCTCTCTAATTATCATAAATTCTCCTACTAAACTGATTTTAATTCAAATATAATTAAATCAAATATAATTAAAAAAGAAAAAACCCGCAATAATCCATAACCACCTAACTTTAATATAATACCAGCTAAAATTATAGTTTCAGAAACAGTGGCTTCTACATGAGCCTTAGGTAATCGCAAATGACTTGACATAGCATAGTGCCATATACGAGTTTTGTGTGGCCTTCCCACTGCGTGATTGAAAAAATTCTAATAACTCTTAAGAAGGTCCGATCACTACACTTAAGTGCCTAAAATTATTTTACAATTTATGCATAAAAAGCCAAGTTCATTATTTATTCGACGAATTTGAAATTTGATTGACGTGCAACCTTCGATTGTGTGTGTGTGTGTGTGAGAGTACTCACTGCCGCCTCCAACTGCTGTTTGAATTTCTTGTATGACTGATGCGTAACTCGGAAGTGAACTAACTCGTGACTAATGCGCACGGCATCAATCAGGCAATTGTGTAAGAGCCTACTCATACATTACGATAAAGCTACTCAAGTTGAACACTTGCGAGTGCGATGATTATACATACATACATATATATGTATGTATTTGTAAAATCTTAGAACTTGTTTGTATGCGCAACTTTATGACTGAGTGTCTTCTTCTTCTTCTTCTTTGAGTCTTCCACGAATATTGTAGCTAATATACGGCCGTATTAGTAGCAAGCTGCTTGTAGGTAATTAATAATTTTCTAAATCCGTATCTGCATGTACCGCCTAAAGGCGTTTTGATAAATCTTGTGATTGGCATGTTAAAGCATACGAACATAATAAACAAGAACAATAAAAGGTATCAATTTTGAAAAAAGAATAGAGATTTATTTTAGAAAAGATTACTATGTAACATTAAAGTGACTGTGTGTGCTTAAAGTTTTTTCCTCTCGTTTCCTTTAGAGATTTTGATTAATATATATACTAGAAACAGTGAAACAGCTTGCAATCGTAACCAATTTTCATGTGATTTCAATTCGTAAAGAAATTTCAGAAGACGGGTTCGTGTTTGCTACCGCTTCATTTTAAATATGCTTGGCAATTCTGACAGTTTTGAAAAAACAAATAAATAATTGGCGCAAAAGCTCATACGGGCTTGGGCCTAGCTTTCTCACATAGGCTTGTGTGGGACCTACAAATAACCATATCCGAATGGATTGAGAAGCTTTTCAAAGAGAATACTCTTTGAGGCGCGCCAATTCATCGCGAGAATTGGAAAAACAAAATATCTTTTTATTAGATGTTATGAGGCTCGGTTGAGATTTGAACCCAGGCCTTCTACATCAGCGACCAAGCACTTGTCCACTCAGCCAATGCGGCGCCTGACAATTAATTGGAATAGTATTACTAGACAATTCGGCATCATTTGGCGTTAGCCAAGCATTTATCACGTTGTACGAATGGACGACGAAGCCTCAGCGATGAAGGTATATGAGGCGACAGTTGGAGAATGGGGACCAAGTAGAACCAAGTAGACACTGGCAACGTTTGGAATTTCTAACTGGAAAAGGCACGTGCGTAGTAAGGGTACCTGAAGAGACGCTCTACCTCAGGTCGTAGCCCGGTAACGAGCTGTTACTGAGCAATAAAGAAGAAGAACATATATCATAAATCGCAGTTCAATAAACCTTTAAATCTTTGACTCAAACTAGCCTAAGCGGTTTTTAACATTCAAAGCGCATAAACGAATGTAAACCACACAGCAAGCCGACAGCAACAACAACAATGCTTCGATGCATTCCTACAGCTGCGCATAACGGCAGCAGCATTTGAAAAAAAATCACTATAAAACGTTGAAGACAGATTGAAGCTTGAAGCTTATTAGCCGCATAAAAATTTGACCTTCTCGTATTTTTCTTGAATTCCCACACTCACGGCGCCTATGCAACGAAACTACAATATACACAAACATATAGTATATATCTATAGATAGATCTGTCAAAATATAAATAAAGCAGAAAATATTAAAGAAGGTTTAGCCATTTTTGTTTTTGCTTTTATATTTTAAATCTTTCACGCGTTTGAAATGTGAGGAATTTGAAAAATAAACTCGAAATATTTGAAGCTAATTTGAAGCACAAAGGCAGAGCTTTGTGCAGACAAGCTGCGAGAGGAAGGGAAATGTGTTAAAATATTTGCACTTCCAGTGGTCAAGCAAGTTAAGTGGTTGAGTTGAGCTCGTCTGTGGCAGAGCCACCAGCAGCGGCATTTCAATTTTGAAGACGAAGAGACGCTTTTCAAATATCTTCTGTTTATATATGTGTGTGTGTGTGTGTGTGTGCGCCTATAATTTGGCATGAAATTGTATGAAATTGTTGGCGCAATTAGTTGTCGTTGTTGTTGTTGGCATATATGCAAAATTAGCATACAGCTGTTAATAGCTACAAACAACAACAACAAGGCTTTGATATGCCAACAGCTAACAGCGCCTTAAAGCTACAATAGCAATTCATGTGCCATTTGAATGCTAACATGCATGCATCTATAAGATACTTAAGTATTTGCCAGCCCGCATAATGAATTGCGGAAATTCTTGCGTTTTGAGCAACATAAGCCATTATATTTTAGTGGCTTTGATAGTTCAACATCAATTCCATAAAAAACCATCGCACGAAAATTTTCACAAGTTAATTCCATTTTATTTGCAGAGTCAAAAATTTCAAGTGAATGTAAACAATACAAATAGCTGTCATATTACAAAATGTTCTGAGTATGTATGAGCTAAATAATGTCAAACTTTTCAATGGAAGTGTCAGATCGCAACTGGCAGCACTTAGTACCACCAAGGCCAGAAATATGCATGGTTACTCTCGTACAAGTGTATATATCTAACGAGCTTATAGCACATTCACATTTGCATATGTGTATGTGTATGCGTATGTGTATGTGTATGTACGTATCACTTACGCAATATTGACATTTGACATGAATGGCCATTCTTTCATAGCCTCGTGCTACTGTATGGTGTGCTTGTGTCAGCTTTAGTATTTTTTTGTTCTTTTTGCTTTTCATACCCTCATCCCTCAATCAACAGAAATTCTTCGAAATTTGATTTTGTGCAAACCACAATTTTGCTTAATTTCCTTTGTCTTGGAAAATATTGAAAACAACAATGAGCAGGCATTATATTTCTTGTCCTTCACTTATACACATGCGGATTTACATATATGCTGAACTACACTTGCAGAAATAAGTTAGTATTGTTAACTAAATCCGTTGTCTAATTACGCTGCTGCTTTTTAATTTTCTACCGAAAGCTCTGTTTTTGTACCGGGAAAACATTCTTTAAGATATCTTTTTCAAAACAGTTTATGAGATTGAAAATAAATTAATTTCATGAAACGCTTCTCAGAAGCATTAAAGAGCCTATGGGGAATTACCTTTTATAGCTTTTAGTGTGAATGTATTTGTCTACTTGGTATGTATATGTGCCCAGCAGAACAGAGAATCATTCTACGATTATTTTTTGATCGCTCTTTGAGGCTCAGAAGACTACTTGCTATTGTTTTGAGGCTCATACAAAATGTAATACTTTTTGACATAACTTGTCGCTGTATTTAGGCGCTCCACTTAAACTTTAATTAGAGTGCTTCTGGATATCTTTTTTGTTAGTTAAGAAAAAGGGAAGACAGCTGCAAAATACTTCAGCATTTTTTCACAAAAGCAGTGCTACATGAATGACTACTACTACGGCTCCAGAGCTGAGAGTATAAATGCTAGGTCCTTCATGCGTTGAGTCGATGGTTCAAATCCCAGCCGATCCATATCATCTAATAAAAAGGTCGTTTTATATACACACTCCCAAAACAAAAGTGACCATACAAGTGTTCCCCTTTTCCCTTTAGGGGAACAGAACCCTAAAAATTAACTTTGTTTAGTGCTCCAAAAGTAGCTTTACATGGAGTACTCATTTCCACAGATCTTCCATTTTTTTTGCTGGCTGTATACGCGCCTTTAAATTGGATTTAAGTGCATACACACATGCACACACACATAACATACACCTGCTTGTGTAGCGCGCCTTTTTACAAACGTTTGCTATCTTTTATTTGCGCCTTTTCTTGTAATTCATTTTTTGTTGTCTTCTTACTTTTATTTATACTGGCCAAGCCCATGCTGGAGGATTGCACTAATACACGCGCGCTTGCTCGCGCCTTGCTTGTGGCTCAGCTGCTCCGGCCGAGCGCCGTAATCACTTTTAAGTTGTTCACAAAGTGCTCCGGCACGTTCACAAGAGAATTGCCAGTCAGTCAGTCAGTCCAAATGATGTCATTTTACAGCCGGGAATTTGCTTATTTACTTATAATTTTTGTTGTTGCTTTATATATATACACATACAGCTGACAATGAAGTCGTCATATTATTATTTTTTTACTCGTACCTCTCAAAGTATTTACAATTAATTAGTTTCTGTTTTTATTTAAATTGTATGTCGTAAATGCTTATTGCATTAGGTCATGCCACTTTTTTGCTTGATTACACCGCAACCATTCTTTGCTTTTTTTGGAATTGCGTTTTATTTGCCAAGATTTTTGAGTGCCAGAAATCTTAGCTTTATATTCGAAAAATGGTTTAATGATTTCCTAAAAAATTAGCCAAGTTGTTTGCCAGTCATTTAAAATTATTTTCGATTGTCATGCCTTTTATTTTAGTATTTCGTCATTGCTTTTGGCATAAGGCATAAGTTGAGTTTCTAAAGTATGAGTTGTTGGCATAATAAACGCCTGCATGTGCTCCTTTGGTTACCACTATGACGGAATAGTAAGCACCAAACTTAACTAGGCATTATATGCCCACAACCGCAGGATATTTCGAATTGAGGATCTGCCAAAAGAAATTGCTTAATACCTCTTTCAGTCCACGTTGGCTAGCAGACTAGATGCCTGCACCAATACAAGCTCAAAGCTAAATACACTTTGGAATTTCAAATTATTCATTGCTTGTCAGATAAAAATCTTAAGCACTTAATCCAATTATTATGTGCAATTTATGGTCAATCAAGTTGGCGTAAGCTACAGCAACACTTTCATTAATTGCAAATAAACAAAATTAAGCGCTGTTCAGGAAGCTTTCAAAAGTGGCTGGTAAAACAATGCCATTTCAAAATGAGCATAAGCAAAAAATAAAGCGAATTTAAACTCAAGAATAAGAGCAAAAATCTGCTTGTACTTTGAATGTTCATGTTGAAGAAACAAAAGACTTAAGCGACAAACTTGTCGAGTCGAAACCACAACAATACAGACACACCCTTAGCTTGAGCGTAAAGTAGTAGTCGTAGTCAAATATGTACTTACCACAAGAATGTCACTTGTAGCAACAACAACAACTACTACTACTGCAACAAAACCAGCGTAAAATATGCAGCAAAAGAAAAGGTAGCAATTCTTTTATTTTATACCAGCAACAGCAAGACTAGAAAAAAAGCGTAGACTAGAAAAAGAGAATGAGAATTGTTAGTGGCTTGCTTTTGTTTACGTCATGAGCAAGCAAATGAGAATTGCTCTAATTTGCTGACTTCTCAGCTGCGTATTTGTATGGACTTGGCACATGTCCGACATGCCACTAGAATAAATGACAGTGAAGTGAATTGAGTGTAGAAATTTAATTGAATTAAAAATTGTATATTTTCTTTTCTTTTAGTTCGATTGTTGAGATAATATCTGTGATCACAAGCCATAACAGCATAACTCGAGTTGGGACAAAATTGAATTATCGTGCTCAGCGTGTCCAAATCTATATGCTATCAAATTTTCATGTTTATATCTTTTTTAGGACCGCTTTTGCAAATACTTTAGTGAGAATTTGAAACTTTAAACTGCTTTGCTGAAAAATTCAAAAAAAAGTCTTAGGCGGTTATGACTTGTGATCAAAGAATTGTGCAGTTGCTTTAGCTGAGGCTAGCTTCGAAAAGCTTGTATTGGCCAAGTTAAGCTTAGGCGGGCAAAAGGTGCAAGCGCGTAGTACTATAGCTCGTTTAGTTTTAATATAGGACTATGCCTTTAAGCCTGACTTGCTCACTCTATATGTTCTGCTTTCCGCACTTTACTAAACTTCTGCTTTCTCTTCTTTTTACTATTTACAGAATTTATTGGAGAAATTCAATCCGGGCGCACGACAGCTAATCACAGCCGGCAAGGGCTATCTGAAGGCTTTGCATGGTAATAAGTGATACTATAATACTAGTACATATGCAAATGTACTAAATATTTTTGTTGTTGTTATTATTGCTTTCTTGTTGTATTGTAGGCGCCGCAGCAGCATCGCGTCTATTCAATGAGGCGCTTGCTAAAATTGCTATGAATGCGCAACAAAGTGGAACGGGCGATATTGGTAAAGTATCTTGGCCAAGTGCTAAAAGGCGCACGCAATACTCAGTTGCCTATTCTTTATGTAGTTGTTGTTGTTCAAACAAAAAATTGCTAATAAACACATTCCTCTTTTCGTTTTAAAGGTGCGGCTCTGTTGAATGTTGTCAGCGTTTATAAAGAAATACAAGAACAACAAATGAATATAGTAAGTTGTTTGCATTTTGCCTCTTGCCCCTTGCCTCTCATCTGAACATTTGTCTACCACAGTTAAAAGCATTCTATGTGGATCTGCTAGTGCCATTGGAAACAAATCTGGAAAAGGACACCAAAGTTGTGCAGCATGAGCAAAAGAAATTCATGCAACAGCACAAGGTGCGCATGGAAAGCTATCAGAAGGCCGTGTCCACCATGAAGAAGCAACGCAAGAAAAAGTCCAGTCCGGAGAATACGGAAAAGGAGCTGAGGGTGAGTGTAGCTCTTAGTATGCGCCTTCCGTTCATTTTAAACACATTTTCAATAACTCTTTTCGCAGAGTCTACAGCTGCTGGAGGATCAGAAGAAGAAACTGGACAACTTTTGCGAACAGAGCTACAAGAATGTAAGTTGCTTTGTGGCTTTACTAAACCTTAAAACTAAATTTAGTCAAACTTAATTACATATTTTTACATAATTTTATTTTTACTTAATTATATATTTCTTACATTCGAACAAATTTTTTTTCATTTTTCTACTGAAATTCTCAAAATCTTTATTTTCGAATTTTATATAATTCCTTGCCCATGTGAGAAGATAGAAACATTTTGTATTATTGTTGTTGTTGTGCATTTAAAATCTAGTTTTATACTGACTGTTGTTGTCTTTTCTATATCAGCATTAAGTCCAAGAGATTCTTCTATAAACTTTCAAGTGACGAGCTGCCCGTAATATAATAATTCCATATGATTTCTTGGAAGTTCCTTTTCCATTAAGATTCTAACAATTTTGTCTTCTTATAACTCATCTATTTTTTTTTTAAATATTACATTTTAATAATTTTTTAACGATCTTAACTTTCTTCCTTCCGTTATCCTTTTTATTCCAAATATCTGTTTTCATTGTTAAGGATTTCATTTCAAGCCATCTCTCATTTGCACCTCTCTGTGCTCTATTCAGCCCATAAATCAGACTGATTAAGTCCATTCCAGCAGTACTCAAAGCTGACGTTTCCAACAATATTACGCCACTTCATCTCAACCAATTTCTTCTCCAATCTGCCTTTGAAGTTTTTTGTACACATATTTTAAAATTCATATTTAACCTTCTTATTTCTTCTTCTTCTTCTTCATCTTCTTCTTCTTCATGCCCACTTGCTGCATTTAGGCCATGACACAGGAACGTCGTCGCTATGGTTTCGTTTTGGAACGTCAGTGCTCCATCGCGAAACACTGGATGGCATATCATGCCATGGGCAGAAGCATAATTGACAATAATTTGGAAAATTGGCAAGAAATTGCCGCATCACGTGAAGTCATACCGGCGTCCGCTTATGAGAACAACTTCAGCGGCTTCCGGCGCCTGGTAAGTGGTCTCTCTTCTTGCTCGATTGCAATTTTTATTTCAACTTTTTGTTTTTGTGCTTCTAAAAGGAACGTCTCAAGGACGCCGATGACTCACATGCGCACGGCAGCTCATCCCAACTAAAGAAATCACGCAGCGTGGATGCACCTTACGGCGATATGCGCACTCTGCATGAGACCAGCACGCATTATTCGCAGAATTCGCTGCCGCGCGCCAAATCCGATTTCAATTTGACCACAAGCTCATGTGAGTGTATGAGAAGAAGAAATGAAATACGCGGACAAAGTCCTTTTAAAGAATTATCGATTAAAAAATACATTTTCTTCTTCACCCTTTCACAGCCAACGACCATATTGATCACGGTCATTGGGATCAGCGTCCCGTGGTTAAGGCGCTCTACGCCTACATGCCATCCGGTGAGAATCAGCTGCCCTTCGACGAAGCCGATCGAATAGCATTGGTGGGCAGCAAAGCCAAGGGCTGGCAGTTCGGCGAGAATTTACGCACGCAAATGTTCGGCTGGTTTCCGATTGCCTACACGAATGCCGAGGGCGCAGCAGAGCAGAGCAAGCCGGAGCGCAACGAACGCAGCGATCGTTATGAGAACATGCATTTCGAGCGAAATGGCGGCGGCGGCGGCGTGGGTAGCGTCGGCATGCGCAACTATCAGGAGCAGTACATGGCAGCAGCGGAGCATATGGACGGCGCCATGGAAAGCGATTCGACGTACAGAAGACGCAACAATAGCGCTGAGGAGTCATCGCCGACCAGAATGTTCGGTGACACGATCAATTTCAGAAATCAGAAGAAGGTGTGTCAGCAGCGTTTAATCCAGGGGTGGCCAAGCCAAATGATCTCACGGGCAGCATATTTGTCAAATGTTCGGAAATGGGCGCAAGATTGACCGGAAAAAATGTTCAAAGCGAGCTGCGGGTTGCCCACTCCTGGTTTAATCTATATCTTCTTCCATAGATCGTATATTCATCTCTCTCTCTTTTTCTTTCTCTCTTAGTATCGCGCTACGTCTGGCGCCAATCCACGGCCTGGACCACCGCCCACACTGCCAGCACCCGTGCCATCGAATCAGCAGAACTCCAGCCGCATGCTAAACACATCGCAGAGCTTCTGCGCTCCGAATGGCGTGCCATCCGTGATGGAGCGCCGCAAGCATAAGGCGCAAAATGCCGCACAAGCGGCGCATGTGAGTTGGCGTACACTCGTAAGAGTACACTCATTAAAATCGTTGCTGCTTGTCTGCATTTCCGGCTAATTCAGAATCGTATTCTCTTGCAGACGAAACAGTCCAATGGCATTGGCAATCAGCAGCTGAAGCCGGCCGCTGCGGCCAAGACCTCATTGCACAGCAGCAATGACAGCGGTTTCGCCAATGAGCCGCCACCACAGCCGGAAATCGATTACTCCGATGAGGAGCAAACGAGTCGTGTGCCCATACGGTGAGTGCAAGTGTGAGGTGATCAATCGGAACTTCGCAGGAGTAGTGGCAGAAAGTCAATGCAATAAAGCAAATGAATTGGTCTCTTCGACAAAAAGATAGTAAAAAACTTTTACAAACTTTTTAAAGGGAAAGGCGTATTAATACAAATACTTTTAAAAGAGAAGTCGCTGCAGCTGACTAAAACAGCTGATATTTTTAGTTCTTCTTCTTGATAGGTCAGTAACAACACGTTACCAGATTACGACGTGGGGCTTCTCTCTAAGCGACCCTATTTCGAGTTAGAGCAGACATAGTGCTACTTTCAGCATCTATAGATCAATCAATCAATCCATTATTATTAGATCTTTCTTAGCAAATTAGTATCGTACGCTATTGTTTTTGCAAACTGAAAAAGAGTTTTTAGTCATAGCTAAAATGTCAGTTGATCCTGAATTGTGACTAGTCAGAACAGCTATCATTGTTACCACATATTATATATATGCTGGACCCTTAGCGACTAAAAGCTATGAACTTTTTTAAAATATCAAATCTAGCTTTAAGTTTGGTTGCCTTTTGGCCTTCCTACGCTGATTTTCAAAACTTGAAGAATTTTGATAGTGAAAGATTAGGTTGGATTACACTGACTAGTGAAATAGGCCACGAGTAAATCCTGCTGGCTGTTTAACGACATCAAATGGCAACCCGTTTAAGAGTATGGGAACTAGTGAGCTATTAAAATACAAAAGTTTATAGAGAAAGTGAGCAGAGAGCTGACGGCCAGCTTTGAGGTTTCGTACAGAGGAACTATGTATATAGTCACATAGCTGTCAAATAGGTTAGGCGCGATCTTGAGATGATTTTTGAATAAAAAAGTTACAAACCCTTTATTGCATTGATTTTCAATACACAAATTATTGATATGCACATATATATTTTAGCTTAAAAGTACATGCTCATTATGAAGTCCCTGTATCTAACTATGTCCCACAGTAACCACATCATTTGCTCCATCATTATTGCTAACATCCTAATTGGAAGCACATACATAAGCTATGCGTTGCTCTTGTTGAACTCTTTAATTTATTTGGTTTTTTTTAATTTTTCTTTCTTTCTTTCTTTGTTTTCATATTGATCATCATCGTAATATTTTTGTGTTGTTCCACATCTCAACATAATACTACACCACCACACACACTTATAACGCATCATTTTGTAAAAATGTTGATCCAAAAAAAATTAAAAACAAAAATGCTAAATACCACGCTGCTCTGAATGTGTATCGATTATGCCTACTACCCACCCAACCAACCAACAAACCAACCAACCAACCACAACCAACCAACCAATCAATCGAACCGAAATCCAACATCCAACTGTCGTATATATGCCCACATGTCAGGCGTCGTGCGGACACCAACTCGCACTCGCCACGCGAAATGGCCAGCTGGACGTTGAACCGCAATTTCCGCAATAGCGTGGACAGCCAGATCGATGACAAGCACGCGGGCAGCAGCAAGATGCGCTACGATCTGATAGCCAGTGACGATGAGTTACTGCAGGCCTCCAGTGGCGGCATCAAACGCACCAAGTCCTTCTGGAAGTTCGGCGCCGCACGCAGCGATGACATATTGGCTGGCATGTCGCTGTGGCAACATCGCGACCTGGTGGCTGCACCAGATCTAGCGGAGCTGCGCGACGACAGCGAACGCAAGACGAGCAGCGATGTCGAACGCGAACACGAACATGAGCGTGATCGTGAGCGTGAGCTGGAACGCAATGGCACGCTCACCAAGTCGCATTCGAATAACTCGAGCTCGTCGCCGGAGCAGCGTGCACGCAAGCATAGCGTGACCAGCATGGAAATGTACGATGAGGACGAGAACATCTACGGCATGAGCGCCATGGCGCGAGAGAATCACGCGCATGCGCAGGCGAGCACACCGAAGCCGCTCATGCATGCCAATTACACGCCCAAGTCGCGCATGAAGATCATGAAAACGATCGAGATCGACATTGAGAATCCCACGGAGAGCGAACGTCTGAGCACCATCAAGCGCGGACAGAAGCAATACCAGAAGGAATACCGCGACATGGGCCTGCTGCCGCAGTCTGGCGGCGCTAGAGCTTCAGCGCATATGCGAGATGTGGAGAGCAAGAAGCGCGAATCGGGCATCAGCATGTCCGGACGCTATGCGGCGCAAGCGCACAAGCACGCCAACGAAGCGAAGTCGTCCAGTCAGCAGCATGCAACACAAAAACAAACGCAGTCACAGTCACGCGCAAAGCCACAGGATATGCTGCACTCCACGGAGGATGAGGCGGACAGCGATGACAATGGCACGCTGAAGATGAGCGACGTCAACAACTTCTTCGATGATATGCCCAGCGAGAATGGCATGATCATGAAGACGGTCAAGCGCAAGGACATACTCAAGCAGTACTACACCAGTGAGGAGGAGTCCGACGATGTGGAGGTGAAGTCGACCAGCTCCGATCCGTACGACTGCATTGTCATCAATGATCATCTGGTGCGCAAGGATGAGAAGCAGCGCCGCCAAATGCAGCACAACTCCTATCAGGAGCATCAAATGGAGTTTCAAACCTTTCGTGCCACAACAACAACGGCCGGCGGTGGCGCAGGCGCAGCAGCGGCACAAGCGGGCGGCGCAAGCAAAAAGAAGGCGGACATACGCAATGGCGGCAACGGCGGCACTGCCAAGAAGCCACAGAAGCAGTCCAAGCAAGAGGCCAACGAACCAGGCGACTATAATAGTAGCAGCACGCTGACGCGCAATTCGAACTCGAATGCGGCGATGAGCACGCCCACTGCTACGATATTGCCACGCACACGACTGATGAAGTCCAGCAATACGACCAGCATGACCATGGAGCGCACACAGCACAAGTCGCGACAGCCGGAAGTTGTGCGGGACAGTCGGGATGCGCGGGAGAATGGCATGCCCAGCCTGTCCAATGAAAAGGACAAGCACTATGGCAAAACGTATGGTCCTTGGTATGATTTCTGGGATCAACAGGATCACCACACGTTAGTCAGTCAGAAGTCAACGAATAATTCGAAAATGAAGTAGTTACAAGTTTAAAAGTGTCAGCAAACTTTGGGGTCTAAAAGCAGAAGACAATAAAACAGCAAACAGAAATGCTGAGAGTCAGTTTAATACAGAAGAAGCACTGACAATAAATTACAGTTAAGCAAATCAACAACTTTTTAGCGCTCAAATATTTACAAGCCGTAAACTTATATCAATATTTTAACTACGATCATTCAGTATTCAGTGATCTTTCCAAATCTTGCGACAGTTTCCAGATTTTTATTGACACGTTTTATTGAAAAATTTTGAACAGCTTACAACTCTAACCTCACATATCGAAAAAAGAAGTGCATAGATTCTATATAATAAAAAGTGCAATATCAAGCAAGAAGGCCATAACAAAGGACAATGACAAGCTGTTTGATTTTTGACGATTTCTTGTAATATTTTTCAACACTACGAGTAAATAACAAATTTGAGAGCAGATTAGAGAAAGCATCTGATATCAATTGCAATACTGAGAGAGAGAGAGAGAGAAAATGAAAATGTATTGGAAATGAAAATCTGCATTATTCAATGGCTTTTTAAACAAGTCGTCGTTTATATTTTAGACATTCTTTGGCACGCCTTTTGCAACTTTTGCATTTAGTTTTCGATGTCTAGAATATTTGCTGGCTGTACCCCCACCCCTCTGTGAGTTGAGTGAGCTGTCAGGCATAGTAGCTTGCTGTTTACGGTTTGTACGGATGGTCCGAAAGTGTAAAAAATAGGTGCCTTGTTTATACATACATACATACGTTCAAGTTTGCGCACAAATGTAAACTGTCTTTGAAATGTATAAATCGTAATTGTTTTTAGTATAAACTTGTTATTGTTTTTTTTATTTCATGCATTTGCAAAAGTTTTTTGTAAATTCTATATAAATACATATATATATGTATGTATATGCTATTTGCTTGTAACAATTATACAATTCTTTTAAACTTTTATCTTGCATACTGCACAGTGTAGCAATTACAGCTCAAAGGCATATGTACATAACTGTATTTCTTATGTACATTAGCATCTAACTTTTGTGTTTCTTTTTTCAAAACTTATGACACATTTTTTGTTAATGCGCTCATTTAAAACATTTAATTATGTCACATTTTCGAAGCTCTTTTTTACCTATACATACTACATATATACACTAGTAAAATGCTATATACATTTTTCTTTTTTTTTTATATATTTTTCTTATCATAATTTCTAGAAAGGCTGGCGCCTACCGCAACATTCATATAGATTTCTGAAAAAAATAGACAATGTAAGCTTTTCCAATTAAAAACTTCTCAAGTAAAATTGTTAAATATTTTACATTTTATATAACTACATGTTTACTCTATATATACGTACGTATGTACTTATGTGTTTAACTGTGTAAATTTGTATTTCGGCGCTACGTTGTAAAAGCAATTGGCCTACTGTGAAATTCTATAAAAGATCAAAATGTTAATGGCATATTCAGCTTTAAGATTTATAGTTTTTGGATTCTTTTTCTTTCCTACACACACACACACGATCTTTGCAGTGCATCACAATTCGCCACAGTCAAACTGCGTCACACCAAAACGAATGATCGTTCGGCGCCCATGATTTACAGAAGCGTTAACAAGTAGCGGTATACTTCGAAAGTGTGTAACGGCATCTATAACGGTCGGCCTTAACCACAAATTATTGTCTATTATATATAGCTTATCTTTCTAAGTTGATCAATATGCATGCGTATAACATATTGGAAAATGTATTTCTCAAATATTATAAAATGCTTATGTTTGTTAAAATGCATATAATACAATATTATGAATAAAGATTGCAATATCACTTTTTTTAAACAATTCTTTTATGAACTGAATGGAAAGTGGAAGGGATTTTTAAATTATGATAGCTTCTTAAGAGACCATAATAATAGAATACCTTAAATCAACAAGTTTAAAAACTCTCCAAATGTTTTTATATGGTAATAAAAAAAACGTCAGGCTGGTTTGGACGTAACTAATTTCCAAGTTACACACGCAAATCTTTCTCTCTTAAAAATCAAGTTCAAAGGAAAGAGAGGAAAAACAAAAGTTTTCTTTTGAAAATTTCATGCTATTCAAAACTTTGCCAATACCTTACTAATTTTGTACTTAGTTTATACGTACACAACTAGCCGTTAGAATGCAACCCTGTTAGCCAAGCGCATAACGAGTAAAATGGCACTCGGTACTTTTGGCAGCGCTAATCAGAAACAGCTGTTTAACGACCGGCTCAATCAGCTGCGCATGCATAAACAAATGCAAAAGTTGACGCGTTGTCATAAAAATTGTAAAGCTAAAAAGCTAAAAATTGTAATAACTAATTACCAATTGTATTGAAAAGGAAAATGCATAATTACATTTGGCCGTTGCTGCTGCCGCTCTTCTTCCTCACCTACTCACTTCCAATATTTCTGCGGGTCTACGCAACAACAAACTCAGTAATCGATGAAGAGTTTCATTTGCAGCAGGGACTGCATTTTTGCAATAAGCGCTTCGATGTGGCAAGTTAACACAACAATAAGTAATTGTTTAATTAAACTAAGCTACAAATTTATCAACCTCTTTAGTGGGATCCCAAAATCACCACCTTTCCCGGCTTGTATCTCTTCTCGCTGGTGCTGAACCCATTCGACTTGTGCTCGGTGCTAGGGCTGCGTCTGATCTCGCTGGCAGCAGCTATGCTGAATACAGTGCTGCTGTATAAAATACGCCGACGCATTTTAGGTGGCGCCTACAGCACGCTGGCCGCATTGGAAGCCTTTACCATGGCAGCGCTGCCGCCACTATACTTTTTCAGTCATCTCTACTATACGGACACTTTGGCTATGAGCACAGTTTTGCTCTTCTATTACTATTGGCTGAAGAAGTCGCATCTGCAGGCCGCTGTTTTTGGTATTAACTTGAAGAAGTTACTTAAGTGCTTTGTACATTTAAATGTTTGGAACTTTCTGTCAATTTTGCAGCCGCCGCCAGCGTGCTGATGCGTCAGACCAATATTGTCTGGGTGGGCATGCTTTTCGGCGTCACGGCGCTGGATGAGCTCAAAAGGAATTATGCTAGTACTAAAAGTATAAAGCCGTATCAGGTGCAGCTCTTCAATCTGCGCGTAAGTGGCGCCTTTCTGCTATGTTCTCTTTATTTATTAATTTAATTTTAAAAATGTATAATACCTCAGACCCTGTACGATATGTTGCGCTCTGGCGTGGTGCTGTGCAGCCTTTGGCGCATACTATGCAAATGCTGCTACTATCTGCTCATTCTGCTGCCCTTTGTAGCGTTTGTTTTTCTTAATGGCTCCATTGTGGTAGGAGATAAGCGCGCTCACGAGGCCACCATACACTTGCCGCAGGTGCGTCGTGTAATTTTCCCAAAAAAATCGCTGAACAATTTCTAAGCTTGGTTTCATTTCTTGCAGCTCTTCTACTTCAGCCTGTTCACGCTCATCTTTGGCCTTTCGAATACACTGCACAAATTCCGATACACGCTGCAGCTGCTGCTCAAGGAGAAATTAATCGTGCTCTTTCTGCTCGGTCTTTGCATACTCATCGTCAAGTGGAACACCTTGGTGCACGCCTATCTGCTTGCGGACAATCGCCACTACACCTTCTACATTTGGAATCGTCTGTACGGTCGTTTCGCTTGGTTCAAATATGCCATCACACCGATGTATGTGTTCGCTTTGGCGTTGCTCTATGCCGGACTGCAGCACATGCGCGACAGCTTCAAGCTGATGTTTAGCTTGGCGCTTATGTTGGTGCTCTGCTTCCAGCGTCTGCTGGAGGTGCGCTACTTTCTCATACCCTTCATACTTTTTCGCTTGAATACGCTGCCGCCGAAGAGTCGCCTTCTGCAGTGGCTGGAATTGGGCTTTTACGTTGCGTTGAATTCGCTCACATTTTTCATATTTTTCACCAAAGAAATTATGTGGCCTGACTTCAAAGAGCCACAACGCATCATTTGGTAAACAACAGCTTGCTTATTTTTTGTATACAGCTTGCAGTAGCTATAAGACTTTTAAATGGTATTTACAACTTAAGCCTATATATTTATAAGCTATCAATTAAGCACTTTCCGTAAATAAATTGTGTGTGTATGTACTTTTCTAAAAATTGTCAAACATTTTGTTCTGTATGTACTTACAAAAATGGCAAGAAAATTTTGTGGCTAAATTAATTAAAGTTGCAAATAAAATGCACTCAATTTATTACTTACTATATGCATATATGTAATATAAATATATTCTATTAGTACATACATATATTAACAGTGTTGGTAGATATAATGACATGTACTACCAACATATTCGGTCATGTTCCACACTTCCTTTTCGATCGAAATTGAAAGCGTTGGCAATTTGAAAAAATAAAACGTAATCCAAGCAATGGTGAAAAATTGCAAAATATTGTACATTTTATGGAATATTAGAAGAGTAACTTTCAGTAATCTTTACTTAAAGCATTCAATCGCAATGTTTTAAAAATTGTGCATTTTATTTTTGCCAACACTGTACATCTACATAAGTTATTTCATGCGTCTCCTTAGAAGCCGAATTAAGCAACAGGAAATCAGTCTATCCCCATCGGCTTGATTTAAAGATATAATATATTATTTAATAAAAATAATATTATATTATTTAATAAATATTATTTCGATATGATTTCGTGTTGCCAGTATAGGTAAAATTTTAGTGAGTACATGACGTGAGTAGTATATGTATTAAGTAGAAATGAGTATACGCTACATATGACTACTCACAGCGGATCTGTGCTGTGCATGTCCTTGATGTCTTTATTTGTCGATTTGTGATTTTATTGCTACACACACTGCTTGAACTTGAAATTGATTTCGGCAAGGCAATTCGCTTCTCAGCTACGCCTACACAAACATTTTCATATGCATATGTACACACATGCATACTTTATGCCTGCTAATACAACAACAATGCCATAAATGCCGATTCCGGTCGCTGTCAAGTAGCCGCACACCTTCAGCCCAACACACACATGCTCTCTCATACACCACGCTGCACAACTTACACATACACTCAAAAACTTTTCGTGTTGAGCGGCATGAAATTAAATTCAATTTCATTTAAAATAAAGTTCGACTGACGAGCGCCACTCTCTATGCCAATCCTGCACTGCATATTCCTAACACTTTTCTAGTTAGGGAGTTGAGGCTTTCGACGTTGAGGTCTCAAAGCCTCTCTGCAAAATAGCGCAATGATAAAGCAGTTGCTTCGAAATGAGTGAACTCTTAATATAAGTATTTCAAATATTTTTACTAACGTATCCTGTTGCTATATTTTTGAGCTACGTTGCTGTTTAACACTTTGGCTTAATCTAGCTATGTATGTGCACCTGTCGTATTTGCCGTGCTAAAATATGAAATAAAAAAATAATAACGCGTCTGGAAATGTTCAAATTGCCAGTCAGAAAAAAGGATATTTCTGTCAGCTGCTCGTTGGCCTTTGGCACTTGAGCCACTTGGCAAATCATTCAACTCGCAGTAGTGCTACGAGCAGGTACGATTCTCTATTCTACGTTACAAAGGAATACTTTCAAATTGGAATTTTAATGCTTAAAAAGTAAAGCATACTTTTAAAGCTTTCGTTTCAGCTGAACTACGAAAAAGCTGCGGATATGAATTCGGAATATTTAGCTGAAGGCGGCACGCCCATAACAGCACAACTGGCTATGGTAAGAGATATATACAAATCTTCAACATACATATATGTACATTGTACAATTAACTTGAAAATTGAGTCGGCAACGCTAGAGCCCTTTGAGAAATAATTTCTTAAATAACTGTTGCATATTTTCAGGCTTCTTACCTGTGCTCAAGGCATATGAAACAGATTTTTTTTAATTTTATATTTTGAGATTGAAATTGACTAAATTAAAATAAAAAAAACTATTCGGTTTTTCTGGGTTTGATTCAATATTACTAAAGTTTGGATACTTAGTTCAGTTTAGAGATCGGTTAAGCCATTTTAAACAAGTTCAGTAATCTAGTTCATTTTAGTTCAGCATATCAGCAAGCTAGTTCATTTTAGTTCACTGCTTTACAAGCTAACATAGTGATAAATTCCCTGCTCCTTTGTTTCGTTTACTTTGAAGTTGACCAAACCAAAAACCAATACGATAGTTCTGTATTCCAGGAAGTAGAATACCTAGCAATTAATTTCATGTTTCTAATTTTGTTAAAAAATTTATATACCCATACTTTTTTACATCGAAACTTTCTCAACTTTTCCACAGGAATTACGTCAGTTGGTCTTCGGCAGCGCTGCCATACCCATGCGCGCTGAATGGACCCAGACCACCTTCACTTTTGGCACGCCAAACGAGCAGTTGTCCTATGGATTGAGGTCACCACGCAATGCTACGCGCGGTCTGCTGTCTGTCGTGCAGGGCTTCATACTCAAGCATTTGCTCTTCGGCCCGAAAATCAGACGCGTTGGTGGTTCCTCGCAAGAGTAGGTTTCAATTGAAACCTTATTTGATGTGCCATATTAGACCACCTTCTACTCACTTCACTTCATTTCGTTATCATATTAATGTTTCTCTCTTACTGCTACATCTCTCTAGTCCACTCTGTATAACAGCCGATATGCAGAAGACCGCTCTCATCAGCGCCATGATCGAAATTTTACGCATTGTCTCGGATAAAGGCAAAGTCATCATGGTGCTGCCCTCGCCGGAGGATGAGCCTTTCGTGACACATAGTGTTACCTATTTTCATGATTCGATCACTGAGCAGGTATGTTTAATAGGCTATATCGCGCGTGTTCACGCTGTGTGAGAGCTGTGAAGCTTATTTGACTGCTTTCTGCACAGTGCGAGTGCGAGTGAAGTGTGCGTGTACTTTGCAAACCTTGATAGAAACAAAAAATATCGTTACTACTATAAAAATTATTTTTCTCTTTACGGTGTACTTTCAGTTATACGTGTTCACTTTAGATCCACACGATGAGCTGGAATTCTTTATCAAGCGCCATTTGAACAGAGTAAGACACACATTTTTCTTTAAATAAAGAGCACTAAGATTAATTTCGCTGAACAATTGAAAGGTTAGGTTAAGCTGGCTGTGAAAAAAGTCCACGGTCCTTAGCGATGCCAGTTAGAGTTCTGAACAATTGAAAACTTCCTCAAAATATCTTGCAATTCTGAGATTCATTTTATAAATGGTGTTTTTTAGTTCACCGAAGCAGATGGCCCAGGCACATTATTATTCTTATATAGTGCGGTATTAACACGCACCATGGGCAAGTAAGACTTAGAAGGCCTGATTAAATACATGCTGGCATTTCATAAAAAATTTGTTATCATTCTTCACTTCATTCTTAGAGTGCGCACAGATCTGGACTCTACCAAAACGGTGCCATTGACCATGATCCATAATGAGGAGGGTTCACTTATGATACTGACGCTGCTACTAACCGGAAGAGCTACACCGCATATTCATAATGGCGTCATAAATGTGGGCGATGAGAAGAGTTATGTGAGTGTAAAGCTTGCGAGAGAGAGAGAAAAATGCTCCTTTTAATGATATCAAGCTGCTTCATAAATAACTTTTGTCCTGCAGGCTACGCCACAATATGGCGTGCTCAGTCGTTGCACGATCGGTCTGCTGCTCTGGGACAATGAGGGTGTTAAGGTGAGTCGTGTTTGGAAATTAGCTTGAAATATGTCTGGAAGCTTTCGCTTACTCTCGCTATATCTCTCTCTATTACTCTATCTCTCCACTACTATCTCTCTCTCTACGATAACAGTCCTCTGCGATCGTGGCACGTCAGCCGGGCTCTCGTCTAAAGACTCCCAACCATCCCATCTGGATTACCAGCTGCGCCGGACATTTCGGCGTGCTCTTCAGTCGGAATGCCGAACTTTTGCGCAATTATCACGCCGAATCGCGTTTCGATGTCACCTACTACAGCTGTTCGGGACATCAGATCGCCATGACAATTGACAATCGTTCGCTCAACGATCACAACTTTGGCATGCTGGAGCGGCAAGTCTCCGTGACGGCTGAGAGCAGCAGCAGCACACTCTCGGGCAGAGGCAATCGCGATGAGCTGCAAGGCAACGGTGCGGATGTGGTAGCCAAGGTGGAGGAGTCCACGCTGAATACGCCGTTGCAGCGTCTGATACACACCAAATGGGAGGAGGCCGCGATTCGTTTTCATGCGCAGCCCTCCATGTTGAGTTACCTCTTCGGCACCAATCAGTAGAAAGCGCCTGCGGGAAGTGTTGATGGAAAAGAAACTGCAGCGAATTTTTTAAAAGGAGTTGAAAGCATGCAGCGGTACTCATCAACAGAATGAACGTACTCACGCTTCATTATGAAGATCGTCTTGATCTCTTTTACTTCTCTCTCTCTCTTATTGTAGATTTATGGTACTCACAGCCTGGTTATAAAGTCTGGAGGCTTTTTTCAAGGCAGACTAAGCCGCAGTCAATCTCAACATTGCTTGCATCTCTAGCCACAAAGTCTAGCTTTTTCTTGTCTGGGGGGCTTTTTAATCTAAGTCTCCCTCTCTAATTCATTTACTTTGTCTAAAAGTGCACCTAAATTTTAAGCACCTTTTCTTATTCTCCCTTTGAACTCTAAATTAAACTCTCTGCCCATTTCTCTCGCTCTCTTTCTCTCCGACACTGTCGTATACTAAATATAATAAAACTTAAATTAAGAATACTTGCTTGTGAAATGTTTCGAATAAAACGCTTCTGAAATTCATTTTAGCTGTTTTATTAATAACTCTCTGTCTTCTTTTTATTGTTGTTGATTTTAATAGCCAAAAATATTGTAAAATCTGTTTTCAATCAATTTTCTTACGCTGATTTGTTCTTCACATGGAATTCATTTCAATGCAGATGAAATTTTGAAATTGCAGTATCGCTAAAATTTATTTCATAATAATATTGCATGCTATTTTTATTTTATGAAATGAATTGCTATCAAGAAGAAAAAAGTGCACATGGAAAATGCGGCTATTGAGTAATTTTCATAAATTTTTTGTCAATTCTTGCTGTTGTAAATATTTTTAATATAGGACTGAATCAAATTTTTGCTTGTGCAATATTTTAGAATTTATTGTTTTCAAGTAAAATGAAGAAATCTTTATGAAATTTATATTTTTGTAAAAAGAACTAGAAAACTTGATAAGGAAGTACTTTATTTACTTGTGGAAAATTTATGAATTTTATTATTTTTAGCAAAAGCCTAGCTAAATTTATATTTTTAGACGTTTATATGCATATTTTCTGCAACATATTCTTCTTTTATAAACATACTTACAATTGAAAAATCTCTCTTTATGTTCTAATACAGCATTAATGCTTAAGTAATACTAATATTTTTATTATAAATTATTGTTTTTGTTTTACAAAACACAAATTTACTGAAGTTTAGTTATCAAATGAAATGTCTTGTTTTGCTTTATAGTTCGATTTTTTTATGCACAATTAAGCGCATATAAATATTTAATATTTTTATTAATATTTGTAATAATCATTCATATGTATTTAAGTTGGTTTTACAAACCTTTTTTAAAACAATATTTACAATAATTAATAAAAACCTGCCAAATTTTAATATGTTAATTGGCATGCTCTTTTTTTAAAGAAAATTGTATTTGAATGTTTTGTTTAGTTATTTTTAATTTTACAGAAGAGCAAAGAGAGAAACATGATTTTTAGAAAAGCCTTGCGACAGTTCGTAACCCGGTAACGAATTGTTACTAACCAACCAAGAAGAAGACCTCTATTTGATTGTAATTCAATACAAATATGAAATCGATTACTTGCGAGTAATTGAAATGACTATAAATATGGCATGAAAAAGATTTTATTGCATTATTTTTAGATGCAATTTCGATAGCTTCGCACCTTTTTCAATAAAATAGACACGCGATTTCTGGCTCCACACTACATAGTACAACACATTCTTAATCGTATGCTATAGCATGTGAGTATGTGTTGTGTGTAGTTTGCATGTATAGAGCACATACAAACACGCCAGTATGTCATGCTGTATGATGAATTTATAGCTTACATACATATGTACATTTCGAGCAACGTTACAGACAGGCACGTAGACAATGGGACAGCTAGTTTCGTCGTAGTCTACGCTCGAATGCTTGGAAATAACCTCAAATTACGTTTGTTGTCTGTATAGAATAAGAAGAATTGATAGCATAATAAAAAGTTTAAGTGCGCCATTTCAGCTCGATAGCGACAGGATATTATATATTTTCCACCATATGTTATGTTGAAAATATTTTATAAGATGGAAAAATGCACAGGAGTTGCTAAGACTTGCACAGGACTTGGGAAACATATACAGACTGTTGATGGGCCCAGTTTACATAAACCACTAAAAAAAAATGTGGCGTCAGTTTTTATTCAATCGAAAAGTTTGATGAATAGTGTTCTTGGCCACTCTGAACTATGGGCACTTTTAAGTGAAAAAGTGAAGAGAAGTGGTGTGAGAAACGTTCGACGCAAAAGTGGAGAAAGCGCTGGCGAGCATAATGTTTTACATGAAGCCATTGCAGATAAGTCAGCTTAAGCATTGTGAAACTTCAGCCAAGGCCTGGAGTAAGCTGAAGGAGTTTCCACAACCAAGTGGGCCAGCTCGAAGGATCAATTTGCTCAAGAGGCTGTGTTGTACCTTAGTTTGTCCAAAGGAGTTTTACAAGATTATGGAAAAGCTGGCAGAAGTGGCGATTGATGTGCCAGAAATGTTCTGTCTGAAGATGTTTCCCTAATAGAAAAGTAAAATAAGTGAATTTTTCAATCATATAAAATATTTCCAAAATACTGCTGTCCCATCTAAAACTGTTCTAAATTCAACTAAAATGCAAAATAAAATAAACCGAAATAAATCATAATTATATATATTCAAATAAGGCAACAAAAATAATAATTTATTCAAGTTGGTGACAATTTTAAAGCTTACTTTTTAAATAAACTAAAGAGTAATGCAAAACATTGAAATCAGTGAATGTGTGACACTTTTAGAGCACAAAATACTTAAAGAATATTTACATTAAAATCGTATATATACACTTTGTACAGCTCGATTACATAAGCATAAATATAGTCATACAAATATATAGAGTTTAAATGTTATATATGTATAGTAGTAGTATTGTATTAAATATCAGCTTATAAGTAAAGAGAGAGAACTTAAAAGTTTAAACGCAAACTTCAAGGCGATTGCTTATAAATATATGCTAAATAAATTTATATATATCATATATGTATTTTAAAAGTATAGTACAAGTCTGTTAAAAATACTTTACAATGCTAATACTTATACATTCGTTATATATATAATTTTTGGTTAAGCATTTAGAAAATGTTCCTGTTCAAATGTTTACAATTTTGAAGCGCACACTTTGTGCTCGCTCCCCTCACTCATTCATTACAACAAAAAAAGTAGATTGTGGTTGTTTTCACAAATATTGCAAAAACCTATATATTATACATATATACTTTAAAGAGTTGAAGAGATTTAGAGAAAATATAAATATACAGCTGAATGACTCAAAAGCATACACCGGAAATAGAGCCTTTGAATAGTTTCAGGCTTAGACTTGCATTGAATTTTTGCTATTCTGGCAACAGTTACAAAAATCACAATTCCATATTTTAATTAATGGATATTTCTGCTGTGAATAATTTTGAATTTTTCTTGTGAAATGCCAAGCACTCTCAGTAAGAACCAAAGCTCAAACCTGCAATACAACGTGGCAGAGTTTCAGGATCATACTTCTGCTCAAACTATAAGCCAAAAACTATGCAACAATTCTTTAAATGTTTTTCCTTCAATTGCCGACTCGACGTGTCAGGCAAACTATGATGTTGAATGTAAAAAAATCTTAAGTTATATACGAAATAATTTAATTATGTGAATAATGTTGACTTTCGGAAAAGGCGTAATTTCCATAGACGACTCCAAAGGCTGCATACATTCGCCGTACTATTCCACTTAGCTTTGGTATACATATTATTCACATTGGTTGCAATGCGCTGCTGTTCATCTGGAATGACTAGAACCTACGGCCGCACTTGCCACTTGTCGATTTGCAGCAGATTCGTGTCCTTATATTTGGTCATGTTCAGCGCTGCGGCAGGCTGATTCTTTTTCGTTTGTGTATGCCAGGTTAGAATCTACAAAAGCAAATGATAGCATTTATTCAGCATAGAGAAATACTCTTTACAACTCACCTCCGTGCAATTGGCCGCCAGCAATTCGATTTCGGTTAGATTTAACGGCGCTAAACTCTTCAGAAAACCATCTTCCTCATAGCCCGGCTTGTAGGGCATTTTGGCTTCCGGCCGCTCTTGCAGAAATTTCACGCTCACAGCAAAGCCCGCCATATCCACGGGAAACTTGCGTCCACCTATCCAGCCATCGTAGAAGCCATCGATTTTACCAGCGCGTATAATGGGACTGCTGACGCCGGTCTTTGTTACCAGACCCACCGGCCACATGGAAACCTTCTTGGTGTAGCGCATCTATCATGGGGGGAAGGCGAAATAATTATAGCAATGTGAATGCATATTTCAAGCAGTACAAACTAATATATAGCCATAATTGTAAATATAAACCGTATAATGTAGAGAGGTTCGTTATCTTTGAAAAGTTTGAGAGAGAGAGAGAAATTTCTATTGGAGAGTGGGTCATAATAATTCGGAAGACTTTTGAAAGAGCCTTGAGAGCGGGTCGCAATGTTACGACCCCACATAAACACTTTTTGTTTGGGTGATATGCAAATTCTATATGGTTGGTGTTAGTTACCTGTTCGAAAATGCTAATATCGTAGGTATTATCATCATCGGCGAAATAGAAGACACCCTCGCTGGCATTATGCCGCAGCCAGTCCAGACCACGATTACGATTCGAAACGCCACGCGGTTTCGCCTTCTTGCCCTGCTTATACTGCTCCGGCATGGGCGCTGAAATGGACGAAGAGCACAGAGAAAGCAAACAGATATCGAATGAGTGATAACGTAAATATTATGCAAGGTCATTACTCTCTCTCCCTCTCTCTGCACTCACCAACTAAATACTCATAAGGCACACCAATGCGATTGAGTGTGTGTGTGACCAGTTGGGACGTCTTGTTGGCATCCTCAATGACCAGCCAAAGTAGATTTGCCATATGCTTCAGCGTATAGCCCAAGCGCGTCAGTTCGGCCAATTGCTCTGGGCGGCGATAAGTGGGCGTGATTATGTACAATGGAGGCTGTTGAGAAAGAGAAAGCGCATAAGATTAGAGTGACAGTAGAAAACATGTCATTGCTTAGCATTGTTGTTGTAATAGTATTATATTATTGTATTGTTGTTGAACTAATTGAAAAAATTATGCAAATTACATCATAACTTAAACATGAACTACTAAAAGTAATATTGAAAAATCAAAGGCATTGCTTTATAGAATGACGAGTATGTGTGTAAATAATACAGTGCAACAAAATTAACGCTTATGTTTCATTTAAAAAAAATGATAAATCAAATTATAGGTGGCAACTTTTGAAGGCGCCAATTTTGGGTTTTTTTTTGAAAATTATTTTATGCCAATAAACAATGAATTATCGTATAAATGAGCATTTTCTTTTTTCAAAATTTTAATAACGACATCAATTTATTAAAAAATGCATGTAAATTTTTTAAAAGATAGAATCAAAGGTGATAATTTTGTTGCAATATACGCGTATAATTAAATTGAGACATGCATAGCGTTGATCAGGCAGTTGCGTGTAAGTTGCTACGTGTGTTGAGGTGAGGTAAGGTAAGTTGCGAAAGGATGTGGTTTGTATATGGAAAAATATTAACTGCAATCTCTTAATGCTAATAACTACTTAAATAATGTCATGTAATTTATATGCAAGCCACAACAATAACAACAACTAAAAAGATAATCGAAAGCACATGCGAAAAATGCGTCGTCGGTTGTGCCCTTGTTGTTGTTGTTTTGATTGTGCACGCCAGCAATTGACACACTTTTCCCAATACACAGCCTCAATTCATGCTAACATTCAGTCATGCTTTCATACAGTCAGTCAGTCAGTCAGTCAGGCTGTCATGCCATGCCGCCTGCATACAAAAAAAAAGCAACTCTAAGTGAACGCACTAACTAAAAATCAGCGATCAGACATGCAACCACAACAATACGTCAACAAGCCACCAAATGCATGTACCTACTTAGTGCATAGATTACATCACATGACATGCGCGATTTGTGCCACTGTGCCGCTGACGACTGCGACTGGCCAATTTTCAAATTAGGCACATGCAAATTTTAAATTAGACTTTTCAGCATGCATTTCCATTTTCTATGCAAAAACGCTGAAGAACAAGATCAGCAATGATAGAGAGAGATGGGTGAGACAGTGTGCAGCTGGCAGAGAGAGAGAGAGAGAGTATGTGTTTATAAGTATAGAAGGGAGCTAAAGCTAATAGCTTGAAGGTCTACTGTCAATATAGCTTGGCTTGCAGCAATGCCCTAGGCCAGTGGTCGACAAAGTGAATTCAAGGCAAACGTCCACCGCTACTACTCCACTTTCCCCCCACCCACTAACCTATGATCCTTTATAAACCAACAAGTGCTTTGCATGTATAGGGGGCATCCCCTGAGTGTTGGTTTAAGCGGAGAAAAAAAAAGTGCGGCTTTTTAGCACCTTAAGTGCGGCTCCACGAGCCACGAGCAGACGTTGGCTCTCAACATTTTCTTGTATCGTTCTTATGTTCATATATGGCTCTTTGGCGCATAAGTTTGCCGAACACTGCCTACAGATTGGGGCACCGGACACCTAAGATGTGCTCAAACATGTCAGTCTCTGTCTCGCACAGACGGTATACGAAGTCATTTTCCAAAATTTATTGTATATTCATATCAATTTTATCCTCTTCAAAATACTCCCCATTTATAGCAATGCACGATGTCCCACCTTCCTTTCCATTATTCAAAACATTCCTGCAAGTCTTAAGCAATCAGGCTCTTCAGCTTCCGTCCTACCAGTGCCGCCCTCGCATGACAACCATTTCAAATAAATCTATCTTCATCAGCTGATAACTACGATAGCAGTGTGCTTTGACATAACCCGTGAGAATGGGAAGCTTCTCTCGGCTTAACTTAATGAGCTTTTGTAATATGGTGGTCTGTTGGGATCTGAAAATTTTTACTTCGCTCTGTGCTTTTAGGTAATCAATTCTGATTGCTTGTGAATCTGGCCAAATATAAACGAGTTCAATTCATTTGGCTTCTAGATTAGAGTGGCTTTAGTGGAAACGAAGTGGCAGAACAACTTGCTGGAAAATGAGATCTTTCAGGCCGCGCTGGCTAGCAGACTAGGTACCCACTCCAAATACAATCAAAACTAATCTAAAGATATGTAGATTAAGGAACTACGAAAGCGCATGCAAAAATTGAAAAACTATCACAAGCAAGCTTCAGTGCATTTAAGCTAAAATATAATAAATCCAAAAAATAATCAAAATTTTAAAAAAATATTAGAATTTTACAAAATATCGTTGTTTAGTAAAAATACGAAAAAATATGACAAGCTTTAAAAAATTTATTAAATTTGTACAGTGTAAGAAAAGGGATTAATGAAAAACTACGTAATGTATGAGCATATGAAGACGATATTTACGGGATCTACAGCAGCAACAAAGCTTGTTCTTATTAAAGCTGCGTTTTTTGTTTTTGTTGTTGCTGTTGCTATTGCTGGTGTGCTTGTTGTATTTGTGCGTGTAGCTTTAAATCTGGAGCTACTCGACAAGAAGGAATTTGTTAGGGCACTTCTCAGGCCGGCTGCATTGCTGCGTGTTGTTGTTGTTGATGACGCTGTTGATGTTGCTGTTGTGCTGTTTGTTGTGACTGTGTTGTTGTTATTGTTGCTAATATTGTTAGTGACATTGTTTAAAGGCATTTTTATGCTATTATTATTATGATTATGACTAATTTGGGGCACGAGCGATGTGTTGTTGTTCTTGTTGTTGTTGTTGTTGCTGTTCTTATTCTTCTTGAAATTGTTGCTTCTATTATTTAAGGATGAAGGCGATTGTAATGCTGATGTAGTAGATGCGGATGCTGATATGAGTGCGGGTGCTAATATGTCAGACGACTTGAGAGCATTTTGAGATTGTGACAAGGACATTGGCGTATTGGCTGGCGTTGTTGTTGTCGCTGTGGTTGTTGCTTGTGTGGCTGCCAACAACGATGAAAATGGTGACCATAGCAAGAGATTGTATCTCTTCATGAGTAATGCTGCTGACGATGGCGGCGACGACGACGCTGATGTTGTGGAAAGTTTTGCATTTAATGCTGCTGTTGTTGTTGTTTTTGCATCAGCACTTGTGGACACAGCTGAAATAACTGTATTCTGCAATAAATAGAACAAGTAAAAAAACGCACACAACGAGGAAAGAGCACCAAAAAAAAGTTTGACAAAAATTATTCAAGGCGTCTGTTTGTCTCTACAAGGTCGGCAGGATCAAATGAAAGTACGTATTAGAAAAATGAGACGAATAGATGAGAAGATGAAATGACATTAAGCCGGCTTGGCTGGAATGAGCTGTCGTGAATTAAATGGTTTATTTGAATTTTGCTTGGATTATGGGTTGATTGTAGCAAAGAAATGATTACATCGTATAGAGGAAAAAAATTACACTTGTCTACAAAAATATAAAATGCAATCAAAGCATTTTTCTAATGCAGGTGTAACCTGTTTTTCAATTCTATTTTTACAGGAGAGCGGCTTAAAGTTTCAAATTCTCACTGGAAATCATTTAAAGATATTAGGTCTTTATAGATAATTGCCTTCCAAAAAAAGATACAAACCTCAAAAAAATTTCATGGCATACAGATTTGAATACGCTTTGAAGAATATGGCAGTAAAAACTCAATTTTGTTCCAACTCGAGTTAGGCGGTTATGGCTAGTGGCCACTGATATATCAAAAAGGAAAAAACAACTCAACTTTTTGCTGCTTGAAAATATGCACTTTCATCTGCTTAATGAATGCCATAACTTAGAACACGATTTGAAATTTTGTATTTTTGAAGAGTTTTAAAAAAAAAGTACTAAAAAATTCAAGTTGTTTAGTCTAAAAGTATATATGTGTCTATATTAAAAGTAAAGAATTTCAAAATGAACATGAAAATTTATGCTACTAAAATATGCACTTCGTATGCAAATTATAGATGTCTAACTAAATTTCTTCAACTTAATTTTAAGGTGCTTTTTATTTAATTGCATTCAAGAACTCGAATTTGTGCTCAAGACAATTTGTCGCTGGTGCCAATTTCAAACGAACAACATACAGAGTTGCAATCGCACTCAAACTTGCATAGAAAGTGATACTTTTACTACTTAAAATAAAAGCTATATCAAAGCAATGCAAATATATGTAACTTATTGTACTATATACTTAACTACTTTAGTATTTTAAACTAAAAGATAAGTTGTACTAAAAATAACCCCATTGTTTTTGCATGAAATAGAAAGCTTTATTTAGCATAGTTAGAATGATCCGTTTGAGGTAAAATATGCAACGTTCTGTTCGATATCTTGTCGCCATTATGAAGGTAATTCCATTATGCCTCTCTCATAGAAACCCTCGTAACTATTGGAAAAAAAAATCTGAAGCAGTCGATTCTTACAAGCTTCTCTTGAGACGAAATTCTTACCGGCAACAACATTCGCCATGTAGAGTAAAATAATGGAATTCTTTTTAGCACATCTGATATTAGCATTAAAGTTGTAATAGTAAAATGGTAAAATGGTAGTACCAAAGCAATAGCACTAAAGTTATATTATTTATTTATTTATTTATTTATTCAGTCTACAGAATAATTTTCTTACAGACTACGACAAAGTGCTTATAAATATATATTAAGGAATTCAATTTAAGATTTTAAACAAATTTAGCTTAAAGTTTTCTTTGCTAGTATTAAAATCTAAAAAGGAACTATAAGTGTTGCAAAGATGAACACATCTAGCGATCGGTTCATTTCTGCAGTAATTTGTCCTATGCAAATCCTCTATAAATAGGCGATTATTTCTCAAGTTCCTGCATGGTTCAAAAACGTTAAAGAATTTTGAAAGCTGAGGACAATTAATTTTTTTAGATAAAACATTATATACAAACAACAATGATAAGAATATTCTTCTATCACTGAGTGATTGTAAGCCCAACAACTTCCGCCTAGGCAAATAAGATGGGAGACCATCTGGCCAAGGTATTTTGCGAAGTGCAAAACGTGTAAACTTTTTTTGCACCATTTCGATTCTATTACAGTGAATGTCATAGTAAGGGCTCCAAATAATAGAGGCATACTCCAGGATGCTTCGGACCAGAGCTACATAAAGTGCTTTAAGAGTTAATGGATCCTTGAAGCTCTGGGCATTTCTTTTTATAAACCCTAGCATGGCGTATGCTTTCGAGGTGACATAATCAATATGGCACGTGAAACTCAGTTTGCAGTCAAATATAACTCCCAGATCTTTGAACTCATTCTTTCTTGGTAAAATAGTTCCATTGAGAGAATAATTGAAAACATATGGAGATGTACTCCTAGAGTAGGAGACTACACAACATTTTCCAATATTAAGGTGTAAATTGTTGGAAGTGCACCAATTAAAGAATTTGTCAAGGTCGATTTGAAGCATGTTGCAGTTTGATATCTTTGTAATGTTAAGAAATAATTTCACATCATCAGCAAACATCAGGCATTTTGAATGTATGATGTGCTGTGGTAAGTCATTAATGAACAGTAAAAACAAGAGAGGTCCACAGTGCGTTCCTTGAGGAATTCCCGGGGAAGCATCTACGGCAATTTCAGAATTGACTGTTCCGATTCTAACAACTAACTTCCGGTTAGATAAAAAACTTTTGAAAAATTGTAGCAATATACCAGCAATTCCGAACTTTTCCAATTTATATAGCATAATATCATGATCCACTTTGTCAAATGCTTTAGAAAAATCTGTATAAACCACATCAAGCTGTGCATGCTGTGCCATGGCAGAAACAATGTTGTTCGAAATAAGAGTTAAATTAGTGACTGTGGATCTGCCTGGGCAAAATCCATGCTGGCAATCGCATTACAAAAATAGTAGCACTCAAATAATAGCACTCAAATAATAGCCCTCTAATAATAGTACTAAAGTAATGGCACTAGAATGATAGTACTAAACTTATGCTGCTAAAATAATAATACTAAAAGACTAGTCTCCAAAAACAAACACTAAAATAATAGCTCTAAATTGTAAGTGCTCAAAGAATAGCACAGGACTTAAAGAAAGAGAAATGAAAACTAACTACAGTCGAACTTCCATAACTCGAATCATAATTATACAAAGAAAATGTTCGACTTATGGAGACTTCGACTTTTTTTATTTTTTATTTGCTGTTGCTACCCGATTTAGTTCTAGTTATGAAAAATTTGAATTATAGAAGTTCGAGTTGTGGCAGTTCGTCTCTATGAGTCTTCATATGGTACTAAACTAAACCAGCAAAGCTTTAATAGTTATAAAATTCTCATCAATTATTTACTTTGATTTTGTTGCTAATAGAGACTAGAATAATCTTATGCAATTTTGTTACAAGTTACTTATAATGCCGCCCACTTTATATGTGTATAATAAAAGTACTTATAATAATATAAAAGTACTAAAAATCATATAGAGACTGAGAAGTCTTGAGAATCGATCAAATCTTGAAATTCTTATTAGCTAGATTACAACAAAAAAATTTGCATATTAATATGTGGAAGCAAATCTTGATTACTCACCTTCATGACTTCGGCCGCTGAGATCGGTTGCCGTGCTATATGATACTGATACAGTACCATGTATATACAAGTGGTCGCCACGAATATGGTCAGGTACATTTTAATGGATTTCGCCATGGCCATTTTGTTCCTTCTCATTGGTAAAATTTGTTTTAGAAACCAGATTTTTTTTTTGGGAAACTTCGCTGACGTTTATCTTTGCTTATATAAGCTCCAAATCGGCTTGTGTGTGCGTGTTTGTGTGTGTGTAAGAGTTGTTATATTTGTGACTGTGTAAGTGTTGAGTTTTTTGCGTGTTGTTTTGGCTAAATTTCTAATTTTATGTTTCATTCGAGTGTTTTTTTTTGCTTGCTTTCTTTGCTTTGTTTTTATAACAATCTACACTTTTTGTGTTGTTGTTGTATTTTTTCTTGTTTTCGATAAAAGTGCCTTAAAATATATGTATGTATATATTATTTAAACAGCTGTTAATGATTGTTTTGGGTTATTTGTATGATTGCTTGTTGCTAATTTAACAGTTACTTGCTGTTTTTTTTTGTAGTATTGTAATAGTAGTAGTAGTTGTGGCAAAGCTGTAGCGATAGGAATCAAGAATTATATAGCATGCTATATGCCAAAAAAATACGTTCTTCAAATATGTGCATACTTACAAAACGCTTGACAGCAGCTTGTAGGCAAGCACATTGTTGTTGTAGTTTTTGTATGTCTGCTTTAGTTTATTTAGTCTTCGCAGGCCAGAGGGGTGCTGAAATGCAAAAGCGAAGAGAAATGTAAATATTTTATGAGAAATTAAATAAATTCAAAAAAATTTTATTTGCGTTTTAAAAAGGTTCTAGAAGTATGGCAAGTTATTAATTTCGTAGAAAGGAAATTTCAGTGCTTAACTTTTGCCAAAGCTAAGATTTTGCAGGACTTACAAAAGCTAGAGTAAGCTGCGAAACTAGAAATCAACTGCTCACTAACTATCGTATGCTGACATACCTATCACTCTACTTCGCTGTCTCATAAGCGCATCTCCTTTTTGTCTAGCTAAGAACCTATCGGGGTCTATATGCGACCTATTTTGACTACTAGCTTAATCTAAATACAATATTTAATTATAAACTTCAATCGATATTTGAGCTGTTATTTTTGAGAGTGGAATAAGTCCACTTTCTATTATTGCGAGATATTTCACTGTTTACTTTTCACTCTCAATGTCAATACTATTGAGAGATAAAACTTCCATATCCCAAATACTAGAATCAAAAGTTTTTTTGAATATAAATTGTTTACCCATAGAAAGATCATAAAATGTTGTATCTATAACTGACATTATCTACATTTTTGTAAAAAAATGCACTTATTCCACTTTCAAAAATAACAGCTCATTTAGTAATAAACGTTTGACGGAACACCAGGCACATTATAAAACCCAGATAATGTCTATCAATATTCGGTTAATATGAGTTTGTGTGGTTCGGTATCAGAGACTATCGAACTCTAATTTTACTTTGATTCACAAAGGTAATGCTCCATTTTAAATGAATAAAATAAATTTAAATTAATTCAATTAATTATTTGTGCCGAAGTCAAAAGTAAATTCTTTAAAACGAACCGAGAATGGTTACTATCGGTCTGACATAAGACATACATAAGTACATATATAGAAATTATCATAGACCTTTTCTCTTTCGATTTTCGGTCTGTCTATTTGATATCGTAGTAGAAAAAATAGTATTGATTGACACTGAGCTCTACCCTACTAAAATTTGTGATATATTTCAAATCGAACCAATGGGCGTGTACCATAATATGCCTACTAGCATAATGCCTCAATATTTTAGAGATTGAACGGCTCTAGTCTGCCGATTTATATATGCAATGTAATAAAATTTTCCCCATTTTGTCAACGTGGCCATATTCCGTCTACTATATAGCTGCATAGCTACATGAGATACGGCTAATATATTTAGATATTTCGCATGTAATTTCTATGCATAGAAAAAAAGATAACATGATTTTCAATTAAAAAGTAACTAGTAACTATCGAAAACATGCGTTCATATTTGGTTGATAAAAATGGAATGCATGCGCATGTACAAAGAGATAAGTTCGATATATTTCAATATGGGAAGCAACTTCATAAAAAAATAGCACACATTAACAAACTTAACACTTGGCAACTGATAAAATGTCTCTGCCACAAATCAAATAAATTCCATACATTTTTTGCATATTGTTTGCTAAATATTTTTACCCATTACTGATAGCAGTGAAATACCAATTGAAATGTGCAACTAGTCCCGATTTAGAAAAAAATTTATATAGAAATAATTTTAGATCAAATTTTTACACATGCAACTATTGTATTTTTATATATAGATTATAAGGGGGCGTTCGAGTTCGAGCAGCTATGATATTGATGAACGTAACTAGCATTGTTGTTGTTTTCCGATGGCCCCGTCATTCAATCAATGTTAGGCCGGTTGTTATCAGTCAATATAATTTCGTCATGTGCGATTTTCTGCGTGTTGTAGGGGAATTAGTCACTTGATTGGAAAACAACAACAAATCAGCTGCGAGATATTGCTACATGTGTTTTTATATGTTGTTGTTGTTGTTTTTGTTGTAGTTGTTTTCGGCGCGTAATACTCGTACATAGCGCGAGAAAGGGTTGCGAGACCCGCTGCTATCTGAGCTGATAAATTATCGTAGGCGGTTTTTTGAAGCTTTCGAAATTTGCGTTTATAAAAAGCGATGATAAATTACAATGGAAAAATATTTTAAGATTATATTTTGTGAAATGCTTGAAAGCAGTATGAAGTTGTTGAAATTTCTATAATTAAAGCAAGTGACGAAATTCGAAACGAAACTTCCTACGTCATTCGCATGCATTAACAGTTTTAAGTTAGAAAATATCAAACTTGTTAACTTAAGCAAATACATTTTTCGAAATTTCGAAGTTAAATAACACCTTTAGAATACATGTTTCGAATATTTTATGCAAAATATGTATGTACTTCGAATTTCCAAGATTGAGAACTTCGAATTTTCAAATTTTCGAAATTACCAACTAAACAATTTTAGAACACTTAAAGCTTAAAATATCGAATATTAAAAAAGTATTGAAAAATTTCGAATTTCTAAAATTAAGAAATTCTAATTTTTGAAATTTCGAAGTTAATAAAAAACAGCCTTTGAAAATATCAAATAACTATTTAAAATGCTTGAAGCTCGAAATATTGAATAGCTAAAAGTTGAATATCGAAGACTAATTCAACTGTTTGAAATATTCAAAGCTATAGATATCGAACCTAAAAGGCGAACTTCGAAACTTTCGAAAGTTACGAATGTGGAAATTTTGAATATCAAATTGCCAGCAACAGCAAGCATATGACAACTGCATTTCAACTAAATTAATAACAATTGTGCTGCTACCAAATTAGTTTGACCCAAACGCCACACGTCATTCGAACTCTCAACGTTCTCAACACTTCCATTCAAGTTCTAGTTGAAGTGCGTCGCGTTACTTGTATGACGATAACACAAGCCACAAGTGCCTACCTATCTATTTTATCAATACGAGTAGCGCACATGTGTCAGCGATGCAGCTAGCGATGAACAAGCTATCGCAGGGGGAGTCTATCAAACTGAAGTGTGTGTGTGTGTGTGCGTGCGTGCGTGTATTTTATGAATGTGATTTGTGAGTAGAGGCACTCATACGCCCCATTGTGCGCAGATGTTGTTAAGGGGAAATAATTAATAGTAGTTATCACTTGTCTACAGGCCTGTAGGAAAACATATGCATTTTCAACAATCGATTTGGCAGCTGATTACGTGGCATAGAACAATGTATTTTAAGGCACTAGCAATGGTTGGAAAATGTTTTCCAACATTCACTTTTGCGTTTAATTACACTGCACGACACAAGTTCAAATACATGAAAAAAATCTTATATCTTCAGAAAGTAGTGCTAAAAATCAATTAGGGGAGAGGGGGGTACCTTCGTCCTTGGGGCACATTCGTCAAAGGAGATTTCGGTATGAAGGAGTCATCGGACATAACTGTTTATTAGTAAAAACTAACCCATAACTAGCATAAATATCCCTCACAAAGTTTGCCATCTCTATCTGAACAGCTGATAAAGTTATATTTGATTTTGTGTTTTCGCGCTTCGTTCCCGAATATTCAGGTTGGAAACGTAAGAAGTTTGTGCTGTATTTATACCATTATTTCGAACAAAATTGTATTAGTATTACTTTAATACTAATTATTTTGTAAATAAAAGTGTATTAAGTGAAAATAAAGCACTGAAATCAGAAGTAAAAAAATAAAAAGAAAAAAGTGACACCAGGGTGGACTCGTCTTTTTTTCATGGGGCACATTCGTCAATATAACTTTACAGGTACTAAAAATCGAAATCGAGTTGAAGCTTCCAAGACCCTCGAACCCGGCTTAAACCTCCCGTAACCACACAAAATTAATATTAGGGTCGATCTCAGCACTTTAAACATTATATATAACAAATAATTTATAAAAAAATTTTACAATAAGTACATTTTTTTAAGCTCTTAAACATGATTTTTTTTTAATTTTTTAATTCAAAAATAATAAAAACGTGTTATGTAACCAAAAACATGTCTTATCTAGTCTAAACAAGATTTTGTATCACCTTATGGTACTTTAAAGTGTGAATGCCGAAAGTGCCCCCCCAAATGCCGAAGCTACCCTGGCATGGGGCACATTCAGCGAAATGACTTTTTTTACTAATCATGAAAAAAATAATACAAACGGAACTTTTTAAAGAAATTTTAGTATAACCTTTTATTGTTAAATAATGAGGTATTGTAACAGTGTAATCGGTTTTTAAATACATTTATTACATTCTGAAATATAGGCCTTCAAAAAAAAAGAGACCAAGGTACCCCCCTCTCCCCTACATGCATGTATTATCTGGCAATTTTTCTAGTTCAAGTCGTCTAAGTTTTTCAAAAGCAATATTGTATTGTTTTAATATTACTCATACTAACTCTTTTAATATAATAACAATTTAACTAATATGTTGTTGTAAGCCATTTCTATCTAATAAAATTTATCATATTTGGCAGCAACAGACAATTTTACATGGTAATATATACTTTTTTGACTCAGAGATGAAAACATTTGTTGATATACATATGTCAAAAAAGAGGCAGTATATACATATATGAGTAATATGTATTAGCACAATACAATTAAGTTTTCAAAAAAAAGTAAGGTACTTTAACTAGAAAAACGATCAGACATGGGCAATATTGTATTGTATTGCATTTGAAGTAAGGATCTAGTCTTCTAGCCAGCGCGGCCTGAATGGCCTATTGTGACAGTTCTTCATCTATTTAGAGATGCTCATGCAAGCGCAAACATTCCAAAATGTATGAAGCGATCCTTTGGAGATCTGTGCACAATATACTGCTGTTCTCTTATATATAAAACGCAGAGTGACTAAAAAGCGTCTGCCTGTCCACTGACTTTAGACGAACGAAAGCAGTGCCCTGTGTAGCCCAGTGGGTAGAGCCGCGCGCTTGCACTTGGCAGGTCATGGGTTCGAATCCCACAGGTTTCAAATTTTTTTTTTATTTTTTATTTTTTATTTTTTACTTTGGTTTGCCTTTTATTGTTGCTAATTGTTTTACTAGCTGTCGTGTATACAGGCACACACGACAGGTGGCCCCACTTGTAGATATATATTACCTAGACGTAACGTCTCGTCCTTACTTGTTCAATGGGTAGCATATTTTTTTGAGCACTACTTTCGTTCCTTTAAAAATATTCTTATGGGTTCAACAAAGAGTTGAATTTTTTCGAGCGCTTTCACTTGCAAGCATCCAAATTTCTTCAATTTTCACGCTTCGTATGAATTATGTTTAAGCATTTAAAGTAAGCCTTTAAGCATTTAAAGTAAGCCGTGTTATAAAAACAAGTTAATTCTAAGAAAAGCATAAGTGCAACCCGCAAAGAGTTGATACAGTAATGAAAAATTGCAGCGCTTACTTTCCAAAAGAAAGCTTTAATTAAACAAAATTTGATTTTCCTCATCATTTTTCTCTTTTACACTCTATATAAAATCACTTAATGTTAATTAAAATTAAGCAGTTAATCATACTACATATAACGGCATATGTAGAAGCTGATTACCACATACCCTCAGCTACCCACTCACTGCAATACTTCATCTTCTTGGCACACACTTTCACTTTCAAGCACTTTTAAAAAAAAAATTCCTGCATACTTGTCGCTCTTAACCCACTTTTGCTCCAAAAAAATGTATGCCATCATGTAATCTACATTTATATACATATACATATATGTGCGTGTGTGTGAGTGTTCAAATATTTTTGTTCCTTACAACTTGTAATATTTGTGCGCATAATTAAAAAGCGCTACGCTCAGTTAAAAAAATCAGCAACCATGCCCTCAGCTTCTCAGCTGCAGCTCAACCTCGCGCGCTCACTCTTTACATTTAATTGCATTTGTCCTTTGGCTGCTCTCTGCTTGCCCCGTATTTATAAACCAATTAAATACTTTGCTTGCCACTGTAAATGCTAGAAAAAACATATTAACCCCATAAACTGTGAAAGCTCAGCATATTCGCTCAGCTGCTCCCAAATGGAGGGCTATGCAAAGCCCATTGGATTTTTAGTTTTTTTCTTCAAGCTCATTTGCACATTTAATACACTTGCATACACTTGCACTCATAGCAATTAATAGTGCCGCGTAGACGAGGCGTGCATAATGCCTTGCCAAAGTGCGATTTCCTCTTACCCCCAGCGATTGCCCTACATGACTGCACTCTCTCTCTCCCTCCCTCCCTCGCTCTCTTTTTACGCTATGCAGCACTTTTGCTTTTGCTCTATTTCCCTTTAATAGCCTGCTTATACCTTGGCAACTGCCCCTTGCTCCCACACTGACTTTAGTTTTGTAGTTTCGACTTTGCTCCTTTTCGCGTTATCCTTGCGCTTCCTCCTACTCTACTGATACTTGCACTGCTTGCTCGTTTTCAATATAAATTGTAGCTACTTTTGTTAGCGCAAATCCTTGTAAATCCTTGTTTAGGCAGATATGCATTATCATTATATATAATCCATTATAGTAATTGCCTTGACATGTGAGTCGGAAACGTAAGCGCATTTTGGCAAAAAAAGCAAAAAACTGTTGCATATTTTCAGGCGTATACTTATAGCATAAGCCCTGTGCTGCTCTGTAGCCTTTTGGGTAGCCTTAAACTCAGCTAGCTCTTCTATATCCTTGTTCTACTCCAGATAGTAGTAGTAGTTCAGCAGCTTTTGTATCTGTATTTGCTTGTAGCGCGCTCAAAATTATCTCGCCTCCACTTTGTGAGTGACTTATATCCTTTCAATACTAAACTCTTTCTAGCACTTGTTTTATTCCTTTTCATATTAAGCTTGCATTTTTTCTACGCTCTTCTCATCATCATCACCATCATCATCAGCTAATCCTTGCCTGCACTTTTCGCCGATTTTTGCCATTTTCTTTAAACCAACTGCTCAATTGAATCCTTGCAACGGTCGCAAACTTCAAACTCTTGTGGAAATGCAATTGCACTAGGCTATATCTAAATGTGTAGGTGCACGTGTGTGTCTGTAAGCTGTCGTCGTCGCATGTCCTTGACAAGCACTAGAGTATGCCATAAGCACATATAAACATCAGTGTAAAAAAGGATAATGTCGGCTTTTGTGCGGTTTCACATACTCGCAGCCGCAGCAACACTCACAAACACACTCACAAACACACACACACACAACATAGAGCATTGCATTCACACACACACATGCAATAATTCTGTTGGAATTTTTATTTGCTCATAATTCCTCGTCTTCAATTTATTTTGTTTTTGTCGTTTTTATGTGCTTGTGGCTGCTCTTTATGTGTTGTTGCTGTTGTTGTTGCTGCTGCTGCTGTATACTTCTGTAGCATGTTGGTGACACTCCGGCGCGACATTTAAGTTTATACAGCAGCCAACAAGCCATGCAAGAGACAAATACAACAAAGGATACAAATACAAAAAAACAGAGCTTGGCAGCCAAGGCATAAATGCTTTGGGAAAAAAAACCATGACAAGATTCAAGGACCAAGCATACAGAGAGAATATAATGCCAATTTGAAAAGAAAAAATGTAATTGCATAATTTTAGGCACACTGGCATAAGGATATGCTCTGCTTTATAGGGCTGTCAAGCTCGTTAGCATTTAATAATGCCAGCATTTTTGGTAGAGAGACATAAAAGTGGGGGGTTTTCGTCAAAGAAGAAGGTACAGGGAGCTTTTATGCATATTCTACATATTTTAAATACAACATTTGAATATCTAATATATAAAATCAATAAGCTGTTAGTAACAAGTTACCAAACCAGAAAAAATTTAGATGCCCGGCAATTCAGAAAATTTCAACAGAACAATTTTTTATAGCGCTGATTTTTAGTTGCAAAATCGGGGAATTCCAAAACTTTCGGTAATAAAAACCAACTGAGATGCTTGCAAATTGACAACCTCTCCTTCTTCTTCTTCTTCTCCTTCTTAATTGGTCAGTAACAATTCATTATCGGGTTTAGGGTAGAGTTTCTCTACAGGCATTCAGTTTTACTAAATCAACAGCCCTGCTTATTATATAATAGAGAGGCAACCACTTTGGCATATTTCAAGTGCATAATCCGAGTTATACTTCTAATATACACAAACCAAGACAAGCGAAAGTAAGAAGGAAGCAGACAAGTGTTAAGAATGCTGACGGAATTACACCAAAAAAGGGAAGAAATAAACAAGAGGAAAATTTCGCCTTTGTTTTAATAAAGCCGGGGCAAAAATGCTAATGGCAGACAGCCGCAAAATGTAGAAATATATATGTGCATATATAATATAAAGAATGTTTATTAGAAGCATGAATGAGAGAGTGTTTAAAGAAACATTGCTAGGATTTGCATAGAAAGTGGTTAAAATTTTGCTGAAGGCCAATGAAATATGACTAGGAGTAAGCAGATAATGCAAGGCTTAAGCATTGATGATGATGATTCAGTAGCAGAACTGAAAAAATGCTTGAAAAATCAGTTTAGGATAAGTTAAGCTTAAGTTAAATTTTATAGGAAACTTACATTCAACTTATAAAAAATTTGGTGGGAACTTTGTCTGAATCTCCATTTAAGTGAGTCTTTGGAAATGGTTGAAAATAAAGTGCGTTAAACGCTTTAACAATTCGAAAAAAATTGCTTTATTGAGGTGAAGTCTGAGGGGGGTTTTTAAAAAGGAGGAAAGCCAGTTCATTACAAGACCTTTTGGAGCTAGACTAAACTAGAGAAAATGCCCTTCATCGCACGAACTGATGCAGAGCGAGAAATAGCCTGGAGGAAAATGCCAGTTCGCCAAGCGGCTTCATTGGCTGCGTCATGTCGTGCGTATGGAGACAACGGCAGTTGAAGGACAAAGACGACGCGGGAGGCCATGCCTACGATGGAAAGACCAAGTGAAGGAGGCACTGGCAAAGCTTTGAATTTCCGACTGGAGAAGGCGCGCGCGTAGCAGGGGCGCCTGAAGAGAGGCCGTAGGTCAAGTTGTAACCCGGTAACGAGTTGTACTGACCAATTATGTATGTATGTAAAATGCCACTTCATGGAGAGAGCTGTTGTCGCATGAACTTCTAATTTAAACAAATGTTTTCCTTGCCACTTTGGCCTCTCTACATTTCAAATACAGAATTTTTTACTTTAAAGTACGAATATTTATACTCTGAGTCATACGGCTGCTTTTCATAGTCACTTTGGATCGTCCAAATATCGATACCAGACTCATATCACACTTTTAAGAAAGTACAAACTTGTTATGCTCAAAGCACAGACATATTTATTACAAAAAGAAATCACAAATTTCCATTCTTCCCCACTCACTATTTTATCATATTTTTTCCATTGTCTAGTTCGACAAATTCTCATCAATTTCAAGCTTAATTAAATTTTTTTACATATCTTTGAAATATGCTTGGAAATAATATCGCTTATCGATACACCACTCACACACACACACACAAGTAATGCATATGTGTTTGTATTTGCATTTGTATAGCGTTTAAAAATCACTACATAACATTATCTATACTAAAATGCCGCTTGTTTCTTTTTTAATCACTACCTTGGAATATCATAAACTAAATTATCAGCTATAATTTGAAATTTATTATAGATTACTTCAAGAAACAAAACAATAATGGCAGCTAAGGTAAAATCGAAATGACTAAAATATCGATGACGTTGTTTTACAGTGAAATGAAAAATACCACGCGCCGCTCACAAATGTCCAAAGTCAGATAAAGTATTGTATTATCGCAATGCCCGAAAAGGTTTTTTCTAGCAATAATAAAATTGAATGGAAACTGTTGTTGGAAGAGTTGAGTAGCACTTATACGACGTATGTATGCAATGGTGTAAACTCTATAAGGGGTATTCACAGTAGAGTGGGATTTACGGTTTTTTTTTTGTTTGGAATAAGGAAATTTAGCAGCACGCAAATAGGAATTTGGCCATTGTGCTAATAAGTAAAATCTCCTTTCTTCCCTGAAATCTTGCTGAACTTTTTGCAAAGCGAAGGATTTTAATGGTGGCAAGGAGCATAGTTGGTCAGCTCTCATCACAGCTGACTGACACCACAGCAACTGTAATTGTGAGCTGGAAACGACGACACACTTGCATAGGAAGTGTGACTAGTGGTATCATTCTTCTTCAGATAGCTCTCACAGATACTGTCGTCGGTCAGAGCCATCACACTCAAGTCCTTAGCACACCAGATATGAACGGTCAGCATGCCAACTAGAAGTCTGCAATCCTTGCATTTAAGGGATCTAAGGTATGAAGATTTTCTTCTGTCGACGATTAGAGCATTTACTATGGTAATAATAAGACTTGGTATTGCAATGGAAAATTTGGTTTTCGCTTATTGTTGTTCTACATGAAAATTTTCATAATTGTGGCAAGTACAACAACAATTCAAATACTACATAGCAAACAAATACAACATAGCTACGCATTATGCTTGTTATTTGAAATATATTGGCTACTAAAAATGGCGTCACACTCTAAATCTAATCAACTTGTCCCCTACTTCGATTTATCAGCAACAGAACGTCCATTTGCCTGGCTGCACCTTTCCGTGAATTCTATAAAACGTAGCAGCGTTAGGTTTATGCGGCAGTTCTTAGAACTCTTTCAGAACGGCTAATATAGATTGTATATATACGGCACATATCCGGTAATTTATTTTAACTTAATCATTTATTATATTGGTATTATATTGGACAAAAAATTAGGACAAAATAGGACATCGCCTTGCATTGCCAACCCTCTTATGGTATCCAAAAAAACATATAACATTGTGCGACAAAAATTGTATAATAGAAATTCGAAGCGTATTAATTATCTAAATACATATATGGAATTTGCTTTTGATTCGATATTGAAGGCTCTACTTATAAAATTGTATACAACACATGGAATTCATAAGCCTACCATCAACAAAATTGCAGAAAAAAATAGACTCAATAACAGCTAAAATTCTATAGAAAATAGATAAAGCGAAAAGCCAGATTAGCGCTTGTCAACCAAAGAGAAAAGAAAAGAGTATAATGCCGATAATTAATAATAATATGGCTGGCAAGTAAACAATCAAAAAGCCATAATTACAATACAAGTCATAATAGAAATAACAACAATAACAATAACAACAATAACAACAAAAGCAATAACAATAAGTAGCAACAACAACAAACAGCTGTATGAAAGAAACTAACGCTATTAATTGAAAATTGCTCAACAGCCGCTACCGCTTCTTCTAAAGGGGGGTTAACTGCTCAAAGTCGCGCCGCGCCTAATCTAGCGGCATGTTAATGGGCGCCTACAACTGTTGCGCCCTCGCACACACACACACACACACACCAACACTTATTAACAAACACATTGCCACATACAGTCTGGTGGTGCTCGATGTCGGCCCAAGCTGATTTGGAAACGCTGTTGCTTAGCTGGACGCGCCCTTATCGCACGCTACTGAGCGTGAAAGTGTGAGTTCCCTCTTCCAGCCACTTTCATGGCGTAGCAGTGAGTATATGTGGCATAAGCATGAGTTAAGAATTGGGGCACGACGGAAACTGTTGCCTGCCGCATGCAAACAACAGCAAAGAGTTCAATGAATGAGCACCAATACAGCCGGAAATGCTAGTAGTAGTCATGGTGGTAGCAACCAATGCTGGGAGGCAACAGTAGTAGGAACTGAATGGTATGAGGAGTGGATGGTATGAGCAGTCAATGGTATGAGAAGCTGATGGTATGAGAAGAGACTGATATGGTGGCAGGAACCAATGCTGGGAGGCAACAGTAGTAGGAACTGAATGGTATGAGGAGTGGATGGTATGAGCAGTCAATGGAATGAGAAGCTGATGGTATGAGAAGAGACTGATATGGTGGCAGGAACCAATGCTGGGAGGCAACAGTAGTAGGAGCAGTCGGAGAGTCAATGCTATGAGGAGTGGATGGTATGAAAAGTGGGAATGGTGAAAGCAGTCATTGGTGGTAGCAACCAATGCTGGGAGGCAACAGTAGTAGGAACTGAATGGTATGAGGAGTGGATGGTATGAGCAGTCAATGGAATGAGAAGCTGATGGTATGAGAAGAGACTGATATGGTGGCAGGAACCAATGCTGGAAGGCAACAGTAGTAGGAGCAGTCGGAGAGTCAATGCTATGAGGAGTGGATGGTATGAAAAGTGGGAATGGTGAAAGCAGTCATTGTTAGAAACAATCTATGGTGAAAAGCAACCAGTGGTGGAATGGCAAATGTCGCTGCTATGAAGTATCACAGCTATGAGAAAGGGGTGGCGGATTAACAGTGAATGGTGTGAGCAAGCAGTGTTGGAAGTGGTTGTTGCTGCCGATGAACTAATCGTGTTGGTTTTAGTGTTAATGATGGACCGTAGCCAAGTGTCTGGGTGGGTTAATATGATTTGTGTGCGCGTGTTTGTTTTTTGTAATAAATTATATGGGTCAGGCTTACAATGGTAACACTTTACTTTGCATTTATGGCTATTTATATTAAGCTGTGAATTAGTTCAAAATGTCGCCTTACAACAAAAATGCAGCAAACAAAATAAACGACAAAAGCAAAAGAGTGAAAAATGTTCAACAATTTCGTAAAAAATTATTTGACAAGAGTGAAAAATGGGCAAAACTTTTGGCTGAACAAATCAAAATAGCTTGAGTTTATAGATTTGTCAGATTTGTCATGTTCATACATATAAAGTATATTCCCATACAAAAAAACTCACTTTGCACTACACTTCTCCACATTTCCGCGAATATTCCATTATGTTAATTTTCTGACAATATATTTTTAATTGACAACTTTAGCACAATATAAAATGTTAGCATTGTCTTTTTTACAACAGCAAGCATTCATTAACAGCAACCACATTTTTTTTAGAATTTTTATTTTCTAGCTTTTTCAAAAGTCAACAAACTGTAACCGCAAACGCACAATAACTTTCAATACTCAGTCATATTGTGCATGATTTTCTAACAAATATTTCTAAAATCGTTAATGTATCTATTGTACTTGCATGAGTATCTAACACATACTTATGCATTCAAGCCACAGAACAGCCTCCACTATGGTCCAAGCGCTGCTCAGACGTTGCGCGTCACTAGCAACAAGCACTACTAGTTAGTAACTAGCCCCATAATTCCATGCCAAATCCCAATTCGCTTTGAAATATAAACTGCAATAATTTGCTTTAAATTGCAACGTGCGTTTATTCGATTCTACCAGCATATTTTCGCATATTTGTGCATTTTTTGCGATAACCCCGCGTGACTAAAAAACTTTAGGCTACAAAAACAAACCAACGGCATGCAGAGAGTGAGAGAGAGAACCAAGCACTACTCAAGCAGTAGTCATTTCTTTTGCATGCTCATTGATGCTATAAGTCATGCTCCTATGCTAAATTAATTTAGTGACTATTTAAAGACTCCAAGTTAGCTTCAAGTCCGTCCAACCGTCTAGCAGTTACATAGAAAGTAAAACCGGCTACTTTTAAATGAAACAGGTAAAAGAGGTTTATAAATGCTTTTCAAGAGATCAGAGACAAACTAAAGACAAAGCTTCCTTCAAGAAATGCTTTCAAGGAATCAAAATGTTCCATTGCTGGAATTGATCAGCGACTACCAAAAGATCAAGATTTCTTCGAATTCATCCCACCGTTTAGCTGTAAAATCGAAAATAAAACCGGTTACTTTAAAATAAAACGGATAAAAGAGGTTTAGGAACGCTTTTCAGGGAATCAAAAGTTGGTGCAATACTAAAATAGATCAGTGACTGACTAAATAAAGACGCGAGCCTCCTTCCATCAAATTCGACCAACCCTTTAATTTTTCCATATCAATTTCGAATCTGCAGCGCTACGAAAAATGCTTATTAAAAGATTTGCACTACTGTTTTACTCTGTTTTTAGCAAAAATTGTATAATTAATTTATTTGACTTTTGGCTTCGTCAAAAAAGCACATTTTCATTTTTTGCCAACTTAACTACATTTTTCTTTATCGCAAATGGTAATCTTAACGTTGCAGTACGTCGCCACCAGCATATAGAGACTCATCAATTCGTCTGCTGGAGTGTCGGACACGTACATGAGGGCATGAACGCGAAAAATGTTTCGAATTTCTGCTGGATTGCAATTTTAGAGCAACGTCGAAAATATTTTTAGAATTCAAGAATTTATCATACAGAGCGCAGTGGCGCAGTCAGGGTACAGGAAAGAGGTCAAGACGCTCTGCCCAAAGCAAAAATAAATGTTGCACATATTAGCAAGCATGCTTGTATTATTATATTATATCATATTAGAGTGCCCCTCACCCCCGTCCGGCACTTAATTCGATATCAGTATCGAGCAATATATAAATCTCTCGCACACTTGGCGTAGAAAGAAATCTACTGTAAACGAATACAAGCACAATACTTTTGGCGTTCTTAAAGCTCAATTGCTTCAGACGTATTGTATCTATTCGTATCAGCTGACATAACCTGCCTTACCCCAGCTTTATATATTCATTCATTCCAAACGTACTTTAACGTAAACGTATTGCAGAAAACGTAAAGAAATCATTGAGTTATGGAATTCGGCATAAAAAAATTATGAGTCAAGGTTTTAATAAAAATATCTGTACAACTATATATGTATGTATCTATAAAAAAAGAAGGTATAAAAGCGCTTGAAACTATTTTATAAATATTACATAAAGCAAAACGTGTGCGAAACACATCATAAACTAAGCGGCATATACTAGAATTTCAACAACAACAACACATGTACGTGATCTGTTCATTTTAGTCAAATAAAGAATGAATAAACTTTTTGTATGAAAAGTAATTTTTGAGCTGGGGTTTCAGTTCAAAGCAAAATTTAAATAAAAAAGAAATTCTTAAAGCAAAGAGCATAAGAAGGCGCCACAATAGCAGATTCAATGTGAAGTCTTCGCTAGTGCTGGGGAGTAGTGGGCTTCGTCTGGCAGATGGTATGGTTAGAAATCGGTGGCCGCAGCAGCAGACACGACAAAAGCCCAAGAGCAGAAAGAAAACGATATAAGGCGGCAGTTCGCTTTTGAATTGAAGTGAGCATTTTATTTGACTTCGCTGTTGCGGCTGGGTGAGATCCAAGGCTGATCGCCTACGAAGCGAGAAAAGGAGCTCTTTCTATGCGCTTTAAAATAAACGAACAGCGAGTACTCTTATCTCGTAGCCTAAATCAGCGCCGCCTATACGTGAATATTACAACAAAAACTTAACCCTAATGTGTTTGGCCTAAACACAATGATAGGCAGCTTCAATGCATTCTTAAAAGAGGAAAGAAGAAGAATTAATATCAAGCTATCGCTATCGATCTCGAAAGTATCTTTGTTTTGATAAAGTTTAAAAATGGGTAGATACCGTTAACTGTTGCTAAAATTTGAACGTACGCATACAGTTTAAAGCGAAAAAGCTTGGCCTCAGCTCGTACTGTTATGTTAGTTAATCGATTATATATGCACATATGTATATCATATTCATATGTATGTTTATAGAGATAACAGCTGAAGAAAAACAAAAATTTTATCATAATTTTTTTGCGGTCGCTTTTGCTACTTTTTGTTGTTTTATTGTAAGCTAAAAAAAAGGCACTTTCGAAGTTCATGGCTAAAAGACGTGCAAAAGAAAGCGAAAGCAGCCGGCAAAGAGACGGCGACCATTTTTTTGGCGACCTAGAAACTTGAAGCTGTTTTTTTTTCCAGTGTCTACACGCAAAATGGGTAAAAATCGACAATTGGCAATTTGAAGCCAATTGAAAGTGACAGCCAAAAGGCCAGAAGGCCACAAAAGAGCAATGCAAAATGAGGTGCTTGAAGTGTTGCCAAAAGCGATTCATGCCAAAAGCGATTCAAGCCAAAAGTGCTGCAGTAGCAGCAGCACAAAAAAAGCAACAACCACATAAGTAAACAAATGCCAAAAAAAATACGCCCAGCGGATTTGTAGGACGTTGAAAATAAGGACAGCGCAGGGCGTGAAGTAGTTGAAAAGGCTGCGCATAACGGTGCTATACCCCGTGTTAGTAACAGAAATTGACAGTTGACATTTTTGGTAAATATATTTTGTGTGTGTGTGCTTGCATGTGGAAGAAGAAGAAGGGTGTAGATGGAGCAGAGCGGCTACTACTTGCTGACAAAAGCAAATAATAGCTAACAACAACAAACATAAAAGGCAATTGTTGTTTGTTATTGTTGCGCTTGTATGTGGCTGTAGTTGTTGCTATTTTGTTGTTGTTGTTGTTGTTGTAATGGCTATTGACAATCTGCAGAGAAAAAATTGTGCTGGCCTGATTTTGCAGTCAAATTGTCATCAAAGCGATTGCAAGAGCAATAAGCAGAATGGCGTCAGACATGGCGACCGACTAGGTGTGGAGAAGGAGGGGTGGGTGGCGGTAGGGGTCGGTCGGAGTATGCAGATGCTAAAATGTGGTATTTTAGTGTATGTTGGCCGAGTGCCTTGAAGCACTTGACTATGCATGTGTGTGTGTGTATGTGTGTGTGTGTGTGTTTGTGTGCATGTACGTCAATACGTATTGACTAGAAAATGCAATTTACAATTCCCTTTGCCGATTTCCAAAAGCTATACAAGCTTTTTGAGTGGTCGGTCAGGCAAAATGCAAAATTGTTGCCACAGTTGCAGCACAAAATGGCCGCTGGCATCTAACACTGTATACAGGATGTGCGCACAATACAACGGCATACTTGCTTCGATCAGGATAAGAAAGTGTAGATAGAGATAAAGGGCAGCGATGCATACTTGCTTCGATCAGGATAAGAAAGTGCAGATAAAGATAAAGGGCAGCAATGTTCAGCTTCATGCTGTCAGCCAAGTTAAGAATGTCTTTATTAAAGAAGCGGCCGAATATTGATTTTCGATCGTATCCTTTACATATTATCTAACCACACCAATTTATGTCAAAAACTTATTTTACTCTTTTTTAGGCAGTTTGGTTCTAAGTATGAAGAATTTTCTATTAAATTGTCTAACAACTTTATTCAATTGACAACCGGAAATGCCTAATCTTCACTTAGAAGCAACGTGAAAAGCTTCGGAGAGGAGTGTCCAATTCGATTTCTTAACAACACTTTTAATTATAGCTCGAAATTCAACTGAAATGCATTCCGCAATATATAATTTATTTTCAAATCTTGAGCACCAAAATTCAACTCTACTCCTAATATAGTTCATTAAACTGAACTAGTTCATTTTGTTCTGCATAAAAGATATGAATCTTTACACCCACAGGTTCAAGATCCCGCCAGTCTATTTAGCAACAGTTGATCCTTTTGGTCCCAAGCACCCTGTTTACATTTGTACATGCATACATACATACATACATACATACATACTTGTATGTATAAAAGCAAAGGCGCCGTGATTTCTGTGTTATGTTTGTGTGTTTGGGCAAACAGACAAACAAACATACACACACTCTCAATTCCAAATAAGCGCACTTTAAAATATGCAGGAGCTGAGAGTGGAGCCTCCTGTCCTCCTCCACTCCCCCACCGCACAGCAGCCCTATGCAAGAGCTGAACGTAGAAAGTGCAAATAAATTCTGGCTGCCCATGAGATGCGAGTACGAGTTACGAGTGACTGCTCTTCGGCCTTCGGCAGCTGCAGCAATGCCGTTGATATGCGAAAATGTTAATTAAATTGTGGCAGGAATAACGGTTGTAATGACAACTCGGCCTGCGCCTTTGTCGGCATATTAACACTTATGCATACAGCAGCGTCTGACTGGGCTCATTTCATGCTCAATTATTAGTCTTCATATGAGTATCATAGATTATTTTAAAAATGGTAATGAAAAAGTTTAGCTTCAGCTCAAACAGCATATTCAATTTAAAAAATGAAAGAGTGTGTTTTATTTTATCAAGATCTAAAATTCAGCAGAGAAATATATTCAAATATCCGCCATTTATATTCAAATTTTAGTTATCATTTTTGGTTTTAAATTTTTTCCTACCAATTCGTAAAAAAAGTAGACTTTACATGTATTTGATATTTAGTGCCAAACTTTCCATTGAAGGCACGGCCTACACATATCAGAGTATATATGTACATATGCTTCATACAATAGCATGACTTGCTGAACTTCATATTGACCATGAGCTTTGACAAACCTTCAAGTTCTAGCAAGACTCAATTGACTCTATTGAGGCACTAAAACTGGCCTCAACATAAGTGTTAAACATGTTTACAGTTCGTTTTGCGCGCCTGCACAAAGAAGATTGTCATTACAGCCAACGATAATTAAGAATTTACATGTCACAGGATGTGTAATTCTAGTGGTAGGAGTAGAAGCAGCAATTTGATTTCCCTACAATTTGCAAACATTTCCCTTATCAATTGCAAACATTTCCCGCTTCGATAAATGTACCAAAATGACATAATCAAGATGCACCACATTCAATAAAATGGCATATGACAATAGAGCAATTGCCTTTCAAGGCAAACACAGTTTAAAGTTGTAGCAAGATTGAACAAGCTACCATAGCAAGTCACTTTTGTTGAAAAAAATTACGATAAAATTTTCATTGAAAAAGCAAATGAGCTATTTTTAAAGAAAATTACGATAATTACATTTCCTTAATAAAATGAAAATCGAACAAAATGGAAGGTTAGATTAGTTTGAGCTGCCTGCTTTAGAAATTTTCAATGAACAAAATGAAAGGTTTGTTGTATTTTTAAAGCAAAAGCGTTTATTATAAACTGATATAGCTGATCAAAGGATTACTATACTGCTAACAATTTACTACTAAACTCGAATCTCTTACTTACAATAATTCTTTCTTTCAAGCCTTAAAAAAGTCGATTTAAAAAAAAAGCACTTAAGATAATTTCGCCACATGTGAGACACGCTATCAACTGTGCTGAGCTTGTGGGCAATTTATAATTCCCACATTTTGCATTTCATTTGCACGATTCGAGCATTTCAACCTGCTGTCACTTTGACAGCAGCAGGGAAATAGCTAACGGCAATAAATGCCAATGAGGCAACACTCCTTGAGGGAATAGCATTTTTGCTGCTGTATTAATTTCCGTACACAGTGATTTCCTTTACTTGCCAGTGCCACCAACCCTACGGCTATGTACGACACATGGGCATACATACATACATATGTATGTAGATACATATGCGTGTAGTTGAACATGTTTTACACATGTATATATGCATGTATATCTTTACATATACATACATATGTACATATGTATAGGCAAGCATAAAACAAGGCTTGTACGTATGCAAAAAAGGCACGCAGCCTTCTACGGCCCATCGCTATTAAATGGCGGAAAAGGCGTCCAACAATGAATTTTAATGGAAAAGCAGCTGTTCTGCCTTTTTTCGCTTCCTTTTTTTATTATGATTACCTCAATTGTCGGGTAAGAGTAGACGCGAACAGCCAGGCGCGTAGTTGGTAGTAACTAAGGCAGCAGGATATCGAGGCGCTACAAAAATTTTTTTCAAACTCAAATGAGCAGCTAATAATTAATTAATTGACTGGCGCATCTCGAGCTTTCCTCGCATTTACTTGTGTGTGCTTGTTATATTTTCTACAAATTAACGGGACCTACATTAACTGAATCCAAATGGGTTAAGACGCTTTTCCATGGCAAAGAATATTTTTGGAGAATTGCCAATTCATCGCGAGAAGCTTATGCGGGAAAGTCCCGATTACACGGAATCTTGGACAAAAGATAGTTGAACTAATCTACATTCAATTTACATAGCTTTTTCCATTTAAAGGGGAAAATGTGAGAGCAATAAAAATTTAAAGAAAAAGTTGTATCATATTGACACAAGCAACTTGTGAGGGTTAATGAAGACAATAGCTAATTTCTGCCATTCAAAATATGACATTATTCTAAATTCGAATCAGATTGTTCAAACTATGAATTAAATTCTCATTGTTGTGCTCGTGTCTCTCTCACTCTCACTCTCTCCCTCTCGCTCTCATTGTCATCATTTTAAAATGAGCATTTAATCAATAGTGTGAACACAGACTTAGAGTCGGCAGCTCAGCGCAAACTTCCTGACGACATATTTACAGCGCACAAAAAATGGCATTGTTAAACCGATAGAAACTGTACAAAAATACAGACATAAGCATAAAACTTCACCCCTTCAACTTGAAAGTTCTTCATGCCACAAAAGTTGCCAAGCACCAAATGTTCCTAGTTCCAAGTGTCTACGCAACTTTCATGTGTCAGCAATAGAAGCCAGCACCTTCCCCCCCATTCCATGTGCACTTGCTCTTGCTCCTGTGCGACCATAAACAGGAATGACAGATGCGTGATTAGACTTCAAACCAGAGCAAAAGAGGACGGAAAGCTGAAATAACTGAAACCGGCATTAGACTGGGTAAAAAATAGGTGCGTAGGGGAATACAACTAATAAACATGCACACACACGCACACTTACGCACGCGCATATACATACATACATTTTATGTGGTCGCAATTTTTATGCTTGCTTATAAGCTTTCAAAGCGAAAATTAATTTAAGCAGGCGTGGCAAAATGGCAACATCAGCCAAGTAAGATGAAGAAGAAGAAGAGTGAAGTGTAGTAAAAGAGTAGTTCCTTGGCTTGCTGATAGACATGCCAAGTTGCAAGGAATTCTACAATTTGCAAGGATTAATAAACTTTGCAATGAATTTATTTATTTATTTATTCCAATTAACTATAACTAACAAAAAATGAATACCTGTGCAACAAAGATCAACAGTCAAATTTGTTTAGAGAATTATTGCATCTGCAACTTAGTAGTTGCGAATTTTTTCGGAAAAAGGTTAAGCTGGCTGCCTTAAAAAGCCACGCATAGACCTTGTTGGGTCCTAACGCGATGCCAGTTAGAGTTTCGTTTAGGAATGGTCAAAGTAATGAATAATGATCTGTCAGAAGTTGGTTGTGTTTCACAAATTTCCAAAGACCCTTGCTAACTAGTTTCGAGATCTGTTCGAGCCCTGAAGAAAGTAAAAGATCATTTTTTTATGGAACGAAATAATTATAACAAAATAATAATGCTATAATGGTCCAAATTCATAATTGTTTTGATTTGGTTATCATTAGCTTCTATTGGACGAACAGAGCGTAATTCATCTTTGATTGAAAAATCTACCGAAAGAAATTTGGCAAGCCAATTTGGTAGACTGGAAGGGATAAAGTGTGTTTTGATAGGAGTTCAGAAAGCTTGTAGTTTATTTCATTTTGCCTTGTTTCTATTCTTTATAAATTCAAATGGTTGGTTTTTAGGGTTGTGCGCACTTCGATAGAAAATTGATCGAAAGCAATTTTTGTTCGAAGAATTATCTACAAATTACTTGGCAGCTCTGCTGAATGAGGCGCTTAAAAGTGGGGTTAGTTATGATGCGATTGGCAAAGTATGTTGGGTATCTTCGCTCAACTTATTGAAGCAAATTTTTTACCAACAAATTCCGCACATTGTTCGCTTACTGTTTTTTGGTTGCTCTGCAGCTTTGTGCATGTGTGTGAGTGTGTGTGTGTGTGCGGCGTGTGGCACGTTTTAAACTTCAGCTGTTTAGCTTTTTCTTTTTTGTTGCCGCAGCTTGCTCTAAAATGCACGCTTTTTGTTGTTTTCCTGCCAGCTTGCCTGCCTGCCTCTCTGTCTGGCTTCCTGCTGCCTGCCTCGTGGCCAGGTAGCTTCTCACTTTAAATGTGGCAGGCACATGTATTTATTTGCTAGCTTGTAGTAGTGTGTGCTGCCGGGACAACAACAACAACAACATAACAACAGCAGCAGGAAATAGGAAGTGTATGCGTATGCGTGCCACAATGCCAATTTGTTGTCTCATAGGAACATGTGAAATTGACACACACACAGCGAAAACAACAGAAGAGAGTAGCAAAGCGTTTCACTTGAAAATTGTTCCTTCACAGCAGACAGACGGCATTGGCACACGTTGGAGCGCAAAAGCTTGTCGCAGGCAACAACAACAAAAAATTGTAACGGTATATTACAGGTTTGAGTAAAATCGTCTTTATGACTCTCTTTGGAGCAAGCGAAACGCCGCCAGACAAACCGCCGAATGAAAGGGGTGGCATTAGCCAAAGCGATTAGAGAAAAAGTTGATATCAGGAGACAAATTGAGCAAAAATTAGAAAACCATTTGAACCATTACCATATTTTTTTTGTTACTCGTTTAAGCCGACACTCAGAAGATGCTCCCTATACATGAAAAGCACATATTGGTTAAGAATTTGTTTCAATAAAGTTTGAAATATTAAGTATGAAGTCTTAAAGAAATGAATTTGTGTAAAAAAAAATTTTATAATAGTCGTGTTAAGTTTAATTTTATAAAAATCCTCTTCTCTCGCTCCCCCACCACCCCAGCCAAAAAACGCACTGACTAATTCAGACTAAAACAGCAAAATATTTCAATATATATTATTATTATAACTGAACTGAATTTTATAACCCTATTTGACTAAATTTATGGCTAAAACAGACACACTTTAAAGATTTGCAAACTAATTTAAAGAGCATTTTGAAGTTCTGATCTTATGTGTCTTATGAACTTTAATTAGTTTTTCAAATGTTTCTATAAACAATAAGTATTTAAAAATTATAATTAGAAAATTCTTTACAAATTGAAATAAAAGCAATATTCCTTTGAGAGAAAAATGGAAATTTAAATATAATTTAAAACCCTCGCTAGTGAACTTAAAATGCTAATAAAATTTGCTGAATTTTTAAAACAACTTTAAATCATTAAAGACCCTCAGCTTTCTCGCAAAACACCCTGTCCTAAGAATAGTTGAAACAAAATTCTAATTATGACACTCTCAGTATTCATAAGCCCATTTGTGTGTGTTTGTGCGACTTTCTCATCACTTTCACTTTTAAAACTTCTCCCCTTCCAGCCAACTTAAAAACACTCCATTAAAGGCCAATACGCTCCAAAAAACCCAAACAGAACTGTAGACGCGCTTGAAACTGCGCTGACGAGGAAGTTGGGAAGTAGAACAGCTTGCCGGCAGAGCATGGAGCATGTCTCCTGCATTGCGCATTGCAGCAGAATTTCACGACAAATGAGCGCCACTCTGAAATAGTTCCTCTTTGGGGAAGGGTGCCGGCGGAAGAAGCATAATAAAGCGCAGCATTGCCAGACGCAACGAACAAAAGAGAACATGTGGAGCCCATTTTTGTGACATTGTTGTTGTTGTTGTTTCATTATATGGCAAACAAAAAATAAATAAAAAGCAACAACAAATTTAAGGAAAAAATCCAGAAAACTTCAAACCACAACATAATATCATAGACGTAGTCAAGCGTTTCTAGTAAAGGATATTTTGTATTTTTAATTTTTCTTTCTTGAAAGTTGAGTTTGTTGCTAAGAGAAGAAAAGTGAAAGAGATGAGTACCGACATACTTGAAAGGGTTATTTTTATAGGCAAGAAAAGAAAAAAGGAAGAAGACATGCAGAGACATTCTCGTGCTGTAAATTTCTCATAGCATCATTTCATGTAAAAAAGCGTCAGCAAAGAGCAAGAGTTAAGAAAGAAAAATGTGCATCAAAATATGTCCATGTGTAAATTGAAAGCTAGGTTAGGTTTTTCTTTCTGCCTAAAAAAGGCACACATACTTAGATCCTATTGGGTCCTTAGCGATGCCAGTTAGAGTTTCGTTTAGGAATAGTCAAAGTAATTATCTGTCAGAATTTGGGCGTGTTTCACAAAGTTCCAAAGAGTCTTAATACCTAGTTTCGAGATCTGTTCGAGCCCGGAGAGCTCCGAAACAAGTCAGACGAGTTCTAGCAATTGAAAGTTGAAATGAACAAAAATAATTCAATGCCTTGCGTATACGCGACCTAAACCGCCAAAAAAGGTACCCACTGTTTACATGAGCACAAGGCAGTCCCTTTTACGCATAAGCCAAGCTGCGCCCCTGTGCACGAGCACACCGCTACTCGTATATGGAGCATGAAGCGCGGTACACGGAGTCCAAAGAGACCACGGAGCATGGATAATAATAGCATGCCGCACAAATTCGGCAGACGAAGAAGAAGAAAAAAAAGTACATTTCACAGCATTCAAAATATTAACGAAGGAATAATGAAAAGAATCAGAAAACAGGCACACGATATAAAACACACACAAAGGCGCGCACAATTTTGTCGTAGTCGTAGTAATTACATTTTATGTAGGCATATTTATGTAGAAGCAGGCACGTAATGGGGGAAGGAGGGCATGGGGCAGAACTACAAATTTAATGCCAGCATATAATGTCAAGTTTTTGCAATTACTTTTAAGGGTATGTTCCTTTAAAAATAACTGAAAAGTAGCTTAGTTTTGAGCATTGTGGATGAACTGGCGAGCATTGGCACAACTTCAGCAGATCCATGTTTTGTCTCAATTGAAGTTATAGCTCTCAGGATATAAGAGTACCACATAACCGCTCACTCTTATTTGCAAAAGTTAACCAAAGATGGCAGTTGGAAAGTACTTATAGCATTACTAGTCAATTTTGGCTCTTTCTCGAACCGAGGGAGCTCGTCTCTTCAAACAGAAAGTAGTCCGAGCTGTCGTAGCAGTTATGATAGCGCACTGTCTCTTTGGTGGTCACGCCAGCACACTTGAGTTCGATTTGCTGGACTTCTGTCGCAGTTGTCATTAGTAAGCAGAAGGAGCAGACTCAACTATCTCTGACTGTGCGACCCTTCTAGAAGCAGGAGTAGAAAGCGTAGTAGCATCTTTGTTCAGCACTTCTGCAACAGTCTGCAATCAAATCGTTCAATATCCAACGCCTTCTAAGATTCATCAGACTTCTCAAATGGCTTGAGCTAGGCTGCTCTTCAGTTTATTAGTTAGTTCCTTCCTACAGATGCTCTAAGTTTTTCTTCTATGGCAGAGCAGTTGTGCCCTAGACAGCGCCTATAAGCTAACCTAGAGAAACTACAGAAAAGAGGGCCTAACCTTAAAAAAATTTAAGTGCTTTGAAGTTTTCCTAAAATACCAGGCAGAAGTTCCAGTTGAGTTCCTGCCATTTTCACTACTACATGCCTCAAGAAATTTCTGAACTTTTAAACATATTCCCACTGACGCAGTTAATTCGTTGTTGAATTCCTTAAGCCACCTAGCTTCAAAAATTTTTTTTATATTACTCTTATAAATCCCTTGCCCAATTAATTCGATACTACATTCCAAGAGCCTAGCCGAACTTTCGCTTGCCTTGCATGCTATAGTGTTGCTCCATTATCAGAACTTGGCTTCCGTTCGTGCGTCCAAGTGTGCGTCCTACATGCACAACATCGCCACATAGAGTGCCATAATCTCAGTGTTTGGTGTTGACCGCGGCCAGCCAACGCCCCCCACCAGCAACAGCGCGTATTTAAGATTATTTATTAGTGTTGCTTTATTTTTATTTCATTTGTCCGCGCATTACATTTGCTTTCAGAAATCCTATTCAGCCGCCTTAATGAAGTGTGGACGACGCCACATGAGATTTATCGAAGGCGCTGTACATGCTCCTCCAAGCATGTGAGATTATGCCAGACATATGACACTACTGTAGACCACACCAAATGTTGAAATATCTCAAGCGCCAAGGATTTATGCCATATCTTCAGATTTGAAGTTTTTTGTTGTAGGCGAACTGTCGTTTGCACTTTGGACCCCAGCATAACGAATGCAACACTCATAAATTATATTAAATTTTATGTTTTTTGTTTGAAAGATTTTAAAGAGTCTCCTCTTCTGCTGTCTGGCATATGTCAACTTCAAAAGCAGCGCTGAAGCTGTAAATAAAGCAAATTTTCTTTCCCATGTTCTTTTGATTTAAATACAACTTCTGAAGCTGCTTTATTTCGCCATTAAGCGCTTTGAATTTATTACAAGAATATTTGTTCTTTATTATAAAATCATAAAAGAGTCATGCTTTAAAAAAAATAATTTTTACTGTGACAATTAAAATATGCTGCAGATTTTTCGCATTTTTTATGACGCATTGTAAAGATAAGAATTTTCAGAGATTATTGCTTAAGCATGAAATGTCATTAGCAAATTAACTGCTAAACCAATACAATTATTCTTCCATCTTCCAATACAATCATACTTAAGAAAATTTAGTTCCGACTTCTCATATTTGCACATATTGGTGTTCTGACTGTGACTGCTCTATCGCTAGTCACAATAATTTGAGATGGAATGTTGGAATGCTCAAGAAATAGCTTACTTTGTTAAAAGCCATTGCTAATAAAGTAATGCAGAAAATTGTTAAAAGTACTAGAAAAAAATATATGATGCGTTGAAGCAATAAGAATGTCAAAGTTAATTTTTTTGTTCGTCACAAGTATTCAGGCGCCGCGGTGGCTCAGTGGAAAAGTGCTACACGGGCTGTTGCGCCAATCAATTATTATTATTAATTATTACAAGTCTACAGATCTTTAATAAAATCCTAGCACAGTAATTACCACAATCTTAAAAATATTAGAATAAGTTTTGTCGCAAGGCAAGCAATTCACTAGGAACTCTCGTACTCGATTAGATTATATTGTATTTGGAGTAGGGATCTAGTCTGCTAACCAACGTGGCCTGAAGGCATAATTCTGACTGGATAACAATAAAAGAGAGCTCCGTAGAAGTAATGTTTTCTTGAAGTATTTTACAAAGATAAAATATATATAAATATATAATTTTACAATATTTACCATTATTCCTCAGATATCGCTGAAACAGCGGAAGCACACGTACTGTGCAAAAAGCGCATAGGAACATCAACTGGTCAACGCGTGTGACGCAGCAGCAAGCGAATTAGCACTTTCCAATGATGCACTTGCAAAAAGATGCAAATCTGCCGATTTTTTTGCAAAATCAATTGTAGCAAAAAATTAACAACTTTTTTCAATTAGTGCTCGAATGTAAAATAAATCCATATATAGAACACGTGCAGCAGAGCTTTTGGTGCTCTTTAGTATAAGCAGCAACTCTAGCAATGGACTAAATTTAGTACCAAGAATTAAAACATATTTTTCGAAAGAAAAAACCAAAATTGCAGTTTTTTACAAAATGATCAATATGTAATTTTTTGATGTTGTTGTTTGTTGCTTGTTGTTGTTGCTTTTGTTTGCTGTACACCTTTGTTGGTTGCTTTGTTGCTACGGCAGAATATTGAAAGCGTTTGTTTATCAACAACAAAGCGCGCGGGGTGAGGGGTTAGTTTCTTCAACGAGTCCCAGTGCAAAAAGCATAAGAAAGGGAAGGGTGCCGCCGACAGCGCAGGGAGTTGTGAGCAAAACAGTTAGCTCTGTTTGTGTAGTCAAGCACGACGTTTAAAGGTAAGTCAAAAAGGTGTGTAAGTGGGGTTACCAAGCGAGCGGTCGAATAACGGCAACAGGAGCAGGTGCGAAGATGACGGTAGCAAAAAGAGTAAAAACAACACGCATCGCTTAGAATTAGGGAAAAATCGACATAAAAGCGCGCTGGCCTAATGCTACTACCCCTACTCCGCTCACAGCTTGTCCCTTATACAGCTCAAAGGCTATATAACAAAAGCAACAACAACAACAACAAAACAAAATAAAGAACTTGAAACACTTTGCACACTCACTTTTTGTTACACTCACAATGCTTGTTATATGCAATTTTCATAAATATATAAATTTTTGTATTTTTTATGCAATTATTGTTGAAAACTTAATATTCGAATTTTTGTAGAATTTTTTCAAATTTTTTAAACGTTCTTTAGAGCACGCAATACGCAATGGCTGTAGCACTTCCGTTCAAAGGCGCTTGCCAACTGCAAAAGTCCAGGCTCACGCGCGTACATGTGCACGCACTCACACGCACACAACGCAACACACACACACAGTGGCGCAGCACTCTTTTTTTCTTTATGTTGGATTATGTTCGTAGAGTGGGTGTGAGAACAAACCGACAGCAAAGCAATTACAAAGATACGCGGCTCATGCACGACACCACGGATGGCTGGGAACACTATAACTACACTTGCACAAGCGGTGACAGCCAAAACCGACGAGTCGTCTATGCTCGGCCGATATCTGCTGACTGAAGTGCTGTAAGTACAAACGGCTGATTATGAGTGTTGCTGGTGCGCCAGCAGTTTGGCTTATGTGCGTTCTGAGTTCTGTGTCCGTTATCGGCAATTTTGTATGTGTGGCTCACACATTTGCTCTCTCTCTCTGTCTTGCTGCAATTTACAGCAGTTTCATTTGTGCACTGGCCTCTCATTAAAGTGTTTCGTTTCCGAACTGTTCCTGCACATGTGGGGGGCCATTTGTCGTGCTGGTATTGAATTTGATAAAGAGGGTTACCAATCGACATTTTGCACATGCTCCATTTTTTCAGTCTCGATTCCACAATTCATCATACAATTCACCAAAAAGATTTTTAAAAACTTTTTTCATTTTTGCCATACAAGCAGAAGCACAGCAGCAAACAGATAAGAAACCGCAATCCATACCAAAAACCTGTTAAAATCGAGTTCACAATGTTAAATGAGATTTTTCAACTCAATTCGTTCAAAATTGTATTTTGGAATCGGAAACGCTGAAGCTCTTAAGTTACAATTTTTTAAGTTACTTTATAGTTCCAGACTTATACTTAAAATCAATTTCTTTTTCCGCTTTGTACTTTTAAATTGTTGATTGTTTTTGCAGTTTTTTTTTTATAACCAACATTTGAATAAGATTTCAGCATAACAGACCGTTACCATTATCGCTCTCATTTAACATAGCGCGCTCTCTGCGTAAAATTTAACCCGCTCTCGCATGCTGTCAAATTGCAGAGCGCTGAAACATGCCAATTGGAAAGTCGTGACATGCATGAGTAAAATCGATGAAGAATATTTCGACGAAAAGTGTATTGAAAAAGTCTTCGATTACCAGGTAATGCAAATATCGTTAGCTCTTTTCGCTTCAGGTATAGCAAGCATCGCATAAGCACAAAGGAAACATTCATCCATTCAATAAACCTTACTTTAACAGTGCTACTTGGTTCAAAACTCCCCTACCCCATGTTTTGCCTATTGATGCTAGTTTTGGTATTCAGTTTCTGGCAATGCCCCTAATATATGCACGATGTCGCTTACCCGCCTCGCTTATCTACATACCTTCATATGTACTATGTCTACCTTTTCCAACTGGGATGTTGTGAATTTAGGCTTTTGTTGTTGCTTGCTGCTTGTTTTATTTAAGGGCGATAGAAACGCCACTCCATTTGTTGTTGTGTTTATTTCGATTTGAACTGCATGCGCATAGGAATGTCATGACAAATGAAACAAAAACTGTGCATGTTGGGGAGCGTCTCTCCCTCGTCTCTTTCTCTCTGCAGAGAAAAATTGTTTATGGCAGTGGCGTTTTGCTTTCTTTATCACTACCTTTTTTCTTTGAATTTTGGTTATAATAAGCGCAAGAAACCTTTTTTTATAATTTGAAAAAAATACTTTTGATAAGCTTTTATCGTCTAGTATTCGCATTGCAGCGAACTGCTTGACCCAAGAGAGATTTTACTTTTCATTATTTCTTTTATTTGGGTCGGTTCAATAACAGCACTTGGCAACAATCTATAGACAGCAACAGCTCATAGTACGATTTTATGCACACTATATTTTCGCAAAAATTATAGTATATTTCCTATAATATATTTCGGCAGCAATTTTGCTGATTTTATTTTGCGCAATTTTTTCCCTCTTCAAAGATTTTTAGCGTAGTCTGATAATTTTGTTATCTGCCATGTTGCACATTTCACTTGCAACTTATATACTTAGCTTTTATTTGTATACAAGTATCTCACTAAGTAAACGATAAAACGTGTTAAACCCAAAATAATTAAAAAACCAATACTTTAAATTCGATTATTAGATATGTATTGTTTACTTTTTTATACACTATATTTCATTACAGTTAGGCAAGAATATAACAAATTATCAAAAAGTATGTTACGTAATTACTATAAAGCTAAAACGTACTTTACATTTCATCAAAATCTTTACAGAATAAACAGAGATTTTTATGGAAGAAATTCGAATTGATATGCTACAACATTTTCGAGTGCGCTTAAAATTATGTTCAAATACAATCCGACTGCCATGTTGCACATTTCACTTTCAAGCAAAATCGATTTGATTGCAAGTTAGTTTTTAATTGTGAACGAAAATTAAATGTGCACAATGACTGAGCGATTGTCTTGGTCAAAAAGTAAAAAAAAAACACACACACACTTGCAATTGAAGCAGCATTAAGGACATCAATACGCCATGTATAGAGTATAAAGTAGAAATATAAAATCTTTGGGCAGACAAATGGCAGTCAATTGCAGCACAATTGCTTTATCTAAATGCGCGCGGCTGTTGCTGTTGCGCTTACGGATCTACAAAGGAGATCATAATGTAGCGTGTGCCATTGGTGGTGACCAGGCCCTCATGGAAGTGCGTCAGGCGGCCCGGATGCATGAACATCCAGCCCTTCTTGGGCGACGTAATGGCGCAATCGTAACGCAGAAAGCGGCAGCCACCGCCCTCAAAGTCAACGCCGGCGCTGTTTAGCGCAATGTTGATGGTGTAGGTGGAGGAGTCATGATGCGGACGCAGCGACGGCTGCTCATCGGGACGATAACGCACAACAAAGTTCATGAAAGAGCGTGGCGGCTAAGGAGCGAGCATGGGAATGCATTAAATTTATTAATTTAAAAATTTAAAAGGAAATTCAAAGAAATTTAAGATGCTGCCACTTACATTGTGATAGTAGCCCGAAAAAACCTTCTCCTGCAGCGGACGCACAAACACCTGCAGAAACTGCAACCACAAAGGATCCAAGCCCACCTGCTTCATGTGTATATCACGCGTGGGCACAGCCTCATAGCCACCGTCCAGGCGTTTGTCCTGTGTAATATAGCAGCATTGAATATTCATTTTCTTTAAACAAAAAAATGCCATCTCTTCTCACTCACCTTATTGTTGCCGTCAGACCATTTGCCATAGTTCTCCATAATGGCTACTATATCATCGCAGAAGGCATCGGTGCCAATTTGTATCCAATACACATCGGGGCATGACTGCGGTATGGTGAAATTCGTTTCCAGCTGCAGGCTGTAATTCGGATGTATATACTTCTGTATCCAATCGTACTTGTTGCTGAAGAGCGTATAGAAATCGGGACGTGCGACAGTCGTATCAAAGTTCTCCGCGTTCACAATGTGGCCGTAAATGCGTGCATTGGTCACATACATGAAGACACCCTGTAGAAAGGCAGGTATATAGTTTGAGTAATCATTTCCAATTTTTCCCTACTGCCCTCTACTTTTCTGCTATCAAATGAATTTAAGTCTATATTATTGACCTAACTAAAATCACAAACTGAGAGCTTCCATGGCTGTTTAGTAAAAGGCTTTTAGCGTATTAGTCCTTAACTTTACTCAAAATCAATTAGCTATATGCTAGCTATGAGCCGTCAAAACGTACGACTGCTTAGTATAAACCTGATAAAAACTGCTGCATAGTTTCAGGCATATACTTTGAACAGCTAAAAATAGTTGCATATATTTAGGCTTATGTTGAGTATAAGATGAGTTTGAGTACGAGTATGCAACAACAACATCAATTAAGGTATTTAATGCTTTTCCCTAAAATGCTCTAGCATTCCCGACTCACATATCAAAAGAATTATTAGGCTGCATTATTAAAGCGATTAAATATTAATCCAATCTGTTGAGCAAAAACTTTCTTTACTGCATTAAAATGTCTAGGCTGCCCTTAAGAGCGCATATAAAGATAAAGTTAGCCTTTATTTATATTTTGATAAAGATCACTCTTCTTCTTACTGCTAACCTCTATTTTTGCATATGATTTAAGTGGCATAATTTATTTAGATACATACCGCCTCGCGCAGTGATTCGCACATAGCCATATCGGGGTCATACGTCTGATGATCGTAGTTGAGGTGCTTGAAGGCGCTGCTCTTGATCAAATAAATCGCAGACACGTAGGGCACATTCCACATGCCACTGCAAAAAATAAAAAAAGAAGAAGTGGAAATTAGAAAATTATATTTTTTAAAAATGCGTAAAAAAGCGGAAGAGCAAAGATATTAGCATAAAGAGTAGCCTTAAAATATGACAAGATCATTGCACGATCGGTCAAAAAAATTAAAAAAAGTAGAGCTATACAGAATGAGAAAATATAGTCACAAAAATCAATTATGGCGCAAAATGCAAATTACTTTAATGGCGACGACAATGGCGACGCTGATCATGAGCGTGTGATCACTGGCGGCGAGTGATAAGCTGCCGCGTGAATGCGCAGCCAGTCGCTGAAACGCATTTCTTCAGCACAGAACAACAAACGGGCAGCAGCAACTCTTCTCACTGGACAGAGCGCCGCCAAAGCGGGGAAAAGTAAGCGTGCGCGCATTTCACGCTGTGTTTTGTGCCACATACAACAACTTTTAATTTTTTAAATAAAATTATGAAAAAGCAAAAATTTGCTCTTTTTCAAACTAGAATTATCGGATAGAGATAACGAAAAAAGCTCATACACAAACAAAACCGAGAATGCCACAAGTGAACTGCAGAACGACGAAAAGTTGGAATTTCATGCTGCTGGCAATGCTGCTGAGCAGCTTGACCATAGGCGACTGCATGCCACAGAGTAAGTGCAATTTCGGAATATTAAAAAAAGAATGAAATTAAAGAAGGAGTGATTTGAAAAAAGTTGTTTGCTTAAGTGCCACAAATGTTTTGCTTAGCGCTATTCCAGCTATCACTTGTGATTTAAATTCTGCTCCTGGTCTATTTTAGAGCTATTCTGATGCCATTCACAATTCAATATGTTGTATCAACTGATGAATTTTCTAATAAATAAATATTTGTTCGGCATAAAAATCGAATATTAAAATGCCAATAAATTTTGATTAGCTCTAAATATGAAGCAAAAAAACACTATTTTTGCTTTGACAACATTGCAAATAACTGTTTCTTTAAAAGAATAAATCAGTGATCGCCAAATTTGCTGCACACTTCTGAGTGAAAAGTTAGTTTAGAGAGAAGTGAGTGAGAAATTGTAGAGTTAAAATAAATGGCTGCATACTTTTGAATGCATGCAGAACTATTAGAAAATAACTTTCAGACTAGCAGACTGCATGCCTTCTACACATACAATCTAATTTTAGTCGGGCTTCAACTAAAAATTAGGACATTAGGACTCTAAAAATATTTCTCAATCACTTTTTATTGGTATTCAGCAAAACTCGTTCTTCAAACATAACAAAAAAAGTACTTCTCACTGATATTGCTTATCGATGAGCCGCAAAAAGAGTTCGTCCTTAAAAATATGTAGTATGTATGCGAATACTATTGAAAAAGTAGTTATCGATTAAATATTATTATTATAAACATAATATTTATATAAAAGTTGGGTTACTGACTCTAAATATGCTTTCGATTACTTTTAGGAAGTGTTGGCGGACGTGGCGTTTTGCGACGCAATTACACTGGCAAGAAGCCCGTCGTCATACAGCATCGCACACCAGACGCCGTCAACTATTATGATCATGAGAATGTGAGTTGTTGATAAAAACGTTAAATGCTTCGAATCGGAAATTTTGAGGGGTCCTAGGGGTCTTTCAACAAGTATTATTTTACTCACTTTTCGTTTAACAAAAGAAATTAGTACTTCTTGAATCGTCCTTGGTATAGTATATAAGTATATAGAAATGCTCAGAATCACTTTCTGTCTTGATTTCCGGTTGTCCGTCTGTAGTGTCTGTCTGTCTGTCCGTGGTCGCAGGAGAGAAAGTGGCAGTTGTCCAATTTAAGCCAAATTTGGAACACAATGACAGTAAACCGTAGCTTAGTTTAAGTTCCGAGATTAGCCAAATCGGTTAAAGAACACGCCAACGATGAGCCTATAAGTCCACCTAACTCGGATTTTTTTTTTGGTAAAATGGCTTTAATTTGTCTAAGATATCGTCCCTCATGTCATACGAAAAAGTGAGCGTGATCCGAACATTTTTCTCGAATTTCGTGGCAGAAGGGCAGGGATATCAATAATTTTGTTACATATGTTATAGTGCTATTGACAATTTTTATTTGAATTAATTTATTGATTATTTGCTACAGGGTGCCAAGATCATAAAATCCTCACACTTTGAGTTGGACTATACGCTAGGACGTAAGATCACCTTCTTTTGCATGGCACAAGGTAATATTTTGTTGCAAAAAAAAAATGCGCAATTTAGTGCAATAATTTATTATATATACTTTTTTAAAACTGTCTTTTGTTTAAAGGCAATCCACGTCCTACAATAACCTGGTTCAAGGATGGCGCGGAATTATATCAGCATAGATTCTTTCAGGTAAAAGATTGCATTTATCTAAAAAAGGCATTAGGGGTATTCCCGATCCGGTGCAATTGGTCATGCAAAAGAGCGAATGCAAAATATTTTTCCACCTTTTGCATACACAACAACAAAACACACTGGTTTGCTTTTGCATTAAAGTCACAATTTTCCTAGACCAGAACCCATTGCGTTTAGTGGAAAATATTTGATGCAAAATATGAGCATAGTTGCCAGCTTGAAAAGTCCCACTTATCGGTGACCTAAGTTGCCAACAACGAGTATTAACAGCGACCAGCTGATCATTTTGATTTTTATTTCACTTTTTATTTCCAAAAATGGTGTCTTTAATATTTACGGGTGATTTCATTTGCTGCATTTTCAAATAAGAAGTCGCAAAATTGTTGTTTTTCGCTGTTTCGTGTCATTTTATTAAACTCTCAAGTAAAAGCTGTTTGACAAAAGCATTTGAATGGATTTCGCAAATCGGTCGTTCCCGATTATAAAAATGCAAAAGGAAAATTTTGCTTTTGCTTTTGCATTTGCTCCGGATCGGGAATACCCCTATTGTATTTGCTGCAAAAGTGTTAAGTTTTGTAAAAAAAAAAGTATGTGCGAAAGTTTTTAAAATTCTGTTACACAAGAATTGTGTTCAAACGTTCTAATTTTTTACAAAAACAAAACGGCACAAGAAGAGCTCTAGAGATGGTTCATGAAATATGTATTTGCAAGTCATATAATCTTTGAACCTTAACATTTCTTTAAACGACTCACAAGAGTTGCTCCAATCTTCGAGTATTTTTCAGAAAATCCTTTTTGAATTCGAAAATCCTTTATCTTAGTTTCAAAGGAACGAAATTGACAATACGTCAACAATTGCTAAAAAGCTGAATTAGCTTCAGTAAACTTATTTGTGAGATTTTTTATGATTGTGCTGAACTGAATCAAGAAGAAGTTGAACTGAATAAAGAATCGTATCATTTTATTTAAAAACCTTACAGGCACACAATAGATCGTTATGTCACAATGTAATACTCCTTCATCTAATGAATATATCTAGAGAATAAAATGGCTTAAAATCATAGCATAGCAATAAACTTTGTTATGTAGAAATTTTTTTTGTATTCGACTAATTTTAACTTCAGTAGAAATAAAGGCCACTCCAGCTTCAATTCTCATAGCAACAAAATACTTTTTTTTGATAAAATTTCTTTAAAATCCCCACAAATAATAATGCCAGCTTATCGGTCTTTGTGTAGCATTGCATTTTGAAAAAAAAGTATTATTTTTCAATATCTATTCTCTATGCCTGATCATCACAGGTGCATGAATCCCATATAGATGCTGATATAATCAAGTCGAAAATGGAAATCGATCCTACTACACAAATGGATGCGGGTAAGTTAAAAAGCAGCTGCCTAAAATTTGCTTGGTTTTTTTTGGCACGTTTTATTGCTGTAGAATTTAAAAATCGCACTGTCCTTTTTTCCACAGCATGTTTTTTTTAATGACTAATGAAATCTAATGAATATAAAAAATTCCAGGCTACTACGAGTGCCAGGCGGATAATATATATGCCATAGATCGACGTGGCTTCCGTACGGATTATGTTATGATAAATTTTTAAACTAACGCGCATTAAGCTAGAGAGAGAGAAAGAGCAACAACATACATGAATCATTCTACTACTATTGTCTCTTTTTGTATAATAAATAAACATAAAGGCTTATTTAATTTAGAGAAACGAATAAAACTGCAAGTGATTTAATTTAGACTATGGTGCTGTTATTTTCGTCGAACTTGTTGTTGGGTTTGTTGTTGTTCTTGTTGCTGCTGTTGTCGTGGGGCAAATGTAAAAGCAGTGCCGACAAATTGGCTCAATTACCTAATTTCAACATTATGCACATTATTTCTCTTTGAGTGTAAAGGGGAGCGAAAGTTAAAAGATTGTGCTTAAATGCACAGTGCAATGAAACAGAAAAATGTGCTTTAAAAATTTAATGCAGTAAGCGCTGGAAGAGAAATTTTGATATTTTAATGATACTTCATTATGCAATGAAAGTAATTTCATGAAATTAATGAAAACTACAGAAATGTTCCTGTAAAGTGAAGTTATTAACCAATTTTCGATCAGATTTTTTCATCTTGTCGATCTTCATATATGATTGAACAGATTCATGTTATGTCAAATTTTAAGCTGGCACTCATATTTTTAAAGACATAAAATCAGTTATTTGTGCCACTGTGCTTGTTGGCTGTTGACATTATAACAACATGCTTATGGCACAGTCATTTATAAATTCATTATAAATTTCGTATTTTTCACTTATTATGCCCACTGTGCGTTTTGGAAAAAAATACACCGAAATTTAGGATATTTGTGACACTGTATTTGTGTGAAAAGCAAACAAGCACAAGCTTAAAAGCGTTTAGATTTGCTAATAAAAATGCGCGATCCGGAAGGGGTGCTACTCGAATGCGAGAGCGTCAAGAGGCAATCGTTGGAGCAGCTTCTAATGGATGCCTGTATTATAACGGACGGTGGCGTTGCTTAAAATGTGGCTTTGGTCAGCAAAGTGTAATGGATTCATGCAACGTGCACAGCGCAGAGCAAAGTGAAAAAATAAGTGAACGCTTTATTTTGTGAAATGTAGAGAAAATTAATGGCAGTTGCTGCTGCTTCTGTTGCTGTTTGGAAGAAGAAGAGCGGCAACAATTTTGTGGAAGCAGCAGCGGAGGAGCTTTGGTTAAATTGCGCCGCATAAGCGGACGATTTAGGCATGAAATTTACATTTTCAATTTGCTGGACGCGTTGCTTCGCATTTAGTTGCAGAGAGTAGAGCAAGGCGAGAACAATTCGTGAGGCGAGCGTAGAACGCGTAGACGTGTTGGCACTCAGGCCTCAAACGGATTTCAACATTAAAATTTATTTTAGTATTTTTTGCATTTAGAAAATGAATTTAAAATTGTTGGCCCTATGCGTGGCTGTGCTGCTGCTAAGCTGTCAAGTGGGCGAATGCAGACGTGGGCGTGGCAGAGGACGCACCAAGTCCAGAGTAAATGAGTGCAGTCTTAAAATGCAGCTTCTTTTTTATAAATTGTGCATTAAAATTTGGCATTTTTTGTAGGTGCAAATTGGCTTGCCCATAACAGGCAAATATCGTGATCCAGAATCTGATCAGTATTACAACAATAATAATGTAAGTATGCTGTTAAAACTTTTTATTTACATTTAAAAATTATTTGCATATATGTATGTATTTTTTATGAAATAGGGCGCCAAAATATTGCAAGCTTCACATTTTGATTTTGAATATGTTTTGGGTCATAAGATTGCCTTTCTGTGCGTAGCCAAGGGCAATCCACGTCCACATATAACATGGTATAAGGATGGCACGGAAATCTTTCAGCATTTGTATATGCATGTAAGTTTGATTTGCAAGAAAATTTTTTATGAAACTCACTTCCTTCCCACTTCACAAATAGATACACGAATGGCGCATTGGCGAGGATAAAATGAAATCGAAAATTGAAATTGATCCTGCTACGCAAATGGATGCTGGCCTCTATGAATGCACTGCAGACAATATGTATTCGATTGATCGACGCAGTTTTAAAACTGATTTTTCAATTGCATTCGATTAGTGCAAGCTTTTTTTTGTTATTTCTGTGCAAAAGTTAGCAATATTTTGTGCCATTTTAAAATTACAGTGAAATAAAACAAATTGGAATTTTCTGCAAAAGAAAAAATAAGCTAGCAAAATACTTTTTCTCAAGAATAGCAAAATGCTGTGATAGTGGAATTTTTACAATGCTAAATACTGAAACTAAGTATGATTTTTGTAATAAAAATCACTTCATAATATTAATATTTCGATGCAAAATTAAAATCAATCCTTTTTCAACAAAAAAATTTAAATCTTGAAGGCTAGCTCAGTTGGCAGCGCATACAAGCATAATACTTACATAATGTCACTCTTCACAATATCCACATAGTCGTGGGAGCGCGCATAGTAGCCACCATCGGCCAGCGCACCCCAGAAATTGCTCCACAGCTCATTGTATTTGCTGACCACGGGCGCAAGAAATTGTCTAAAAAAGGAGTTTATTGAAAATTTTCAAAATTATGTTCAAGCAAAAACAAATATTGAGAGCTTATATTCAATGCACTTTCAAACATGTTGCTATTTTACTTTAAATCGATTGAAATGAAAATTTAATTTCTACTCAAATCGATTTTGAACGGAAATGAAATGTGCAACATGGCAAAAATTTTAGATTTATATGAAAATTCGTTGATATTTGACATTTTGATATTAACTTCAAAGGAAAAAAATTGCTTCACATATAGCTTTATAATTAAAACTTTAGTTGTTTGCTTGATTAATGCTTTTATAAATAGCGCGTGAAATGATTCCTTTGCATTGTTGAAAAATTGCGTTTTTGCAGATAAAGCGTATTGCAAATAAGCCTTCGATATGTTATAAAAGCAACTCACTTATTGCCTATGAGCAGCTCACGCAACAGCTCATTATCATCCACCTGCACATCAGCATCAATAGAGAACAAATAATCGCTGCGCTTTTTCATTGCATGTTGACTGCAAGAAAAAAGAAGTTAGCAAATTGTAAAAAAAACATTATTACGATATGCCATGTGATACCTTTCACTTTTGACTGGAATCAATTTTAGTTTGCATACAATTTCAATTGCAATCGAAAGCGAAATGTAAAGTAAAATGTAAATGTATAATTCAAAGCTTACAGCGACAACTGACGTCCGCGCCTTTCGTTCAACTCATCGGTGGACAGAACAATTTTGGCAGAGCGATATTGTTTTTCCAAGCGTTTCAAATAAGATTTAGCCAGATCATCGTGGAAAGCAAGCTATAGTAATACATTTCGAAATGTAGCGACAAATTTAAGTTGATTTTATAAGCCATAAACTTACGCCGCTGTAAATGAACAAATGCATTTTCTCCTTGGGATAGTTCAAATTTTCAATTTTCGCCAAAAAGGCATCGAAGAAGGGTACCGGCTGATTGACGATCAAAGCTAAGGATATAATAGGCAAATTGCTTTCCTGCAATCAATAAAAGAAAGAAAATGTAATTAAGGTCTTAGTCAATTTAAGAGTTTAAAGCGAACGATATTTTTGTTTGTTCGATTATGGAATTGTTGATTTCGACAATTCAATTTTCGACTTATTGTAACATACATGTAAGAACCGATTCAATACTCAGATAAGTTTTAGATACTGCCTAGCTAACGTATAAATGTGCACATTTTATAGGGAAATTTACATAATCTGGAATTTATTTGAGCATTGAATAATCGGCGCTTTCATGGCATATCTTTGCAAACAAAACTCACATCTAACTCAATGCGATTCTCCTGACAAATCAAACAATGACCATTGAAGGTATTCGGAAAATAGTTGGCATAGGCATTCAGATCCAGCTTGCTCGGTCCATTGCCGTGCACCACGCTGGGCACAGTGCCAGTTTTGATATTCTTCAAAATGCCTTGATTCGAGTCCAAATCAACTTCCAGTTTCATATCCTCCTTGGCGCCATTTAAATTCTGAAATATATTCGCCTTCGTGTCCAGCTGCATGCCCAATTTCTCGCGCAATTTCGTATTAAGATAGACCTTGGTGCAGTAGAGTTGATCGTCGTCGCTGTCCTTGAGCGGCTTCTCCAGCAGCGCATACACTTGCGGTGCATAGCCAATGAAGGTGCCGGAATTAAGATAGGGATAATCGTCGGCCCCCACTACAGGATATTTGGTGGCCAGCTCTTTGTCAGGCCAACAGAAACGCTCGGCAGCAAAAAGCAATTTCGCGCCCGTATCCATAAACTTCTTCGTTATGTCCGGAATGCCGGAGGCGAAAACTACATCGTAACTGTTCAAGCGAAGAGTTATAATTTAGAGAGTATGAGAATATAGTTTTCGAATAGGCAGCCACTATCTTACCTATCGGTGAACATGACAATGGTGTCCTTTTCTTTTTTTAGCGGTTCGATGGCTTTGCGCAGCAGATTCATTTTGTAACCGCCGCCCGGATGTTGCATATCGCCACCCTTCCATTCCTCATCCAGACCCAGTGTAGTGACCTGTAAGCATTGAAAACATCCCAAATTTGAAAGTGTTCTTAAGAATTTGCTGAATTTAATAAACTACTATATAAAAGGTAAGATTTTATTTGAAAAGGTACACTGTGAACATTCAGAGCGCTTTACAGTGATTCGATTGCATACAACGATGGCACAAAATTTGAAGCAGTTCTCTGATTTCAATCAAATTGACTTCAAACAAATTTTTTCGTTCTTAAAATATGGCGGAAGAATTTTGTTCATGCTTCAATCTTCCTCAGGGCCGAAATATTGAAGACCTTCAAAATTTGTTGCTTGAAAGCAAAGAAAAACACACTCGGAAAATAAAAGTTGTGTTAGATCGATACAAAATAATGTTATTTGCCTTCTGAAAAAATTGAAGGTTTCAAAACAGCTGTTAAAACCGGAACATCAGAAACCATCATCAATAAATTATGTTTTCAAAATACCAATATCATTTGAACTAAACGCTTAAATATGAATTCTGATCATAAAAAGGCGGTGCAAGATTTGTTCTCTATTAAAAAGATTCTTGTAGAAAAGTAAACATTAACTTAAAAACCTTTGAATCGAAGAAAAGTCTATGCGCATTTCAAAAGAGTTTTTCAATACTCGAAAAAGTTCGAAACTCTCAACGCTGAGCCAAAATTGACTGTTTCAAGTATTTCGTCAGCTTGTAACCCGGTAACGAATTGCATTTTACTAATTAAGAAATTTTTTTCGCACGCTAAAAAGTTATTTCTAAAAAAGTGAACTAAAATACGAAAACTTTCAAATCAAAGTGTTGACTTCGCACTTACTGAGAAACTGCCCGCCAAGTTCGAAAACAGTTCGAACTACATACATACATACATATGTATGTATATAAAATGAGCTAAATTTGAAATAGTAGCCCCAATTTCTAACAACTGATAAGAACTGCTTCATAGTTTGGATTTTTTTTTGTAGAGCTTCAATTCGAAACATGTGCTAGAACTTTCGAGCAATGAGGAAATAAGTAAACTAAGTGACGTCATAAATTGCATATGCAAACTGAAAACTTAATAAAAAACAGGCATGCATGTGCAGTTGTATGTGTGCGTGTATGAAGAATTCTGCCTAATCAGCAAAGTATGGATTATTTTCAAAGAATTGTGACAATTGACACGCTTAAAAGTATGAAATGAATAAAATAAGCACAAATCTAACTGGCAGTTGGCTTTAGCTAAGCCGGCGCGGGAGAGCGTTTGAGTGTGATAAGGCAGCGGCATGAAGCTTATCTACCCGAAAAAGCATAAGCCAGAGTTCAACTATGCCGCAAACATTTACGGGCAAGAGAAAGAGTGCCAGGAATTGGCGCTATAAAAAGAACGATGATACAAGCGAAGCCTCAAAACTTGCTTGTTTCAAAAATGAGCAAGATAGAGAAGGAAAGTGAGGCAGTGAAGGAGCAGCCGACAGCACATGGTAGAGAGCGCAGCACAGAGGCTACGTGACCGCAGAGACGCGAACCACAGCGCAGAGGAAAGAAGTGATCCTCAAGAATGTGTTTTGAACAGTAGTTCCACAGTCAAATTCTTCGGTCAAAATTCAAAATTTTTATGATCAGCGATTTTGGTACTTTCTTATTTGATAGTAGATTGCATTTGTAGTAAAGCTCTAGACTCCGAGAGATCGCGGTCTGAAAGGCCTATTGTAATGAATAGTAGATATATCGAAAGTAAGAGAACGGGCGGCACTATAGACAACTTATGCAAAATATGATCTCTCTTCTAGAATTAAGACAGCCGAAAATAAGAATAAAACTTTGAAAACACATATTATTAAGTTAAGAACTTTTGTGAAACAAACACAGGCAGAGCAAAATATATTCAACGTAAAAGATATTATGCTACCGTAAGTATTTAATAATTATTTTTTATATGAAATTTGGGCTAATGGAAATTGATTCTAGCCCACTGCTGACGTGCCGTAGAAATCTACAAAGCTGTAGAATTGTTGCAACATGCCACAAAGCGAAATATTTTATACATATGTATGTATGTATGTACATATGTATGTATAAGTATGAGCGATGCTATCGTCCGGTGGAAACTTGTGGAAAGTTTGGAGATTTCTATGTAAAGAACTCAAAAAGAGCACATGTTTCAGAGTAGTGTGTGGGTACGACGTGTTCCTAACAGCAATGGCCGGCCGGCCGGATGCACAGCTCGCTCGAACGGGAGCACATACACAAACAAGCAGAGCTATGTACTCGTAATATGCGATTGCGCTTGGTCTTGTGAAGAGAAATGATAGCCGACCATATAGGAAAAAGTAATATGAGCGCATGCTATGTATGAAGGCTCTTATAGCAGAAGTAGGTACGCTATAATTTGCATTACGTGGCAACTTCATACCTCAAAGGAGCAGATGATCATTAAACGAATTACGGCATTATGGATTATCTTGTCATGGAATGGAAGCAGGTTGTGAGCGCAAGAGTTTTCGAAAAACATCGATCTTACGGCCAATGTTTTGATAATCATCAATTTGTCCGTTCCTGAAATCAATTTAACTAATCTGAGTTCAATTTGACGATCAGCGATCATTTTAGAAAATTTGTTATCATTTTGGGCAGCCTATGAACGCCGAATTCGTTTAATCAGTCGTGCACCACTCTTAAAACCGTTAACCGTTGGCTAGACCGATCCATTTATCTAACAACAAATAAACCGAGCTATCTATTGACAGACTGATTGTTCTAGCGACAGACAGAAAGAATGATCTGCCTCACGAAATGCTTCTGGAAGGAACAACCGCGTAGACGAGAGCAGATTTCAACGCATGAACTACCGCACGTTTCTTCTATCCCAAAAAATATATAGAACGACCGATCTACTGACATTTAGACTGATCAATGTAACGGCAGATAGATCAATCAATCTAATTGATAGATAAACTAGAGGATCTATTGATTGAGAGACTGGCCTACCTACCTGATCTACCGACAAATAGACCGATCAATACATATACCGATCTACCGATCAATTTCAGGACAGAAAAGCAGATCAATGTACTGATCGATTTAAACACATCGATCTAACGACAGATAAACTGAAGAATCTATTGACTAATAGACTTATCGATCTACCAGACGACAAATAAAGCAATCTATCTGCTTACAGATAAACCGATCGATCTATTGACAGACAGTACAATCAATCCACCGACACGCAGATAAATAAAATAGCTGGTTCAACAGATTTATTAGCTAGTAAGACAGTCAGATTTAATAGCTAGTGGGTATGTTTAGTAGCTGAATCACTGTCAAGCGCGCATCTGTACATCATTTTTAATGACTCTAAACTGCATTTAGTTTCGTTTGAAACTTTTTAATAGATATTCCATTTACAGTCACTACAAAGAAACAAGTGAACTTTATAGCAGATGGACATAACTAATTGGTTCTGCCATAATATTAACATATAACCGTTCGCTGATAATTTTTCATTATGAGTGCAACACATTTTCTATGAAGAGTAGATATAAAAACCGGTTAGCCAAAATTCAAAATTCAATAAATGCGCCGCCAGACAATACACAGACAAAATTGCAAACACATATGCATAGAAAGCAAACATTATAAAATTCGATGAACTTTTAAGCTAGCAGCCAAACAGTATCAAAATATTAACATAATATATTTTATAGTATATCAAATTTGGCATTCTGTCAACGCTTGCGCGGATAACAAGACGAATGCATTCAAAAATTTAAACAGTTGTAACTCAATATTTTAATATTATAAGACGCTTGTCTTTCATATGCAAAAATTTACATCTGAACTGAAAGCATGCATGAAATTATTTACACAGCTTCCAGCTGAAGTCAGCGTCTGGCGACCGAGCGATTGTCGTCAAGCCGGCTTCAAAGAAGCGCGCGCTCAACGCCGAATTCAACAAAGCCTAAGGTCGATCATAAGATTCAAAACGATCGCTGTGTCTGTTAATGAAATTGTAACGTCTTTTCTATTTAAAATTACGGGTTTATTGTATTAGAGCAATACAAAGCAAATGACGGGCAGGGCGAAAAAGCGGTTTTATGATATTATAACTAACGGTCAAGCCCATAGACAAGTCAATAGCCCAACACAGCTACAAAAGTTGGGCATCATCAAACATCGAAGCATCATAAAATTAGCACTTTTTGAACTTTGCTGTAGCACGATTCTAATGCAGATGTTTAACCCATGCCTGCTGGTGTGGTACGAAAATTTCGTACATGTATGAAATTACGATTAATGGTTGCTTCTTATGTTTGATCGGAAAAATAAAGATCAATGATTTGTATGTACATATTTGATCAAAAACAAGTTCAATTATCGATTTTTATTTTTGATCAATGGTTTTAATTTTTGGTCCAAAAATAATATTAACTTTGGTTTTTGATCGATCAAGCATTTATTTCTATATTTTATTAAAAAAAGAAAGATCAGTGATTGATTTATATTTTGGAACGAAAAAAGAACGAACGAATAATAATTGCTATGACGTGATTTTTACTATAAAAATAATAGCTGCTTGAAACGCTGGTTTTTATTCAGAAAAATATACTTTTCAAAACGCCATGTAAAATTCGCTTAACCCATGTGTGATCATGCGATCATAAATAGTTTCGAGTGTTGCTCTTTAATAAAACTTATAGAAGATAATGAGAAATATTTGTACTAATAATATTTGAAAGACTGTGTTCTAAAAATAGCACAATGCAGGTTCAAAGAGCAGTAGATTATAATGCCAGATGTTTTCGTATTTAATACTAAATATGCAGAAGCTCGTACGGAAAATTGTACAAGCTTGGTTGTAAACTTGTATCAAACCACCAAAAATAATTACGTGTACGGCAGGTAGGTAGATAGGTTTGTTCCTCACATGAAAACCTGCTAGAAAGGTGCTCGTTCATCTTTTGGGCACGCCATATGCTGACCAGAAAAACTCACTCACCTCGATATCGAAGACACGCGCTGAACGCATATAACGCAGGTAGCCGTCCGTGCGCTCCGAGGCGACTGTGAACACTTTGAACTTCTTGTCTGCAAAGAATCCAAGAAAAAAGCCGAAATTTTTTTTATACACAAATAATTTTGCAATTGACATGTGTGGAAAATGATGATGTGTTCTGTTGGTATACATGCTCGTGCAATATGAAAGCAAACCGACGGCGGAAGGAGGAGGTGGCTTGTGTGATATGCATGCATGCTTTTTGATTAGAACCAATTAAAATGGGTCATTGTGGAATCGCAGTAGCTCGTAAAAGGCATAGTGTCATAAAAAGTGTATGCTTTGATTTTTTGCGAAAATTCAGAGAATTTATTAAAGCTGCAAATTGAAGGCTACGCTTTCAAAGAATTCAGAGACAACAACAAAACTTGATATTGGGGTTAAGCTTTTTCTTTAAATAGCAATAATTTTAAAAAGCAAAATCTTTAAAAGACCAAGTTTAGGAGGCAACGCTTGGAACTTCCAGCTGGTGAAGGCGTGCGCGTAGCAGAGGCGCTTGAAGAGAAGCCCTACGTCAGGTCGTAGCCCGGTAACGGGTTATTCTGGCCAATCAAGAAGAAGAAAAAGAAACTCTTTAAAGTAATTCATTAAAGCTTTCACTAACGTTCATAAAAAATATGATTTTTATTTTTAAATGGGTACCTATGACTTTGCTTGATACTCTTTTTGAATAACCATTAAAATTGGTTATTAAGCTTAGCCAAGTAACTTTAACCTTTTTGAATACTTTAAAACAATTTAAATTAAAATCGAGTTGAATCAGAAAATGTAGATTGATTTCTTGTTGAAATTTGAATTGTAAATTTTTATTTGAATATGCATGAAATTAATTAACCTGTCTAGTTCTAGCTAGACAATCTTTTCCGCTAAACTGAGAAGCGGCAATATGTTCTGGTTTTCAAAAAATTTGTTGCAAGATGTTTTTAGATTGAAATTATGGAATAATGAAAAAAGAATACAGCTCTTTCAGTTGCCTACCATGCAATCTCGTGCGGCTTTTGATATGTCGGGATTTTCGGTATGTAAAATTTGAATGCTGGTAGGGACGATTTAATGCTAACGTCAGGAAGTCAACTTCGAAGCGAGCACAGAACTGACGTAGTGAGTAAGGAACCCATGACTTGTGGCCTGTTGCTGCAAACAACATGCAGCGGGGTCACATTTATGTATGCCTCATGGGGTATACATATGTATCTGCAACTGCATCTGTGCAGAACACATCATATATATGTATCTGTTTATGTATCTGTACATGCATCATTATTCAGTGAAATTCACATAAAACGCAGCTATTTGTGGAAATCCGCCAACATAAACAAAACGCATAAAACCAACAAAACAATTTTTACATATGAGCAAAGTTTTCAGGCAAGGAAGAGAGGAAGAGAGCGCGCGCAAGTGTGCCGGCAGAAGATATCAGCACAAGTGCATGGAACTGTCTGCTGCCTGCCTCTATTCATCTTGCGCGTTCGACAAAAAGTGATCTCATGCAAGAAATGCACATGCAACCAAAATACATAACAACAACAACAAGTGCAGCCACTTACCCTCGCCAGTGCTGCTCTGCTCCGCTTGACCGGCCAGCGCTTGCGTCCAAGTGCAGCAGTAGCAGATAAGCAACGCTCCGCTCAGCGCTGACCAATTGAAGCCGCCACGCAGTTGCATTTTCGCTTATAAATGACCTGCTTTGTTTTTATTTTTCAAAAAAGTCTTAAAATTTATTTTGAAATAAATAGTTTATAAAAAACACCGCGCGCGCACTTTGAAGTTAACTACCGCACTTTTACACTTTTATTGCTTGGTTAATTTCGTATTTGCATAATGTGTATACATACTTTCGATTTTTATCAGCACAGAATTAATGAATGAATTAATTAATTATCTCGCACTCACTTTCCGGCTTTTGTTTTGCAGCAATTCAAAAAAGTTCTTAAACGCACGATACAGCAAAATAAACAAATAGCATCATCTGTGTCCAATGCTAACCAATTTCTGAGCAAGAACTTTTCGGCTGCGCCGCTTTATAAATGCACAGAACAGAGTTGGACTTGGTCAAAATAAAAACGTACCCCATTTTTAAAAAAAACGTACCTTTTCCATAAATTTCGTACCTAGAGAATAAAAATTTTTTTGGATAGGGATGAGTTCGTCTTGATCATAGTGTAATAATATCAAGTGAACCAGATAGCTTGAAGTACCCTAGCTTGTTAAAAAATTTTTTGATTTTTCTTTTCTCCTTCTTCGTTATATGTCTTAACCCATCCGAGACATTAGTACAAAAAAGTTACTCAACATTTTTACCATGCAATTTTTATTTTCAGTAATGAAAGTATTAATAACCAGCAATTGTTTTGAGGGAACCGCAAATGGTCCCAATCGCCTTTTCTTACTGCCTAAGATCTCCTTCTCCTCAAAATGGTTAACGCAAACACGCGCTGAGGATGAAAAAGTGGTATTGCATACTCTTAACCACTTTCGTCGCAAATCTTCATCCTTTGGCAGCGAAAACATCGGCACCGCTGCATCGTAAGTGCTTTTGCACAAATAGCAAGAGTTCGGCATTGATATTTTTTCTTTTTACTTTTTTCTTCAAACGCAAACTCAAAACACAAACTGAAAATGGGTTAATATTTTTGACAACGCAACTGACAAGCTAGGGTACGAGAATAGAATGTCATTGCTATCTGGTTCACTTGATATTATTACACTATGGTCTTGATGAGCAAAAAAAAAAAAATAGGTACTCCCTGAGCATAAAAAGCTTCTACGGGTGAATGCTTCCCTCCTTTGCTGAATCTATTTTATTTAATTTATAAAAAATACAATTTTCTTCCCATTATTCTGTTTAAGTTACTACCACAGTTTTTACCCGCTCAATACAACCCTGCACTTTCAATCATGCACTTTTCCACATTCTTCTTTGCTGGCAGTACCTTGAATTACAGGCCTTCCAGAAGCTGGAATTTGTCAAAATTGTAAATGGGTACCATGTTCACGTGAGAGGAAAAGAGATAAGATATTTGGAGGCATGACTATTCATATGTTAAACAGAAACAACTAGTGTTTCATGCAGAATCTTGCAGTCAAAGAACAAAATCTCGGGCCGCGCGCAACTAAAATTTTTCTATCGGGTACGAAGTGGTACGTTTTCGAATAATTAAACACTCCGAAAGTGTCATGCGATGAAATTCCGGGGAAGTGAAGTTATATATGTGTGTGCCTTTTATTTTATGTGAAAATTCTGCAATATGCAGTAAATATTAATGCAAAGTTGTGCTCTTTTTGGCGCAATTTTTTCAAGCGCATATAATTTGTTATTTAAGTAATGTCATGCACAGTTTTCTGCTTATTTTTAATGTCAAATGTGGTCACTACAAATGCATAACTAAAGATATGTGTATTTAATATTTTTATCAATAAAAATATAACTTTGAAATTCTTTTTGGTTTTAATTTGATGGAAATGCAACACTTTATGCAGTTTTATTAGTTTTATTCATCTAAATGCAAATGCATTTCAAGTTGCACAAAAATCGTTCATTTTCATATAAAAATGATATTTGACTCATCTGAAATGTAAACAATAACAGTACGGGTACCAAAATTTTCGTACTCTTGTATCATATTTTCTATGGAGTTTTGTATGGAAAATCGAGTACGATGGTACCAAAATAATTTTCGTACCCGCCACTTCGTATTCCTCACTATTTGTTTTTGTCTCGTTGTTCGCGTGCTCATTTCACAAGATTCGTTGCCTCCTCGCATTCGCCCTACAGTGTTGATATCTCAACGTACCCTGAGAAATGAAAAGCGTACCCAAAAAATAAAACGTACTCTGGGGCAATAAAACGCGTACCCAAAAAATAAAAATGTACCCAAATCAGTACGAAAGTACGGGGATTTCCTACCCTGCGCGTACCCAAATAATAAAAATGTACCCAAATCAGTACGAAAGTACGGGGATTTCCTACCCTGCCACAGAAACTTGTCTGCTTCTTCTTTTTTTTCGCGTTTTGACAGTTTACCAAGTGTTTTTACAGCAGTACACATTTTCCAAAAAAGCAAACAAAATCAGCTGTTCAACGTCAGAGCTGCCAAATGTTTGAGCTATTCTTTCCTGCTGAAACGCCTCAAGTGGAAGTTACTCAAAGTACAAGTTTTCCAACCCGTTCGGAATCGGTTAATGTAGGTCCCGTTAATTTGTTAGGCCTAAGAACACATTTCCGTTTGAGCTTTTTCTATTGTTGCTCGAAAATGTCTTCCAATTGGCATAATTCTCAAATGGAAATGGGAGGAATAAATAAATCTTTCAAAAATTGCCCGCATTAACGGAAATTTAAAACCATTTTCAAATTAAAAATACTGCCAGCAATTAAAAATCGATTTGGGCTTAATTCTGTATATCTCTGGCAAAATGTACAAAAGGCCCTAACCAACATTTTTTACGAAACGCGTTTTTTTACAGTTGCTGGTAGCCTACATATATTAAAATACATCTCCACACAGTAATTGAAATTGAATTTTAATTGATATCGGTTTTCTAAAACTGAAAAAGGTATCGTAGGTAGCTTTAGCCTGCCGTGTCTGCAACGTAATTCCTATCGCCCAGCCCAGCTAAACATATCAGTCCACTGTAGCTTATTCCTGTCCCTACCATATGTGAAAACGTACATATAAAAAATCTTGCAATATTAAAAAAAAAACACACATAATGTTACTTTTTTCTCAGAAATATTTTTGTATTATTTTTGCGTTGCAATGAAAAAAGTACAATGAAATGTATAATTAAGCAAGTAAAAAAAACTTGTATATACAAAAAAATAAGAAGAAATATGAAAATTTCAGTTTTTGTTTGTGTGTGGTGTGTAATTTAATGTAAGGAGAGCTCATACAAAATAAAGAGGCCGAGTAAAACTAACCTATTTCAAAAATTTGTTATCAGCCATGCTCCAGTTTTCACTTTCAATCGATATTGAATTTGATCGCCATAAAAATTTAATTTTTACTCCGATCAATTCCAATCAAAAGCGGAACATGGCAGACTGGCATAGCTGGAAATTGCAAATCTCAACTCTGCAGTGATGGGGTAAGCGTTATATTTAGTTAATTACAAAATTGGGTTTTTCTAATATTAGTACAATATGATCACTTACGATTACAAATAAAATTCATGGATCTATAAATAACTGCAAATTGATAGTGACAAAAAATAATAATTGCACATTTTACTATTTTACTTTTCATTGAAATTTGTATGCGAACGCAAGTAAACTGAAATTCGTGCTCAAATCGTTTTCGAGGGAAAGCTATGGAAGTTAAAATTTTTTCTCTACAAAGAATTAGAAATTGCTATTTTGGAAAGGACGGATTCTAGTTGCCAAACCTAATGATGATTTCTAGTTCTAGATTGATTTTAATATTTAAAATTCTCTTAAAAATAATTTGATATCTAAATAAACTATTTACTGCGCAGCATGGCATAATACAAATTGAACAAAAAAGTAGCAACTTTCAATTTAGTCACTATTATGTCACCGGTAATTATATGCCCATGAGATTCAGCGGCAGGGTCGACTTTTTAAATGAACCACATAAAACGCTTGCAATATCACAACAAAATTAAAAATTGCTCTTTTGGCTACAAACCCTGGAAATAGGATAGTAGTCTCTGTTTCCAATAGCATTCTGTAAAGTTAGACAAGTTGTATAAAAAAGCAACAAAACTATTAAATAAGCCAAATGGTAACACAAACGCAGAGCAAGCCTTGATTTTTTCTTTCGAGGTTTTTCCGTTTGCTATAGCAGCGAGGAAATCCAATGAAACCGAATGAGCCAGGCAATGTGTTTTAGAAAAATTTGCTCAAAATAAAACGTTATAGGTATCGTCTGCTCGTATTCGTTGCGCCTCGCCTCCTACACTTTTGTGCGCTTTGCTTGCTACTCTCTTCGCTCTTCCTTTTCTGATGCAGATGCTAAATTCCACAGTTATATATATACATCATGTGCGTATATATGTACATATATATGCTGCCTTAAAGCATGCCAAAGCCCTTCGAATAGTTGATGGCCTTGAGTAGGCGCTCCTCCAACTTCTCCTTGCTGCTGTACTCGGGCAGCAGTAGCACATTGAAGCAGGTATGCGAGGTGGGCAGGCGATCGCTGTCGGGACCATGGCGTGTAATGAGCAGTTTCAGACGACCAAGACCACCGACGGGCACACGATTCGAGCCGGTTGTGAACTCGAGCAGTTTGCGTTTAGATTCCTCCGGCATCGCGTGTACAATGGCCCAAAAGTCTTTGATGATTTGTGTCTCTTTAGTGTAGCCACCTTCGTATTCCGTGGAATCTTCCAGCTCAACAAAGTCAAATTTCTACAAAATAGTCGTTCTCTTCATGCTTCAATATAATTAAATAAATACAAATATAACTTACTTTACTACCGCACACTAGCAGTTCTATTTCCTCCGGCCTAAAGAGCAGCTTCAGCGGTGACTCATCTGTGACCATAACGAAACCCTTCTTGAAGGCTTTAAACTGCCGTTCGATGCTCTTGTTGAGCAAGAAATCACTATACAAATCCACGAACTCCTGCTTGTTATGCTGCCCCACCGCGACTTCACTGCCGCCCGGCTTTAACTCGTGCTCCACCACTTCACCGAAGACATTCTTATAGCTGATTTTGAAAGTTTGCATAAAAACCTCCTCGATGTCGGCGCCCTCATACTCAAGCATTGAGTTCAAGCTGCGATAGAGCGTAGGATTCCAATCGGCCAGATCGTAGAAGGTGCCCTCGCCGTCCATCAGCTTGCGATAGACCACCATGGGGAAATTCACAGCCAAAATAATGTTGTTGTAAATTGCTAAACCTAATATAATGCCCACGAGCGTGAATTGATCTTCGTTCTCGAAGGGAGTCGAGTTGAACCTGTGCCAAGGAAAATATAAAAATTATTAAATTTTAAGCTTAAACTGCTGAAATAATACTACTACTGCATACCACACAGTGTTCGTCTCCTCTTGATGCGTAAACATGCCGAAATCGGGATTAAATATTTCTTCCACAATTAGCTGGAAGAATTCCTTAGAGACGCCACCTTCATCGACGCCTTCCTCGTCTACAAATTCTACAACTAATTGCTTTTTTAAGTCCTTAGGATTGCTCATGGCAACCAGTTCCAACTAAGCAAAGAAAGCATATTATTTCAATATTATATTCATTTGTAATTCAAAGATAAATACTCACCCCGACAAGTGCATCATTAACAATATTATCACGTCGAATTTTCAGCTTCAAGTCCGGCCGTGCACTGACCTCCCCATTGTCGCCAACATAATTCAGCAGCGAGTAAATAGCAGAATTCCTTTCGCTGAACATGCGTATGCGGCTGTCGTAGTAGAGCGCAATAACTTTGGTGGCAGGCGTTAATATAAAGGAGTACAACATGAAGGAGAAATGTGCATCTAAATGGGAAGAAAATGAATAAGAACTGAAGTGAAATTCCGTTAAATGCCAGGCCTACCTTCACCACTGGGATCCAATGACAAATTCTTATAGCACAAATAATCACGGTCCATTTGTATGGCATCGCTGAGTGGTTCATTATAAAATTCCTCATACGGCACTAAGGGTTCACGACAATCCATGCTGCTGACTTTCAGCTCCTGCTCCAAATGATTCTCCGCGAACTTTGGATAGTTCGGTTTAGGTACTTGCGTATAGAAGAACATGTCGTCATCGTCATTGCTGGTGGAGACATCGGCTGCAGTAGCCGCAAGGGAGCTGCTATCGCTCGTTTCCATTTGAAAACAGGACTTAGGTGCTTCCAACTGCCCGGCCAAAATATTAGCATAGAAAACAATCTATAAGAAAAATAGACATGAGTAAAAAATAAAAAAAAAACAACTAAAATCGTGTGCAGTGACCTTCAACACTTTTGTAATTGCTATGACATCCGAATTTTCCTGCACCGACACCGTGCCCTCATAGTAAATGACACGCAGCGTTATCATTTGCTGCAGACACTGCAGCAGCGTATGTAGCTGGTCCTTGCAGTGTGTTGCCCAGATGCGCGCCAGACGTGCCTGCGTTGCCGCAGGCAAATTACAGGTAGCATGACAGAGCTTCGGCAGGGAACGTTCCATGAATTCCAAGTCAGCGAAACGATTGGAAGCCGCTTTAAGCGCAAAATCAAAAGAATATAGCAATTGAAAACGTTTAGAATGAAATAACAAAAACATACTGTTTGTTCTATCGAAGCAAATTATCAAGCAGTGCAGCGCCTGCTCCCAATTCATGCATCTTCTTGCGCGTATGCTCTCCGCGAGCAAAACAATATTGCTACTGATCGCCTCCATAACGCTGGAGTTATTCAAATCATAAAGTTTCTTTTTCGCGCGACGCAAACTTTCCAAATCAACTGTAGTGTCACTGCTGCTGTGCGATTTTATATAAGCTTCGGAATCGCTACCACCGGCAGCCACATCATCCTCGTCCATTTCCTCGTCGTCGTCACACACGGCGGCATTGGTGTAGGCACCCGACACCTCATCATCCTGCATGGCACAAGTGCTATCCTCATCCTTGTCAGTTTCACCCTGCAACGTGCGCAAGTCTTCTTTCTTAAAGTCACTGGGGGACTTGCCCAAGAATTCTTGCAGCTTGGTACTCTCAGCAGCGCTGGCGGACGCTGGCAGCGCAACAGAACGCCGAAAACTTTGGCTAAGCTTCTCCACGCTGCTGTACACCTCGTTGAGCGCATGCAGCAGACGATCATAGGTGTTGAATTTCTTGCATTCCTCCAGTAGCTCGTCCAGCAGTTGCTCATCCAGGTAGGCTACCGGTGCAAGCGTGGGCGTAGGCGGTCCGGATGCACGCTTTGACATTGACGCCGGCTTGCTTAGTACAGCATGTTGTTGGCTGAGCGTCGGCAACACGCCAGCTAAGGCGCCCTCGGCGCTGAGTAAATCCAACGAGGTGGCGTCTTCGGTAGCGCAACTGGATATATTCGTGTTTGTAGAGTTGGTGGTCGTGCTGCTGCCACTGGAGCTGTTGCTACTGCTGCCTGAGGTAATAGTGCTGTTGCCGCTGCTGCTCGAGCTGCTAGTGCTGCTCTCATTCGGGGAGAGCATTTCGGAGTCGTTTTGACTGGGTGTGCTGGCGGCGCTGGCCGAGCGTGAACTAAATGTACAAATGGAAATAATAATAGTCAATGAACTCTTGCCAACTACTGTAGGTACCTTGTGGGTGATTCATGCTGTGTGCGCGCCACCTTCGGCTGTTGTTGCTGACTGTAGAAATCACAAAGTTTCGCATCCTGTGAGAACAGTTGCAGCGCCCGCGCGGCATACTCATTGGGCGTCATCGCCGCCACTTGTCCACTGGAGGCGCAATTAGCGTTGTTGCATTTCGGATTACCACAGCCGCGCTGTAGTTGAAAGAAATAACGTTCGATGAGTTGCTTCACAGCGGAACGTTTCATCTCGGGATTAGTGGCACTGGCGTTACGGCTGGCAGTTGGCGTGGTTTGTGTACCAACAGCAGCTGTGGCGTTGCCTGTCGACGACGATTCTTCATTAACTCTGCGAATTGCATATTTACACAAATTGTAATTTAAATTAAATATAGTTTATGGCTAGCTCTTATATACCTTGAAGTTTCGTCGTCTTCACTGAGTTTCACCTCGGGGTTCATCTGCAGATACTACAGGCGGCGCGCTCTGCTGACTATTACTACTTTTTGCACGTTCTAACACTGTCTAATTAAAAATTCTATTTGGCTGCAATTGCCAAATTTCCTCCGGTGAACGCCCACTTCCTAACTATTTTTGGTAATCCTTCCCTTTGGTCGTTTGGTCGTAGGCGCCTGGCTCTGACTAGCGAAAAAATCAATGCCTTCCGCTGTTTAGTGCTGTATACGTTGTTGTTCTTGTTGCTGCTGGTAATGTTGTTGTTGTGGTCGCTGCACTTCCTTTTGCTCTGTCACACTTCCTATTCGTTGCGCAGATGTTCAGTCTTTCTTTTCCTTTTAAATATGTATTTTTTTCGTTATATACGTGACTACAACAAATCGCTTTGTCTATGCAATTTTATTCTATAAATTTATCGAATTTATTTCTGTGAAGTTGTTTTGGAAATTAAAAAAGTTTACTTTACCAGCGACGTTATGCTTTTTTCTTCGCCTTTAACGGCCAAAAAATCTAAAAATCATGCCCAAGCAAAGGGTTGCCAATGCATCGTTCCGAAAAAGTGCAAATCATGAAAAGTAGTTAATTTCGTATGCATTACACATTCGCCTTATTGAGCTCACAACCGCTGTTTTTCTCTAAAAACAGGGCAAACTTTACATACGTTATTACAACAAAACTTTCATCAAAACCACTTTTTTTCTTTCAAACGCTGCTCATAGAAAAGTGAAACAAGATTTTCAGTCTAAAGAGACGATAATAAAAAATAGTTTGATTAAATTATTTACCTATATGAAACATTAAAGTCGATATGGGTACTCAGCAAAGAGAAAAATTTTTTTGTTGCCTTTGCAGTTGAATCTCTCAGTTGGATCTCCCTATTGTATCGAAGGCTCCAACAGAGTTTAGCTGTGGCCTATTTGGCTCACCATTGTAACTTAACCAGAGAATATAACTTCTTTTAAGAAATTTCTTTTGTTTTCTGTATCGCAATCGAAAATTTTCATTTAAAGGAAAATAATTAAATACTCTTTGATCATACTTTATAAATCAAGCATGCACTGATAACGTTATAAATATTTCGTTATGGTTTCTTCTTCTTTATCTTTTATATTTGACAACATTCGACAATCTGTCAAAGAGAAATGTCAGCTGCAGTGCAAGACAAGAAGCAGCAAAATATTTTTCCTACGTTGCAGTGGCAGAAATTTGAAATTTTCTCTTCTGTGCATAGAAAATAGGAAATTAGTTACCGCAAAATTGATGTTAGCTCATATAAACAAAATATATGCATGAGAATGTGCTGCAAATAAGGTAAAGTGTGAAATTGTGTGAAAAAGGAAAAAGTGGTGGCGACAAAATGGCAAACGAAAAAGTAGCGGAGGATATTGGTTTTTGCGTTCGTCAAAACATATCGTGGCAGTATCTTCCCGTGCATCTTAAGCAGGTGCTGCATAACAATCAGCGCGACTATGAGAAGTATGTGTTTAATTACAGCCTCAAGAATCAATTGCGCTTCAGGGGTAATCTGGCGTCGAAAGTTTTCCGGCACGAGCAGCGCTACTATGAGCTGCTCGTGCAGAAGAGCATCAATGGGCTGTGTCTGTTCCCCTACCATTTGGCGGATATAGTGACGAAGGGGTTGCGTGTGACGCCGTTCAACTATTACTTGGACGTGCTGAGTCAGCTGCTGCGCAACGATAAGAGCTACGATACGCTGCCCAACTTTACCGCGGCCGATTGTCTTCGTGTGCTGGGCATAGGCCGCAATGAATATCTGTCGCTTATCAGCGACTTGAAGACACACTCTACGCGCGCGCTGCTCTTCACGGCCAAGCCGAATCCGCTGGAGTTTCTGCCACGCTTTCCCGTGCGCATACGCATGGAGCCGTGGTGGCGCGTTGAGGTGGGCTACGTGCTGGAGGCAGACATACGCTTTGTGACGATGCCGGAGCGCAGCCTGATCGATGATCTGATTGACTTTGGCTCGCAGACGGCGGGCAAGTGCGATTTCAGCGTTGTGAACAGTCTCTACCGCAAGGGGCTCGTCTACCTGGACGTGCCCATATCGGGCGAAGATCGCATCTGCATTCCGCCGTTGCGTAATTTTGTAATGAATCGTGTGAGCGGCGATAACTTTGAGAATCTGCTGTATAAGATTTTCGTGAGCGCCGACGAGCACATGACCATTGCAGAGCTGGCACAAATGCTGCAGGTGGATATGGATGCAGTTAAGCAGGCGGTCTCGCTTTTCTGTCGTCTTGGTTTTGCACGGCGCAAGGCAGCCAGCGGCGACAGCCCCATTGCCACTGAAAAGTATCACAGCAGTTGGGAGCAATACAACCGCGAGCAATGCGGCACACCGGAAACACCGCAAATCACGCCACTCAACTACAACACGCTCATAACAGCCGAAACTCCGGAACTGCCAACGGCCAACAGCGCCACGAACAACCAGAACAGCCCGCGTATGGATAAAGACAGCAGTTCCATTGGCTATCTCTCCTCCGATGGCAACAATAGCGACTTCAGCTTTGCTAACATGCCCTCTCCCTCGCCACAGGCCACACTGCCGCCGGAAACCAACTCGGAGGATCACGATCTCAGCTCGGAACTGGATGATCTGAGCGAGAGCACCACCAAGCTGAGCATCAAGGTGGCAGCAGCAACGCCACTGACTCCACAGAGCGAACGCGCAGAGAAAACAGGCAAACGCGTGGGCTTTCTGTTCGATTCAACGCTGACGGCATTCCTTATGATGGGAAATCTGTCGCCGGGCCTCAAGAATCATGCAGTCACCATGTTCGAAGTGGGAAAACTGTGCGAGGAGAGCATGGACACTTTCCTGGCAGAGCTGGAAAAAGTCTCGCTGCTAGATGCCGAAGGTGAGGGCGATGTCTCACGTTACTTCGCGCATGCCGTCATTTTGCGCTCCACCATTTGTTCGCTGCGCAATCTGCTGCCGGGCGGCTTGGATCTTTTGCGGCTGGAATGCCTCGAGTGTTTGGATCAGAAGACTCGTGATCGTGTGCTGGAGAAGAAATACCAGTTTATCATTTCGGCCACGCCGCTCACTGCCACGCTCTCGCATCTCTTCAGCATACCATTCTTTGGTCAATTCTATCGTAACTGCGACAGCTCGCACATGTGGACGAAGCTCTTCTACAATCATATCACAGGTGCACACATACATACATAAACACAACGATTGACATTAGTGGTTATTTCTCTTCTCAATTGCAGGCTACGGTCCGCCCAGTCTCTTTCTCAGCCGTGGAACAGTACTTAAAACGCTGCCACGCCTCTTTCTCGGCTATGGCAAACTGCTCGTAAATATACAACATTCCGATTCGTACGTGCTCAATTCCGAGAGTTTTCGCAATATAAATGAACAGCTGAAAAATGGCTGCGTTCTCATACAAGGATACGGCATTCGCTCACAGGGCGAGCTACGCTACGAGGCGTTCCCCTTCAGCCCACGCGATGCGCGCCAGCAGAAATGGGCACAGCACAAGGCGGTTCTGCAGCTGAGTGCGCAATTGGATCTGCAGCACCATTGCGGCTACATTACATTCCTGAACACGGGCGTGGCGGACATCGGCTGCGAGGCGCATGAGCTGGCCGTGCGTCTGCGTCATGCCAAGAGTAAGCCGCGCACGCAGAGCAGCTGCAATGCGCCAGCGGCAACAGCTGAAGACGTCAGCAGTCATCATAGTATTAAGCCAAAAGTAGTGCCAAATTCGCCGTCCACTGTGGCAATGCCACAAGAGGGCAGCACAGAGTTAAGCAGCTCCGACGTCGGCTGTGCCTCGCCGACCGCCGCCGACAAGCTTAAGAATCCCGTTGAGAATTACTTCGCCGTCAGTCCGCAGAGCGGCGGCTCACCTGCCAACGTGTACACTTCGGAGGACTGTAATGAGTTGCTGGCCTCGGAGCTGGCCAAATGCGATGCTAGGCAGTGCAGTCGCATGGAGCTGGTCTCGCAGGGCTCCGTGGAGATACCGCTAACGGCAGCCGGCTTGGACATATCCCCCACTGACGACGATGACGAGGCGCAGGCCGAAGAGTGGACACTGCTGGATGTGAACTTCGGTGTGCCGCTATTCGACGTCGACTGTAATACGCGCATCTGCGAGCAGATTGTGCAGCGCCTCTGCCGCGAGCAGAACCTGCAACAGCTGTCCGCCAGCGCCGCTGCCATGCAGCAGAGCTTCCTCACGTTCGTCAAGCAGTGTCTGTACTTCGAGGACGAGTACATCGACGTGAAGATTGGCAAGCAGCTGCCGCATCCACGCATCAACTTGGCCTTCGAGAATGGCCGGGTGTGTGCTTGGAGTGGCCGATAAAAAAGGGCGCAGCGGCAGTGCATAGTCGTTATCAGTTCGTGATAAGCTCTTATCGACGGCAAGCAACATTTCTTTGTTGTTTATACCTATGTTTCATAGAGCGTTGTATTTCCTTAAATGTATACATTCTTATAGACTTATCTATATCTATTCCGTTTGCCTGCTTTTAACAAACTACATCAGTTTCATTCCGTTTTACTAACAAGCTTTTTATCCGCAATCTTATTTTTAATCTAAGCGAGAGTTTAGTCGTTTTCTTTTTTTTTTATTATTATAAATACACTTGATCCTCTTTTTACACGGTTGGTCGGGCCAAGAAAATTTCGTGCAAAAGAAAACCGTGTAAACAAAGATAAATTTTCCTATAAAAGTGCCTAATCGTTCCAATTTCGAAAGAAAACCGTGCAAATAAATATAATCGTGCAATAAAAACACGTTTTTGTATGCATGTGTCCTAACTCGTTCCATCAAAAATATACACTACACCATACAAGTGCGCGCTCCGTTTGCACCACCATATTTTCATTTCTTTTTATTGTGCGAACAGTTACTTCGTTTTTCTTTTTGGAACTGTCGCAAATTTTTCGCCAGCTTTTAATTCGTCCAAAATTCGAATTTTTTGGGCAAATTTATTTTAACACGTTTTGGCGCCATTGCGACCACTTATTTTGATATTTCGTTTTATTAGTTTGTTTTATATTGACAACAGAGTTGCTTTCTTATGCATGGTTCTGTTACATGTAGTAAATCTAATTAAAACGAAGAAAAAGGGTACGAAAAAGTCGTGCAAAAAAAATAAAACCGTGCATAAAAAGTAACTGGGGGATGTAAAAAAACACCGTGTAAAAAATATTGATTTAAAAAAAACCCGTGTAAAAAGAGGATCAAGTGTACATACACTATATGCACTTACATATATGTACATATGAAAATACACACTTAAATGTAAAAATATTGCTGAATATTGTAATTTTATTACTTTGATGTATTGCAGCCATTTGTGGATTTAGTTTATATGCACACAGCACTAAATATAAATAAAAGAACATTAAATGTTTTAAATATACCCTGAAGTCGGTTTTTATTTTAAATTGTACTTGTTAATTTTTTAACTTTCTTTCAAGACTACACCGACCGACATTCTTCATTCAAATTTTTAGCGCCATTCTGAGGATTTTTCTCTATTGCTAGGCGTAAGTAAATTTAACACGAAAATTCGAATTCAATTGGATGTTATATATAGTCATCGCATTTCGAACATGGTTCATAAAAATTGTCTTCGATGTCTTCTTTTCAATTATATTAATTTAATTTATTTAAATTTGTTATTAGAACATTTTTCATAAAACTTTCATTTTATTCAGATTTTGTAAATATAGTCCTTTTCCAAAAAATAATTATGATACAAAATTTTATTAAATAAAATGTATAAATGGCAAAATTCACTTCTGGCAATGCCCAAAATGTTCTTTAAAAATTTGCAGTTGGCAGCGTTGCCATATATCTCTTTAATTCTGATTGGAACCAATGTTGCCATATTCACAGTTTTAACTGTAAATTACAGTTTTTTAGACAAGCTTGAAGTTTTTAAAATTACCTCCGAGTACAAATTACAGTCGTTTTTAAATTTCATATGTATTTTCAGTTTTTTTTAATTACAATAAAAGATTAAATTTTTCAAACTAAAAAAAACTCACGGTACATTGATTGTGATTACATTGCTTGTCATTTTTTACCGTAATTTCACAAAAATCTTTTTGTTTTGAAGGTTACAGTTTTTTGTTTGAAAATACAGTTTTTATTTTGGGAATTTACAGGAAAACAAATCTGGCAACATAGATTGGAGCGCTCAAACTAATTGAGAGTTTCTCTTGGTGGTGTATTCCTTGCAGTTGGAATTTATCGACAGTATGTTTTTGGTTTATTTGTCTCAAATTAAGTGCTAAAATAAGAACTAAAATTATTTAAAATGCTGAATAAAGTGTAATGGTGCAAGTGTGTTATAAAAAAAATTGGCTAAAGTTACTTGTATACGTTTAAAATGGCTTTTAAATTTTTGCCTGTGACAGGTGAAAAGACGAAAAGACAAAGTGCAGGCAGGCAAACAAAAAGAAAAACAACCAAATGCCAATGCAATGAGTAATGAGAGTGTGCGAGTGCGAGAAAAAAACGTAAAACGAAACAACTAATTGGCAATTTTTTGCTATTCTATAAATTCTATTATTTTCACAGCTCCGAAATAATTGTTTGTATCAAAAAGTGATCACAGTATGTATTGTATATCGTATATTGTGGTGGCACATTAGTTGTATCAAGAGTTGCTGTGTACATTAGCCGCTTTGTCTTCAAAGCGTTCCAAGTGTTTACTTTATTAAATAGTCGATTTCCATTTTTGATGCTTTTGTTTACCATAACTCTGCAAACAATTGCAAGCAAGAATCGCGTAGAAAGTCTGTGAAATTCACTTTGTAATTGTTTGCATTTTGTTCAGTTTGTTCGCTGCTTTTTGACATTTGCTTTCAAATCTCATGCGATATTTGTTAACTTGGCCAATATTTGTACCTCTCATTCTCTCTATGATAAAGAGAGCGCCAGACTTGAGGCAAACATAGTGGAATAATATCAAGTGAACCAGATAGCAATGACATTCTATTCTCGTACCCAAGACTGTCAGTTGCGTTGTCAAAAATATTAACCCGTTTTCAGTTTGTGTTTTGATTTTCTTTTGAAGAAAAAAGTAAAAAGAAAAAAATATCAATGCCGAACTCTTGCCATTTGTGTAAAAGCACTTGCGATGCAGCGGTGCCGATGTTTTCGCTGCCAAAGGATGAAGATTTGCGACGAAAGTGGATAAAAGTATGCAATACCACTTTTTCATCCTCAGCGCGTGTTTGCGCTAACCATTTTGAGGAGCAGGAGATCATAGGCAGTAAGAAAAGGAAAGAAACATGTAACACACGTGCGGTTATTAATATTTTCATTACTGAAAATAAAAATTGTTTGGCACGTAAAAACGTTGAGTACCTTTTTTGTACTAATGTCTCGGATGGGTTAAGACATATAACGAGAAGGAGAAAAGAAAAATCAAAAAATTTTTTGACAGTCTTGGGTACTTCAAGCTATCTGGTTCACTTGATATAATTACACTATGGAGGCAAAGTGCTGCCAGGTTGAGAGATCTTAACACATTGAATTTTGCCTCTTTTGAACACCTTTTTGGGAGTTTTTATGTCGGACAATTCTTTTGTTTTGACTTCACACATGACCGCAAAAACAACAGTTAATAAAAAAACGTAATAAAACGGTGAATTAATAAAGCTGGAAAAGAATACACAGTGCGATAGGATACTGGCTTGATCGATTTCCAGCAGATATACGTACCATCTAAAAGAAAAGGAAGAATCCATATCCGAACGAGATTGAGAAGCTTTATTTTCATGGCAAAGAATACTCCCGGAAGGTTACCAACTCATCGCGAGAAGAATTTAATCAAATTTTCTTTTTATTAGATGGTCTGAGAGTGGTCTTGAACACAGGCCTCCTCTCATCAGCGACCAAGCACTTGTCCACTGCGCCACTGTGGCGAATAAAGCCACAAAAGTATATTCCGGACGTTCGGAAACAGGACAATTTTATCAAAAGTATTGGTATATCTTTTTGGGAAGAGCGCAAAGAACTGGCAGCACTGTTTGGGCGTACTCCCTCTCTCATATGTTCGCTCGCTCTTTAGCTAGCTGACATTTTGGCCAAAATCAGTGGTCACTGCGATGCCAATTGGAATTTGCGCTCTGAGCCAGCGAGTCAGTCAGTCAGTGCCTTTTGCCAATACAAAGTTGTTTTTACGTTTGACGGAATATACGTAATCGCCTGCGTGTATGTACAGAAACGTAAAAGCAATTAGAAAAAGTGAAATAGAAATACGCACAAACCAAAAATTAAATTGAACAAAAAAAACGAGCAAATAGCGAATCAGTTGGAACTGTGATTAATGAGATGACAATTTAAATTAAAATAAACTTACAACTTCACTACAAAAACGGCACTTGAGTTTTTTTGACTGTGCCTTCGGCGTCCGTCGTCTGTTTCTTGCCCTTGAACGTGCGCGCTACAGTCTCGTCGCACCGACACCGCCGGGCGTTACCAAAGTGGCTGAAAAGGAGTGTTCACAAAAACAACAAGAAACCATACACACACGGCACGCGTTTCGTTGTAGTTTTTGTTGTAAACGAGAACGGCAGTGAAAACTATTTCTGACCAAAAACCGAAAACAACAAAAACAAAGGCACTTGAACGCGAAATAATGCCTTGAAACAAATAAAAATCTGGTGCTATTTTTATATGATCGAAAATTACAGTTTTTTCTAGCATGCTATATATTTTGTGCAGTATTGAGATTATTTAAAATTTTTCAAAATTCTCGAGTGGACTAATTTGGAGTGGATTGATTGTTGTAAGTAAAATTTTGTAGGCTGGGAGGGTTGGTAAATGAGGCGTAGTGACGCAAGTAGGTGGACAAAGACTAAATTTCAGAATGTCCAGCTGATGCAAAGCAGGATAATGGACATAAAAGCTAAATAATGAAGAGAGTGAAGTGAAGCAAGTGGGCGGAGAAGAAGAAGCATTAAGCATAAGGTAGAGAAATGGAAAAAAGCAAGCAAGGATGATAGGGATAAATGACGAAAAGGGAACAAGTTTAAATCTAGCAATGAAAGGAAAATGAGTAAAAGAAAAGGCGAGTCGAAGAAGGAGGACTATCACAAACGGAAAAGTTGACCATTTTGCTAAGAGTAAGCAGAGACAATGTATACAGGGATTTAAAGGATTTTTAAACGACAAACATACAAAAAGTTGATAGACTTTTGACGAATTTTAGAAAATGCAGAACAATATGTTAACATTATTACTCATAACTTATGTTCATGGTATTTGAGAAATATATTTTCGTATACAAAAATAAGGCAGACAAGTTTAAATCATATTAGAAAATTGAAGAATACCAGAAAAGAAGTTTTCAATTGAAAATGAAAACGATGTGCAAAAGGACTTTGCCAACAGCTGTTGTTGGCATATGCTGCAACCGGATGTAGTACTGGCTGTCAATAAAACTGTCAGCCTGTGAAATTCTCTAAATTTCTCTTTTTGCCAAGTTCTTCTTTTTTCATTGCTTTTGCTACTAAAATTATCATTGCCTTTATTAAAATTTTTGCACATTTTTGCCTTTTACAGCGCACTCGCATCCTTGGCATCAATACACCACGCCATACATACACGCGCACGCACGCACACATACATACATACATACGCGCACAAAAGCACACGTGTGGACAGAGACGGACACACCTTGAGTGGCAGCCAGCAACCAGCGAGCCCAAGCCCACTTGGACTATTGGCAACAACAAAAATTATACACAACAAAATGTTGCCAAGTGGCTTGGCCGCCGCAACAGACTAAAGCAAATCTGCCGTCATTGTGGGACATACCAGCAGCGACTAGAAGACTAGCAGCAGCAAAGCGAACGACACTAAAAAAACTGCAAGGAAAACAAAAAAGAAAAATCCAATAAAAGGCCGAAAATCATTTTTGTTCTTGAAACTGAACGGTGGAAATACAAAATACGTTCGAAAAGCGAACGAACTCTTTATGCGTCACATTGGCACGTCGTTGTTATTGCCGCTAGCACATGCTACCGTCGCTGCCGTCGTCGCCGTCAACGTCCATTGATCAAAGCAGCAGGAATTGAAAGGAAATTCGTAGAAGGAATTGAAAGGAAATTCGTTGAAGGAATTGAAACCTTTTAAATGTGATAAACGGGCACAGAAGAGCGTAAACCACGCACAATAGTGTAAGGGAGAACAGCAAAGCGGTAGGAAGAGCGAAAAGCAAGCGGAAAGAGGAGAGAAAAGTAAGCGTAAATGAGAAACAAGAAAACGGTGTGACACATCTATGGTATTCAAACCGATTCGGGTAAACCGATTAACCGCTTCGAACATGTAAAATTTCATTGCTTTTGACGTATGGAAATGATCGTTAGCTCAGATTCCAACATTTACATTTAATTTTTTGGATGTAAATCATTGATCGGGAAATTGCAAAATTCAACTTATCTATGTAACTTACCTTTTTAATAACGAAAAATCAAACTTCTTCATAGTACCCTTTGATTTGCTATACAACAGTAAAAAAATTGATTAAAATTTTCTCAGAAGGTTTGAAGTATCCAAAAAATTTTTTTACCGGTTCAATCGGGTCGCACCGGTTTAACCGGTTTTTAAACAAATATAATATTCGTACCATGTTATTTTTAAATTAATTGGTTTTTTTAAGTTATACAAAACCACAAAGACTGGAAATCGTATAGTTGAATACCCTAAAAAGCTGCAACAACACACCTCATTTTTTCGTGCATATTTAAATTAAACAATATTGTTGCTTTCCTTTCCGCTGCCAATAGCCAGCAACAGCAGTCGACCAGAGCAGCAACATGACATCATATGCTAATGAGCACGATTCCACCACCAACAATAGTAATACAACAACCACAACAAACAACAACACAGCAGCAGCAGCAACAGGAAGAGCAACTGCATTAGCAGGAACAGGTGTCGGCTTTGGCTTTAACAGCGGCAGCGACAGCGTAGTCATGCATGAAGTAACTACACCGCCAGCAACAGCAACCGCCAGAGTCGCCGCAATGCTGCCACATAAATTGCATCATTCCACCACATTTGATGATTTATCCACCACACATGGCTGTTTGGATTACTATGCCGATGGGGATTCTTCCTCGCTGTCGGATGGGCGTGAAAAGGCTGACACAACGCCGGAGAATATAAAAAAAATTGATGATCTCATTGAGCAACAACAACAACAAAAACATCAACAAGAACGTTATTCAGCAGCTTCAACGATGTCTCGCGACGACTATGATGATGATGATCAATCGTCAGCACAACGCCAAGCCAATTCAATTTTCTCTGCTCGCGATTCCCGCACCGCTTTTGGAGTCGGCCTGGCCGTTGATGACTCAGGCGTCGAATTTTGCCTGGCCAAACCGGCTGCGAATGCGTGTGCGACACAAGCAAACACAGCTTTTTGGCCTGCATGCCTGACGACGTCGCCTGGCAGCAGTGACAAAGGTACAACCTATGAGCTTGCCTACTCGTTTACTATATGCTTTTTGTTGTTGCTTGTTGTTGTGTACTTAAACTTTTGTCCAACTCTTGCTGTACCCTTTTCATTATACTGTTTTTGTTAGTTGTTGCCCCTTTTTCTTCTTCGTTTTTATTGCATTTTAATTTTGCCTTTTTAAACGGCAATTGCTATGCCGCTTACAGACGCTTCGCTTCGCCTCGCTGTCTTAAAAGTCGCTACAGTCATGCTCAGTGGCGTGCTGCCACTGCCTGTTCCTCGACGCGCCCCTTCCGACCCTGCGCCTTTGTTAAAGTCATTCGCGCTGGCAGTAGTGTTACCTAATTTGGCTTAAGGCGCGCACACTCATTGTTGAAATATTTGTATTTCGATAAAAAAAATAATGCTTCGCTTGAATTTGTTTTGTTGTTTTGTTTTGTTTTTCTTCTATGCGTTTTGTTAACATGATTTTTTTTTTGTTAAGCTTTCGCATTAGCTGCTTTTTTTACAATTGCTAATTTTGCACTATTTTGTTGCTTGGTGCTCTTCGCTGCTTCCTTTTGGCCAATAGACCTACATTTGCCCAATGTGGACACACTTCGACTCTGCAAAATTTGACATGGTTTTAAACAAATTTGACGGTTTTAGTGTTTGGTTACTTTAGGAATTCGTTTAGAAATTTTAATATGATATTATTAGAAAGTGATTTACAGCAGCGTGAAAGAGAGTGAACGGGCGTTTATTCTTTGTTAAAAAGTAATAAAGAAAAAACTAGGCAAATGCTAACTAGATACATAGCTTTTTCAAGAAAGCCGCTTATAAAAGTTAATGATTCAGTGAGAAATTCTGTCGAATTTCGAAATTGGCATAACTCTTTTAAATTTAGAAGTTGCTTCGAAAATTGAAGCTGGCCTTTTAAAGCAGACAATTAAAGAAAAATTAAGAATTACAAGAACATTCTTTCAAACTGTGCAAATTGAAGAAACCGAAATCTTGTGTATCTATTGAAAGAAGAAGAAGAAGGAATGGCTTAATGTGGCTGCCAACGCACACTTGCTCCAAATTAGGCACATTGTGATCTATTAGAGAACTAAAGAAAAATACATAAATCAATTAGCAGATGAAGCGATGATCAAGGTTAAGCTTTTCGAACTAGCATGTGCCACATTTCACTTTCATTAGAAAATGATTAAAGCACGTATTCAATTTGCATTGCCTGCGATTTCCCATTTCGATTTCAAGTAAAATGTAGAACATGCTTGAAAAATGAATGCTAGGAAAATCAAAAATGCTGGCATATTTTGATTTTGAACGAGAAATTGTAGAACGAAACTTTCAGCCACAAGAGATCATAGTGTAATAATATATATTGTGATATTATTACACTATGCAAGAGATGTGCGGTCAAATGCCAAATAAATTACTAAAGAAAAATCATATATTTTACCAAAAGTCAACAGTTGCTTCGGAAGCATTAAACTTGTTCACTCTTAAACGTAGTTCGGTTATCATTGTTGGAAGATTTGTGATAGATATACGAGTAATTATGAAGAAATGAAAAATATATACTTACATATATCTTATCGCGCTTCGTGGAAGAACTTATTTGAAAAACGAAAGTCTCAATTATTAGATTGTGCTGTTAAGATTAGAAAACAAGCTAAATTCTTATTCAATTTGTTCGAATCAATTCGGAATTAAATTTCTTTTTTTAGTAGAGTTGGCGACAAAACGAAGCAGATATTGACACATCATTCGAAGCGTTAGTGGTATAACTGCTACAACTAAAAGACTTAATGTGCATCAATGTCAAAGTAGCTTCATTTCTCAATAATGGCTTAACCTAAATGTGCCAAATCTTTCATATTCAAATTTTTTATATCAATCATTCAAAAAAATAAGCTACTGTATTTTTTGTCAGCTTTATAAATTACCCTGTATAAAAGAACTGAACGGAGTCTCGACCTTATTTATAAACATTATTTGTATAGCTTTCTATAAAATGCAAATTAACGTTAACAACATTTCTTTTTGGTTAGAGAATTCCCAGCGATTTATGTCATTACTTCTCTTCTGCTTCGGCTGCCACGCTTTCTGCCAAAACATTTCTAATTTGCCATCGAAGTTTGAAGATTCTGCAAGTTCACTCACTCGCTCATGGTCATGACTCATACTCGGATGCGTGAAATGAATGAATGGCATAAGCCAAAGTCGAAAGTTATAACTGATTTTTCAAAACGAATGCTACAGTTTGAACTCGCTGGCATTTAATAATAACGGCATTAAATGTTGGAAATCATAGAAAGAGAGAATTTCGAAAGTTGCGTTTTGTTATTTTTTCAATTTTGTTTTCCATTGCTGCAATAATTTCCATTTGCAGCCAGCAAAAGTAGTTCAGTGATGGTGTTGATGTTTGCACTATTGGCCTTCACTACTATGCTACGTCAGTGTGGCCAAGCAGACGTAACAACCATAATAATTACAACAATAACAATAACAACAACAACAGCAATAACAATAACATTGGCAACAAAGCAATCGCAAATAATACGCGATTGACCATAAGCGCAAATAAAAGTTGTTATATGTATATATGCATGTAGGCACTCTACAGTCAGGCAATGAAAACTTGGAGCAATTGGAAAATGTCTAGAATTGCCGCGTAATTTTGTTAGTTTAAGGTACTATTTCAAATATAAAAAAAAATTCAAAACATAAAATAGTTTGAAGTTGAGCTATTTGCCTTTTCGATAAATACATTAAACTTTTTCGAAGGCCACAATTTTTTTTCATACTTTCGCTTATTCGCTCGGAGTCGCTGTCAGATGTACCTCCTCCTTCTCAACTTGATCGTTCCCATTTTCTATGCGATGGTTCTAGTTGAAACGCGGAAATCCATGAGCCGTTGGTGCTCTGCCGCAATCTGTTGACATAGAAACACGATAGTTGAGGTTGGAACCCGATCGTCGATTGTCGCAATTTGTTTGTTGCCGTCTGCAGGTTGTCTATGCATATAAATTCGATTCTTTTCTATCGTACTCAATGTTTCCCATGCCGAATCCGATCGATATTTCCTACCTTGCGCAGCTCTCGTCGTCTACGGTGTCAATCCCAGTCGCTGCAATTGACTGAAATTTGCTTATATTATTTTTGTTTGTATTAATTTTTGCTCTTTTTGTTGTTGTTGCTGTTGCTGTAACTCGTTTTCGTTCCGTTCATGCATTTTCACCTAATAACTGTAATAAATTAAATTTAATTGCTCACTTTTTTCACACTATTCACTCAGCATCAACAACTTTTTTCAACATCTTTTTGCTTTATAGTTTTTTCTGCTGCTTTTTTTTACTTACAATATTTAATCATGTCTTTCATCTTTTTTGTTTGTTTGTAGAAATAATTTGCAAAAGCGCGCTGTCGCAACGGCCACAGCAACAAAACTATACGCACAGCAACAACATTACGTCTACAGCAACAACAGCGGCTGGCAATTACAACAACCACGACAGCAACAAAAACGAGCACGACTCAACAACAACGGCGCTGCAAAGCGGCAGCAGCTTCAGTGAGGAGGCGCACGACGATGATTCAACGGCTTCACAAGCGAGCAACAGCAACAGCAATACAACAACAGCAGCAGCAGCAGCTGCAAAATTAAACAAACAGCAATCGCTCGCCTTTACAATTGACAGCTTCAACGACAAAGAAAGCGATCCAGCGGCTCAGGCAGCCAAATACAAATCAATGATGGAGCGTTTTCAGAATCGCCATCGTCGCGGTGCCTCGCTGTCAAAGCTGGAGGTGGCCGGTGAGGCGGCGGCTGCCAAAGAGAGCGCCACACTCACCAGCTCTGCCTCAGCCACGCCGCTTACCTATCGAAATGCGCGCAATGCCAGCAACAATCGCCTGGAAGCGGAGGCCAGCGCAGGCGGCAGAGCAGAAACCGCCGCCGAGCAGTCAAAAGTGAAGCTGCGCGCGCGCGATCGCAGCACTTCACGCGTGCGGGATGCGGCCAAGCGGCACAGCTGGTCGCCACGCAGCAGCACGCAGGAGCTGAGCACGGCGCCGGCGCAAACGGTGGGCGCGACAAAAAACGCATCCGCTCAGAGCACGCAGAAAGCTTTGCCGCCGTCCTCCGCCGCGTCGGCAAAGAAAAGCAAGCCAGCGCCACTGCAAATGCCCAAGGGCGCTGCCAATTTGCTGGCCAATCGCACGCACTTCACGCCGCGCTCCACCGCCATGCAGATGGCGCTGCAAAAGGTCGACTTTCTGTGTCCGCAGCCGCCGCTGGCCGACTTCAAGCATCTGCAGCTGGAGGCGGACGACATCAGCGAGACGGGCACTTACACGCTGGACGGTGACAACTACACCGAGGAGCAAAAGGATCTCATGAACATCGACAGAAACGGGCAGCCGCGCCAGCGACGTCGCCCCAAGGCGCTGGACGTGCAGGCGCGCGAATCGCAGGCGGTTTTAAACGCCAATGGGACAAAAGTTGTCGCCGGCATAAACGCGCCGAGCAATCGCTGCAGCAATGTGCTCGAGGTCAACTACTACCACGAGGAGGAGCAGCAGCAGCAACAGCAGCAGCAGTTGGGCGAGCAGCTGCTCGCCTCGCCGCGTCAGCGCGCGCACACGGATCTGCTGCTGGGCGGCAGCCATCAAAGCGCCGGCGCTTATTTGGAGCAAATCAAGTCGCGCGTGCTGCGGCACGTTTCCTCGGAGACATCGCCTCCAAAAGTGGCTGCACAGCAGGCCGTTCCAACGAAACAGGCGGACACGGGCTGCTTCACAAGCGTCACCACCAGCGGTGTGCTGGCCAAGCAGGGCGCGCTCGACGCACGGCCCAAGCTGACGCGCCGCAGCAGTCTATCCACCTCGCAGATTGACTCCTCCGAGTATGTGAGCAACGAGGCGAAGCTGCAGGCGGCCGCCAGCGCCTATGCCGCGGGCGGCTACACCGATCATCAGAAGGCGGAATATCGGCTGAATGTGTTCACTAATCAAAAGGACAGCTCGACGTTGGTCGCAGCCAAATTTGCCGCCACACGGCAGCTGATTGCCTCGCCGCCAGACACGCCCACCAGCAAGCTGTCGGACACGGCCGTGCTGAAGACGGCACAGACGAAGCACGACTGGATACAGGAGTGGGCGCGCAATGCACGTGCGCGCAGTCTCGCCAGCGACAACACCGCAACGGGTGGCGGCAGCAAGGCTCACCTGCAACAGCAGCTGATGACGCGCAGCTACACGTGCGCCTCGGACACCTTGGCCACGGAGTCACTCACCGACGACAGCATCTACAGCAAAAAAGTGGCCGCAGCCAAGCTGAACAAGACGCTCGTGGAGCGCTACCGCTTGGCGGGCGCGGACTGCGACTACGCCAGCGACCCGGCGCTTTCCAGTGCCTACAAGCCGCCGAAGAGCCCCACGAAGATACCCTCGCCGCTGCACTCGCTGGGACGTGCGCGTAGCGCGAGTCGTTCGCGCCCGCCGCTGCAGAATATGCTGGAGGACGGCTTGGACGCTGAGGAGGCGAGCGTTTATCTGCAGAAAACGGCGTCGGCCATCAGCAATCTGCAGCAGTCACTGTCGGGCAAGAACTCGCTGAAGTCGCCGACGAACTCCAATTCGCCGCGTGCGCACTCAGCGCGTGGCAGTGGCGTCGCAGCTCTCTACTCGCCGGAGGAGTGCAGTCCGCAGCACAGCCTCGACTCGCCTGGCGGTTATGCGCGGCAGCGCCGCAGTCAAGGCTACGCACCGCCACGCCATACGCACTATCCGCAGCAGCAGCTGATGACGAGCAGCATCAACGAACAGCAGCTGCAGCTGCTCACCAGTGGCGAGTACCTGATGCGGCAAATGCGTCTGCGCAAGAACTCCTTCGACGGCAACGTGAGCGCTGGCCAGGCGTCGCCTGGACGCAAGCTGGTGCAGCAATATGCTGCCGAAGCTGCCGCTGAGGCTGCAGAGCAGCAGTCGCTGTCGCCGCTGCGCCGCTCCAGCTCGTACTCCACGAAAATCGCCACGAAACGCGCCGCGCGGCCACAATATCAAAACATCTACACGCCGCCGGCGGCCAGACACAACTACACGCTGGCCGCTGCTGCTGCCGCACAGCAGCAGGCGTGCATTACCAAATCGGCCAGCAGCAACAACTTCCGCCAGATGTACAGCGACTACGACGAGCATTTGCAGTACTACATCAACGACGAGGACGACATGGAGGATGAGCGGCAGTATGAGTGTGATGACGGCCACTACTACTCCAGCGGTGGCGAGGAGGAGGACTCGAGCTATTATGAGCAGCACGCGCAAGCCGCCGCACAGCCAGCGCCGAACGCCGAACAGGCGGCGACACCCGCCGTGCCGCTCTCGAATACGCGCTACAACAAGGCTCTGCTCATGCGCATCGAGCGCAGCAAGCAGAAGGTCAGTGGAGCTACCGCTACGACGCAATCGAAGGCGCCGGCGAGCGCACCCGCAACTCGCTTGAATGCCTCCCTGACTGCTGGCGCCGGCTTGGTGGCCTGCCCCAACACGCCCGAATTGCCGCGACGCTCCATCAAGAGCGCCACTTCACGCCTCGGCGGCGGCAGCGCTACTGCGCGTCAGTCCATGCCACGCGAGGCCAGTCTCAGTCGGCTGGCACGGCAGGTGCCCAGCTCGTTGGCCTCCGCCAAGAAGCAACTGCTGCAAACGGCCGCCGCTGGTGTGCCCGATGCGTCCGCTGCCGGCAGCGGCTCGAAGCGCGTGCAGCCGAAATACCTGGACATCTCAAAGTACAAGCCCGCCCAGGGCAATGCGTTCCTGCGCAAGAACGACGCGAAGAGCACACTCAAGCAGTCGCCCGCGGATGCCATGCGTCGCAGTCCGAGCAGCTCGTCCATGGCGATGTCGCGCGCCGATCCCACGCGCACCAGCAACCGCAGCGCACGCTCCATAGCCGCCTGCATGACTGCCAGCGGCACCACGCTGGGTGGCGGCTACGGTTCAGCGAGCAGCGGCAGAGCTGCTTCCGCCGCGCGTCGCGATGCATCAGGTGCGTACTAATTTTTGCTCGTATGCAGAGCAATCAGTAATTTCTAATTACAATTACAAAAGAACAGAGAACCATTTTAATCGGTGCAAAAACCGTTTCAAACGGGTTAGCTTGTAGATTGCACTAAATTAATTTAAAAGTAGCTTAAAGTAATCTTTATTGTACATTTTTGCTGTACCTTTTATTTAACTTTTGCTCCGTTTACTTCATTTTGTAGTGGCCAAGCAGAAGGAAGCCGAAATGGCCATGTGGAAAAGACGTTCCACTTATGATCCCATGAAGGCCGCAGCCGAGGATCGTCGCAAAAAGGAGGAGGCCAAACGCTTGGCACTGTCTCAAAGTGCCGGCGATGAAATGCCCTGCGAAAGGTAGGCCATTGTTGAAGGGAGTCACTTTGATCTGATAGTCAAAGCAGTGCTTGCTTTTATGTCTTTGGTTTTGTATTTTATAGTCGCTTTAGGTAGCAGGTATATATATATTTTTACTAGGTGTTGGTTAGCTTAAGCTATCATGTTCGAATATATAGAAAATTAGTACATGCTTAGGTCTTTTGATTTTTGATTTTTTGGCTATTTTTAAGCTATTAACTAAAAAATTTTCTACTTTAATTTGAGCTTGATCTGTTGTGAATATAAAATCTATATATTTAATGTCAATCACAGCTTAAATAGACACTGTAAAATCCCACATAAGTATAAAAAAGTTTACGGCTGAAAAGCCTCAAAATATTTTTTGCTATTTCTACATGCTCTGCTCTAATGGTTCTCACTTTGTGTTCATGTCCTTGAGCACTCACTCGAGTTGACCTTGCAGACAGTCTTCATTTATTGAGTAGCTTGGCATATTTGCTGGAATTTTTGTATCATAAAAGTAAATATGCAATTTTTAGTAGTTTCATTCAAATTACCTGGAAAAAGGGTTAAAGGCTACAATTTGGAAATAGTTCTTCAAATTAGGAATGACCGAACAACAACACTTTCAGTCAAGGCATATATGTATGTACAACATATAGAATGTGCCTTTGGGCTTCTAATTTTATTGTCGTCGCTATTCACGCCTGGAAAGAGGAAATTAAAGTGATCACTAGACTCTAAGGTTGACTCTGAAATCGAAGATAAAAATATAAAGCCATAATTTAAATATGAAACGTATAATAGAAAGCGGGTCGCAAGAGCTTTGAGAGCTTCTATGGAAGAGCATGTCATAATAATGCGTGAGAAAACTGACAAAGAGTAGAGAGCGGGTCGTTATGTTACGACGTCATAGAAATTAATTTTTTTAAGATATGCGTCTTCTATATGTTATATGTCAAGATCATCGAAATGCCTTTTAAATATAAGTCGAAAGCATTTTTCTAAGTAAATAGAATTTTTGGAATTATGTTTTATAGGCTTACAGATAGAATAAACTGTAGTTATTTTTTTTAAAATATGTTTTATACTTTTATCAACTTTTACATAGACGTAGCTTATTCCAGCTCTTTAACACTCTACTGAACAAGTTTTTTTGTCTTACAAAATTTAAAAACATTTTCAAAAATTTATATTTTCTTATCATTTGAGTCGTGAAAATCTTTTTTTTACGAGAGCGGTAGAGTGTTAAATATGTAATTTTAAATTTTTGTTGTCTTTACTTCTTACTTACTTACTACTTTCTTAACCATTAGGTTTGTTTAATCTGTTTATTCATATTTGTTTTATTTCTTTTATAATATTTACATTACACCAACAACAACAACAACTACTACAATCACACACAATATCACCAACACACACCAATACACCAACCAACAAACAATATTCCTATCTAGACCATCAAGATCTCCTTATCGCCGTGGGTATTTCTGACCCGCGGGCTTGCTTGTAACTGATCTTTAAATAGCCAGCCAAAAGGGGCGCAAGCTCAAAGGTCACACAGCGCCAGCATACCTTCTCTCTACAATACACTATTCCTTCTTTTACACATTGACGCGATGAGTTTTAAATCAAAGCAAAACAAAGCGAAGCCGGAAAAAAGAAAATTTCCAACGAAAAGCAAAACGAAAGGGATAATTAAAATGCTAAGACAAAAATTAGCATACTTGAGCAATTATTCTCAATTAAACGAACGAATGTGAGCGCCAACAACAACAACAACAATCTAAACAACGACAACATTTCAACGATTTTATTTTAATATACAAAGCAAAGCCAAACTAAAACCCAATCGAAACTCGAGCTCGAGCAGCATAATTTTAGGCGCGCTGCTGTCTTTTTGTTGCAGAAAGTTAGTAAGAAGAAGAAATTGAATTTCTTGCAATTCCTTTTTAATCATTCTTTATTTTATTTTTGTTTTGTGTTCGCATTTTTCTTCTTGTCGTTTGTCGTTGCGCTGCTGCCTTGTATTTTGTATAGTTGTATAGTATACAACAAAGTTTTTGTAATGGTATTGTCATTGCGCATTGCGCCAATCAATCAATGCATCAATCATTCAAGCTCGTGTGTACATTTTGCGCTGTAAATTTTACAATTCTCGCATAGCATTTCAAGCTTTGCATCGCATTGCATTGCTAGTAGTATTAGCCAATTTAGTAAGCATTTCTCTTGTAGTCAGTCATACAAACATCGCTACAACGCATACAACCAGCACAACAACAACAACATAACAACATACACTAACAATTCATATTATTAACATAATTTCAGTTGCTTTCTTAACAAAATCACACAACAGAAATGATTTGTTATGCTACTAACACTCTGCAAACGAACTAACTAACATTTAACATTGTACTTTAGTTTAACAAAGCTTTGACAGTTGTTGTATTGTTTTTGACGCATTCTATAGTTAAACTTTTTTAAATAACCTTTTTAACCAAATTTGTACACTCGATCTAAAAACTTTATATAACCAACAACATTATTCTACAAACATGTAACAATTATTCTACAGACTTTTGACACTCATTCTACATTATTTTGACAATTATTACACTTTTCACAATTGTTTAATAGACTTTCGACAGTTAATCTACAGACTTTTGACAGTTATAACACATACTTTTAACAATCATTGTACATACTTTTGACAATTAATCTACAGACTTTTTACAATCATTCTACATTATTTTGACAATTATTACACAGACTTTTGAAAATTTACTCTACATACTTTTGATAGTTATTCTACAGACTTTTGATAATTATTTAACAGACTTTTAATAATCATTCTACATAATTTTGACAGTTATAACACATACTTTTAACAATCATTGTACATACTTTTGACAATTAATCTACAGACTTTTTACAATCATTCTACATTATTTTGACAATTATTACACAGACTTTTGACAATTACTTTCCGGACTTTTGACAATTTTGTTACAGTCTTTAAACAATTATTTAACAGACTTTTGACAATTGTCCCAAAGACTTTTGACAATTTTTATTCATATTTTTATCATTGATACACTAACTTTTTATAATTCTACAATTCTTTAAATTAAAGTCGAATACATTTTGGTCCATAATTTTTCAACGATTCTCTAAAATTTTACTATAATTCTACAAGCAATTGTAATTAATGTTATAAAAGACTATGAACTTTAGTTAACAACTTTGCGTTGATTAAGCAAATGTTTTGTTCTTCCTCTTGAAGATGTTTTGTTGTTGCCATATCTCTCCATTTCCTATTTCTGACAGTCATTCAAACAATTTTGTTATTTTTATTAAACGATTTTACTATTTTAAAGAACAACATTTCTGTTTGTCAATGTTTAGTTCAATTGTTCAAGTTCATTGTTTTGCAGTTGTTTAACAATTTCTGCAATGTTCATGAAATTGCTTAAGCATATTTTTTTTAAATATTGACAATTGTGATAAAGTGTGCATAGTTTGTTTCTATTCTAATTCAGTGCATAACAGCTTATGTTTGTGCTTTATAATTTTGGCGAGAGTTCAAGAGCTATGCAAAAGTGTTTGTGTTCCGTATTTCTGTTGAAATTGTTATAAAATTGCTTTATTTAAAAATGATTTTTAATATGCACTTCTTTATGGCTTTTCGCAGTGAAACAACAAATACCAACAGCAACAGTCAACGAAATTCACTGGAGCAGGAATGGCAACTGGATGAGCAGGAATACGGCGAAGATGAGGAATTTTAAGGCGCCGCTTGTATAATATAACAACAACAACATGTCGAAGCAAATATACAAGTTGCAAAAGTGATAATACTATGTACATATGCAATATCTATATATATGCATATGATAATTGCTATAATTTAGCTTTTAAACTCACACACTGACACACAATTATGTATAACAGTTTAATTTGTATGAATATTACATATATTTGATAAGTTGTTAAATATGGCGTATATGCTATGCGCATACACAAGCACACACACTAAACACACACACACACATCATGTATATGCCTATGTATGTATTAATTTACAAAATCTAATTTGGCGCTAACTGTTAAAACTGTAATACTCTCTCTTTAAATAAGTTTTTATTTTACATTAATGAATTGCAACAAAATTACAAAATTGTTATACATAATTTGATTTTAACTAATTTTTAGACATACCAAGCAACTAACTAGCAATTAACTAACTACATTTATGCAGGCATTATACATAAATATATATATAAGTATATAAAGCACTTATATATATTGATATGCATATGTGCTTCTGACTATAAACAAAACAAAACACACACATGCAAACCAACACATGCATATGAGTGCATATGATTGCATGTACTAATAATGCTTGCTGTAGTAACTAACAAACCAATAAAAAATCATGCTGCTGCGCTTACAAATTATAATTTATCAAAAATTATGCATAATTATAAATTTAGCATAATTGAACGCTTACATTTAGCATTACAAATACACAGCAGTCTATATGCATATTGTATGTATTGTATTTTTGTGCATAAATCAGACAATTGTAAGCTAAAGTAATTGCAATAAATCGATCAAAATAATGTGTGTAAAAGCATCGCTTTAAATAATGCATAAATGTATTTTTCTTTTAGCCACAAGTCAAAGTCAGTCAGTCAGTCAGTGTATTCTTGTTAAAGCACGATTTTTTGTGGTGCCACTATTGTACTATTGTTGTTGATTTCTTATGGCATTGTTATTTTATAGTATCATTTTAGTAAGCATTTTTCTTTTGAATTATATTCAACTTGCCTAACATTTGCTGATAATCTATAAATTTGTATTACTTTCTAAATTTGTGCTTTGTCTAGCTGAAAAGTAAAAGCATTTTAGAGCATGCCAGAAAAAAGGAAGCTCTTTTTCACTGTTGCTTTTTGCTTGCAACGCTAGAAAGCTTCATTAAAAATTCTATGCTACCAGAATTCATAATTTTCAAACAATTTCCATCTCATATCAAACTATTAACCTGAAAGTAAGGTTATGTTGCACATGCCTGTTTTATTTATAGTGGCACCACAAAAGCAGCCATCTAATTTGCTTAGCATACTTTTGCTTGCCTCAAGGCAGCTTTTTACGGGTTTTTCTAATTTCTGTAGCGGTGTTGGTTCAATGTTGCCAGCAAGCGCTACAGTCGGCACTCGCTGGCAACGTTTATTTAGGTATTTTTTGTTAATACATATATTTCTGACTTAAGCTGCTAAAAGCTGCAAACAAAAACTAAAAAAATGCAAACCGTCTCAATTTTGTCAAAAGAATATAAAAAAGCAACTATTTTAAAACCAGCAAAAGTTGCCAACATTTAATGAAGAAACAACAACTAAAACTGATATTTAAATGAATTTAAATAAGCCATGTTTTAGCAATAACTAGGCACTGATTTTATATAATACTTCGATATTTTGTTGAAAATTGTTAAGCCGTTTTAGAAATGTAACAAATTTTGCAAGCGCCTGACGACGTCATTAGATTTTTTACAAATAATTTGTGCATTATTAGTTATTGTTTTATAGTCAAAACGAACTAAATTTATATTTAGAAATAAATTTACAGCAAATATGTATTTCGAAATATGAATCTTAAGCTAGACTTTTATAAATCGAAAATAACGAATTTTTGCTTTGATAAGTACTAATTTTTTCTCTCTATAGTTTCATTTTGAAATCATTCCTTTTGAAAGTTCTCGTTTGCTGAAAGAAAAATATTTATAGCTACGCAATTTTTAATACAAACATTTATGGCAAATATTAAAAAGATCTTCTTTTCATTAAAATTAAGACTTGTTTAATTTATTATTTTATCGAAAAAACCTTAATTTGTTTAAAAACGAAATTATTTCTTTGAAAAAAAAGGTGATGCTAACATTAGATATTTAAATAAAGTTTTCATTTAGTTTGTATGCTTTTTTAATGTTAATCAATTTAATGCCGCTGAAAAAGAATGAATTGAAAAAAATATATCATATTGTCTAAAATAGCCAGTTAAAATGAAATGAACAAAACAATATGAAATGAAACAATATCAAAAAAGCAGTAATAAACTATAATTATGTGAAAATGTTAAAATAGCTTTTTTTTGCCTCGGACAATGGAATTTGTACGTACCTGATTTAACTATCTTTATAGAGTCTTTTATAAAGATTTAGGAGACCAAATTTTATAAAAGTTTTCAATGTTTTTTATAAAGTTTAAGGCAGGGTCGGCCAACCCAAATGATTTCGCGGGCCGCATTTGTGGAAAATTAGAGGAAATGGCGAGAAGATTGGTCTGAAAAAATGTTCAAGGCGGTCCGCGGGTTGGCCACTCCTGGTTTAAGGCATACGATTTTCTAAGCTTTGACACTTGCAATTTTTGAATTTTGTCCATGGTATGAATCATTCGTTTCTTCTGCCTATTTGTTGATACTTTTGTACGTTTCTTAGTTAATCAGTCCTTCAGTGTGTCTAACTGTAAATCAGGTCCGCCTGTCGGCGCGTCAAATAATTTAGTTGTCGCTATATCAGCTAATCCGATCGCTCGTTCGTCAGTCTGTTAAGTGTGCCTTGTAGTCTGTCGGTCTGTCTGTCTGTCTGTCTGTCCGTCCGCCCCTTCTGTCTGTTCGTCAGTCTATTCTGTCTGTATGGCCGTCGAACAGTCCTTTCATCATTCGTTAGTCCGTCTGTTCCAGCGCCAGCTTCTGTGTCCGTTAGTCCGCTCATCCGCCCGCTAGTTCAGCCGACTTGAGCATCGGCATTCGCTCTTTTATTTATGTTTACTTACGACATTTTATGGTCGCATTGGCAATTAACTTCTGTACTGTGCAATTGTTGGCACTTAATTGCAATTTAATTGTCTTCCTATGCATTCATGAATACTCATACTGGTAAGCGCAATAAACGGAGCGTCGTCTCGACGGGCAGGTAGAAGAGCAGCGGCGAAAGACGAGAAACGTTTTGAGACTGCTTTGAGACCGCTTTGGCCAGCATGGCAACAGTTTGTTGCCGCTCGTTAAAGGGCACAGGTAGTACGCGCGCTCTGTACCGCAGTGGGAATTCTTCCGAAGGACGCACTCATCTGCCGTTCTTTCCGCTTAAGCCAATGCATTCGGCATATTTCAGAGAAGGCTTCTTTCCTTTTGCTCTGGGCATGTCCCTCGCGGTTGTTTGTCTTGACACCTTGGTTGTTTATCCAAAATGCCTGCTAAGATGCCTGTGCATATGCAGCTGATGCAATATGCATGTAAATTTCCCAGCATATGAGAAAGTCCGAGTTGAAATCTAGTATCTTGTATGTTTCGTATTACGTACGATAAATAAACATTTCAAGTTATTAATTTAACTATAGGTACTTTTGAGATGAAGGGAAGAGCAACTTTGAGCTGCATCGGCAGAAACCATGTCGTCTGACATATGTTGGCTTCAACTGTTTGTAGGAAAAGTTTTTTCATTTTTTTCAACACTGCAAGAAATCTACAAAAAATGCTAGCACAGCACAACAAAAATACACAGACATATTTCAGCTCAGAAAAATCATTACATTTTTCATATTACATTTTATTATTATTAACATAGTACATAAGTATATCTAAATTAACAATTTCCAAGACTAAAAAGTCGGCTGTTGGTATACAACCTGGAAAATTTTTTAGAGATTTAATGACCTTCACTAGTATTTCAAAGGGTTAATTTCTTGAGAAGGGAGCGGTTTTCAAAAATTCAACTTAACTAGTTGATATATGTATGTATGTATGTACATATGTAGACGAGTAAAGAGGCAAATGCAAAAATCCAAAAATAGCTTACTTCAATGCGAACAACTTTGCTGTAGACATCAAATCCGTACACTTAATCAAATATTTTTCATAAATTTTTCTTCAAAAGTCCAAAGAGAAATTAAACCTTCGATTGCAGCAAAACAAGAGCTGACAGCAGAACGGACTTCGGATTGGCAATCGATTTACCTTAATGAGAATGGTAGCAAATTTTATGTAAGATGAAATTTCTTGTTGCATAGTGTAATTAATTGTCGCACATCATACATACATACGTAAACGGAGTCTATTCTATAGCTATAAATACAGTTCTGATTCAATTAAACCCATCGGTTGTGCTCAAGACTGTTCCAAATCAACCGAACTATCCTACCTAAGCTCTAGAATCTAGATAGAGGATGTGTAGATGCCGCCCCCACCCCTTGCTCTTCGCTCTGCTCTTGCCTAACAGTCCGTACATGCAAGTCTGCCAAGCAATTTCATCAAGTTCAGCTTCAGCAACCCTTTTCTTGTCTTGCCACTATCTGCCTCTTTGATATCTCCACACAATCAGCTGACAATTTGTTATGCATCTTCTTTCTTTTTACTTTTTACCTTTAAATGTTTATTTTGCTTTGTTTTTTTTATACATTTTCTGTTCATATGATTATAGTTCGTATATGATTTTGTATATATTTTCTCATTGTACAATACATATATCAGTTATTTTCCATCGCTGCCTTGCGCTCGCACATTTTCGTATGTGCAACGCGAGACCGTGTTTTCCGCACACACGCATACACACAAGCGTACATAATAGCATAGGGTAAAGTGGGGCACAAGTGACTAGAGCGTTTTTAGCAAGAAATCGTTAAAGACTAAAACGTTTGCATGTTAAAACCCGTTATTAAACTAATCCCTTTGACATTTGATCCCCGATGAGGAGTCTAGAGTTACATCCAAAATCTTGACATCCAATATGTCATATTGTCAGCGATCTTTCACCAGTTCCAAATATGTGTGGTTTTGTAAAAGGGCGTCAAATCTGCCCCACTCTCCCCTACACAGAAACAAACCAGCCGCGAACAACGGCGAACCGGCTTCTTTGCGTGCGAGTGGGTTACATACACACGCATAATCCAACATATATGCATATGTGCATAAACCGCAGAGCTAGCCGGGCAAACGTCAATTTGCAGCGCGGAAGAGCGCAGCGGGTCGACCGCTTAGAAGTATCCTCATAGCAGAACCGGGAGTGTGTAATCGAAGAGTTTTAATGCTCTTTGGTGTAATTCTTTTTGAGCTGATGAAAGTGTTGCTTTGTTTAACAGCAGGCTTTTTATATAGTACCTACGATGATGGGGGAGCGCAGCGGCTGTGCTCTCATTCATGTACTTAGACCCCCCGAAGTCTGCTCTTCTGCTGCACAGCATAATAATAATCAGCTGTTTTTACATATGACCAATATACGCATTCACTTACATATGTACATACATACATACATATGAGCAGCGCTGCGCCCCATTGCTCCTTTACGACTCTCTGTGCTGCCGCTGTTTCGATGTTTCGCAGCTCAGCTGTGCTGTTCTGCTGCTCTCCAGTGGAGTGGCCAGGGTCATGCAGGAGATCCGGCCGCCCTTTTTTCAAACCGATTCGAACTCTTTCATACTGGGCATTAAAATATTATTGCTGTTTTTCTTGCCATTATAAGCCGAAAATAATGCTCTCTTTTTAATAGCAAACAAAAACAACAATCATCTCTTGATTCCCAGTGTGAAGTCCACGCTTTGGCCACGGCCTAACGCATCAATTTAGCTTTAAAATCTTCCCCCCAAAGAGAAATTATGACTACGTCTCTACTTTCGGCTGCAGGCACTCTGCCGAACAGCTGAGTCAGGGCGAGCACGGAAGAGCAGCCCAAGTGAGGAACGAGCGTACGTGACTTTTTGGAGCAGGGACGCAGGCAGGCAGGCAGGCAGGCAGGCCTGCTGGCCAGCAGGAGCAGCACAGAAACGGGAGCAAACGAGCAGCAGCTCTGCAAGTATGTTGCATTCAGCGCCTTCGCCCGGAACTAGACGCACCGGCTTGCTTTATGTGCACGGCGCGTTGTCACATATTCCGGCCACATAAAAAACACATATGTATGTATACATATAAATATGTATAGTTTGTATGCGTGTGCGTTTGGTTTTTTGGGTAAAGTGTATTTTTGTTAGCTTGTGGGTGGAGCTGGAGGGCAGAACATCGAAGGCCCAACTGCCGGAATCTGGCCTGGAGACAACAAATCTCAGTTGGAAGCCTTTTGCTAGCCATTTTTAGGAGAAGAGGAGTGAAGTGAAGGCCAGAAAGTGAGGAAAAGAACAAAATTTTTTACAAAAACCCAGAAAGAAGAAGCAGCGTATAGAGACAAAGGTGGATTTCGAACAAATTTTATTTATATAAAAATTTTAAAACTTAATTGTTGCAAAAGTTGTTGAAAAGTGTAAGCTGTAAGGAAAGTAAGGAAAATTCCAGTTCGAATTGTCATGAATTCGTGCATCAAAATTCCCTCATGGAAGATGGAAAATTTTAAATTTCAAAAGTTTATTAGAAAACCCTACCAAATTTTGAACAAATTTTCCGCAACAAAATTCGTTGTCGCTGCGAACAGAAACAACAACAACAAAATGCAAGGGCAGAGCAGCATGTGCAGAGCTACAAAATATACAGATACAAGATACATAATGTATCTGCGACCGGCTTCAATTAGAATATGTATTCGTGAAATAAATCTGTTTCGGCAGTAAATTCACGCATTTAGATTGAAGAGGAACTAGGAGGGGGAGGATAATTGAAGCAAAAGAGCAGAAACAACCACAAAATGTTCGGCAGAGTTTGTGTAGCAGAGGGGTAGATACAAAACCAGTGCGGAAGTTGGAGCAGGCAAAAAACGACGAGCCTCCATGGCTTCCCAATGCAACAGCACTCAAAGAGAAGAGCTAATTGAAAGGGGAAATGCCGCGAGAACTGAGACATGAAAAGAAACTGAGCGAGCGCGCAAGAATACAACAAAGAGTATTAATATATGTATGTATATATGTACATATCTATCTATATTAACACTCTTTGCATGAAGCTTCGAAGCGACTCAAAATGAGTGCGAATCGCGCGCGCTCAAACTAAGAGTATCCTTTTAATGCTCTTTGAATCGAAACTTGTGATTCTGCTCAGTTTTTTTGTTACAATTCTCGCAACCTCTAAATTTTTTTTACAGTTTTATAAAAAACAAGGCTCTTTTATGTGCGCAGCATACACTCATTACATACATTCTGCTCTTTATATAATTCTCATTATAATTCTGTTCACTCTCTCAACTACCCCACCGTCGCTCTTGCCAAGGCTGTAGAATCTGTAAAGACCGTTCAGAAAGCAGCAGCGGCACATTCTGGCACTCTTCATTTCCTACTTGCAAGTTGCAACTCGCTGCTGGGGGCCAAAATTCTCTAAGGGAATCTTTGGCTGGGGGTAAAATCATCTGTTTCTACAGTCGCAGCAGCAGAAGGGAACACGAATTGCGCTTGGCAACCGAATCGACTCAGCTGGGCTCGCTTTGCAGCGACTGCGGCTGAACAGTAAAAACAGGTCAGGATGATGAAATTTGTGACAAGGCGACCTTACCTCATATCTGGCGCTCGATCAAAAGAAGAAGCTGAAGATCGAGACTGGACCGAGTTGGGTTGCTGCTGGCAATTGTGGGCCTCCATGGGATACCATTGACTGATTTTGTTGTTGTTTGGAGAATGCCAGAATTCACGCATACAAAAGCTGATGTTGCCAGGTGCCTGCACATGAGTGTGCCGTTGCCTGCTCACCCTCCTATCCGCACCCTCTTCACTTCTCATCAGCATTCTGGATCGTGACCGTGAATGTGTGCAGTGCTGCGGTCTGATGATGAAATACGATCGCTCGTTTTATTTCGTTTCGGTCTTAAACCGCATTCGAGTTTCGAGTGGCTTTTTCCTGTACATTTTTTTTGTCAGTTTCACCTTTTTTATGCCTTTGTTTTATTTTTCAAATATTTCGTTTAAATTTGATAGTCCGACGCGGGTACTGCATAAAATCGAAGATCGTATGATCTAATGAGGAGATGAGAAGATGAGAAGGAGCCCGCAGCATTGCACCGACCCGCATGCGACAGAATCCCCTAATCACGTCCTGCTTTTGTGATGAAAAGAGAGCAAATTATTTGAAATTTAATTTTAATGTAAAAAATTTAAAGCATCCAAAGTATTTGACACTTAATCCTAAAGCATGAATGTGCAACCCTACTGCAAGCCGAGTCGACTAACATCGCCTTAAGATGACGACACAGATATGGATCTAATGAGCATTAAAGACTAACTATAACCTTCGCGAATCAAGTTTCTGACTCTGAGCCTACCTGGCATACTAAGCTGTTTTTGGATACATATGTATGTACATACTTATGTACAAAGGAGCTGGCAGTTTCATTTACAAGTTGCTTGTGGAAGACGTGGGTAGAGTAAAATTTTGACTGAATTTTTTTCGACTTAAGAGACTATAAATTAGTGTAGCTCCCTACATCAGCTTCACATACAGTGTTATACATGCAAAAGCAGAACTGCAGTCGGACACACACACATACATACATACATATATTAGATACATATGGCTTCATTTGCCTCAGCAGGGAAGTTCCAAATTTACATATGGATTTTTTTGGGAAATTTCCACTTTCTTTTCTGAAGCACTTCAGGCGCGATTTCAAGTTCTTAATTAGCCAAATATTTAGCATACAGACTGCAAACTACCTCGAAAGGGTTAATATCTCTAATGAAATCTATTCTCTGAATATATATTTTATAGCAACAGTGGGAAGTTTTACATTTTCCGCAGTCTTCTTCGCGGTTTTTTCCTTAATATATAAAATGGGAAATTTCCACATATGCTGATATTCTTCAATGGCCAGCTGAGCAAAAAAACCCCAAATTAAATGTCACTAAATTCCCGCTGCCTGCGTGCGGACGCACACAACTTCAGGCACTTCGGCGGATATTTCCAGCTTTAAACTGTTGTCTGTGTTTTGCTGCTGGCCTGGAAGCTTGTTGCTATGCGCGTTGCGGATCGGCGGATCGGCGCATCGCTTGCATTCGTTTACTCACAGCTACGCTGCGGGGTCGTAGTGGAAGCAGAAGTAGGAGGACGCGGCTAATTAACTTAAACTTCTTTTCGCAATTATTGGATTGCGCCGCGTCATTGTTTCCACTTAATGGCGATTTGAGCACTTTCCGTGGAAAATGAAAACCGACGCGGAAAAACAGCGCAGGCACTTTCTGTGACCGCTGCATCCATGTATCTATCAGGCACTAATCCCACACAATCCGTAGACCGTACGCCTACAAGTAGAAACTCACGTGGCCAGGTAACAAAAATGCAAGAACCACAGGCAATTCCTGGTTGCTCTTCCTGCTTATGGCGATGTTTGCGTCTGCGGGATTTTACGCGTAGCCCGCGTAGCCGGCGAGCACTGCATGCCCCGCGGTTATTTTTCCCGACACCTCGTTCGTCACTGCTAAAGGCAAGCGTTTGTAGCGTAGCAATTGGGCAACATATGTTGCTTCATATAGCGAGCAGTTTCTCAGGAACAAGCTACTGCATTGTAGCATTTGTGTGGAACAGATTTTCACGCTGCGGCATAATTTTGAATAAACCAAGCGTAGGCAGTGCAGCCATGTCTACAGGAAGCTTCAAATGTAGCACGTAACCAAGTACTAAACATCTTCTAATCGAAGAAGATTACCCTTCTAGAACTCAACACATACTACTTTAGGTATACATACATACATACTATTATGTACATAAGCATATTTATCTATCTATAAAACACCCTTCTAGTAGTTAAAAGGATGAAATATTGAAGAGATACTGCCAGGTGAAGCATGAACCGACTGAAACTATCTCCGATTTGGAGATATGTACATACATACATATGTATGCATTCCATTTGAACGCTTTAACTTTGGTTTCCTTTTCGTATCCGTCAAAGAACCTCTAATAAATGAAGCTGATGTGTACCTTCAAGCTTTCTCTTTGACCACAATGTCTATTGGTTAATTCTTGAGCTTGATTGCTCATCAACGATTCGGCTGTAGGAAAATAATTTCATCATAATATGAAGATGGCCGTTAGAATATAAAGCTGGCGAGTTAGCGTTTAGCAAAAGACTAAGTTTCTTTAATGTCAAATTATTGAAGATTCACTTCTGCTGAATTAGTCTACTTACTTACTTCTATTGCAAAGCAGTCGTTATCTGCCGATCTTCATTAAATTGGCTTAATTTTAAAATTTAAAAGAAGGCACCATTTCTAATTCGGCACAATCAAAAACGAAAACGAACACGATGCCCGATTAACGATCGGCGATTAAAAATTTTTATGCCAATATATGAAATGATATGTTGACCTTGGCCGTTGAAGGTGTCGATGATTAATCGTCTGTTGTCCGTTGGTGATAACATCGAAGAAGTTCGCAAAATTCTGATGCAATGATAGCAGCGATTAGTGCGGGTCGCGCCGTGCTCGAGCAGCCGAATCAGCCGATTCAGCTGGCGACGTGGGGCACACACGCACACACACATGCAAGCGGCAGGAGTCAGCAAACAAGTTGAAACATGCACGACAGTTTGGGCAACTTTGTATGAATTGTGTGCGAGTTGTTTTTATGTGCAAAGTTGTTTTTGTTTTCTAAAGAGTGAGAAGCAGAGCCAAAAAGAAAACTACTCGAGAACCGAATTCATTGCAAGCAGAAACGAGCGATCGTATTTCATCAGACCGCAGCACTGCACACATTCACGGTCACGATCCAGAATGATGAGGAGAAGTGAAGAGGGTGTGCTGAGAAGGGTGAGCAGGCAACGGCACACTCATGTGCAGGCACCTGGCAACATCAGCTTTTGGCTTTTGCATGCGTGAATTCTGGAATTTTCCAAACAAAAACAAAATCAGTCAATGGTACCCCATGGAGGCCCACAATTGCCAGCAGCAACCCAACTCGGTCCAGTCTCGATATTCATCTTCTTCTTTTGATCCAGCACCCCAGATATGAGGTCCGCGCTGTCGCAAATTTCATAATCCTTGGCCGCTTCTGCTGTTCAGCTGCAGTCGCAGAGAAGCGAGCCCAGCTAAGTCGATTCGGTTGCTAAGCGAAGTACGTGTTTCCTTCTGCTGCTGCTGCTTCTGCGAGCAAAGAGAACCTCAGCTCCGAGTGGCAAGAGTTCAAAATGTTCAAAGAAAAATTAAGTAGAGGAAGTACATGTAGTTTGAGCAGATTCTCCAATCGGTGGAAAATGCAACGGGCAATGCAAGTGAGCGCGCAACGAAATTTGGAAAGAGCAAGGAAGTGCGAGCACTGTGAAAGAGAGCGCAAATGTAAGCAAAAATGAATAGATGAAACAGCAGAAGAGCAGAGCGTATAGGTTCGAGCGAAATCGTACCGAGAACGAAATCTGCTCAATAGAGAAAGATTTGAGTGCAAAGTTTATAAGAGCGTTGCTACTCTTTAAGAGTGCGTCTCACTCTCAATAAATTGCAAGAGAAATATATAAAAAGAGTGCGTATACAGTGAGTGAAAGAGTGTGGGTATGAGTTTATATATTCCCACTCACTTCGAGACAAGTCTTGGCTTCGTGCTCACATGTGAGCGAAATTTTGTGCGCGCTCTGCTACCTTTCCGCTGTTCTGCTCACGGCATAGTCGCGCAGCTCTCGGTCTGAGTACTTTCGCATTGGAAGCCATGGAGGCTCGTCGTTTTTGCCTGCTTCAACTCCGTCACTGGTTTGGTGTCTACCCCGCTGCTAAACCAGCTCAACCGAACATTTTCTTGTTGTTTCTGTTCTTTAGCCTCCCCCTTCTAGTTCCTCTTCCATCCAAATATGTGTATTTACTGCCGAAACAGATTTATTTCACGAATACATATTCTAATTGAAGCCGGTCGCAGATACATTATGTATCTTGTATCTGTATATTTTGTAGCTCTGCACATGCTGCCCTGCCTTTGCAAGTTGTTGTTGTTTTTGTATGGCTTTGCAGCGACAACGAATTTTTTTGATCGAAATTTGTTGAAAATTTGGTAATTTTGTTTGGTTTTCTTGACAATGTTAGCAATTAAAATTTTCCTCTTGCCCCTGAGCGTTTCTTTGTGAACATGCCAACGATTTTTCAGCAACTTGTATGCATAATAGGCAAAAATCACCTTGGGAGTAGTTTGAAAATTTTTTTCTTTTAAAATATGTACATATGTATGCCCGAAATCCATTTTTGACTCGGTACGCTGCTTCTTCTTCCTGTGTTTTTGTAAACAATTTTGTTATTTTCCTTACTTTCTTGGCTTCATTTCACTTTTCTTCTTCTGCAAATGTGTAATAGCAAACGGCTTTCAACTGAGATTCATTGTCTCCAAGCCAGATTTCGGCAGTTGGGCCCACCCCTCCGCTTCACCCACAAGCTAACAAAAATACACTTTACCCAAAAACCCAAACACACACGCATACAAAGTATACATTATATGTGTGTTTTTTATGTGGTCGGAATATGTGACAGCGCGCCGTGCATATAAACCAGGCAGTTTCGAGCCGTTTCGGGCGACGGCACCGAATGCAATTTACTTGCAGCGCGTTTCCCCCGATCCTGTGCTGTTGCCGTTGCTGCTGCTGCTGCTGTAAAGTGTGGCCGGCCTGCTTCCTTGTTCTGACAAGTCACGTACGCCAGCGTCGCTGTGCCGCGCCGGCATAGAGCAAATGACTCCTGCCACGTTCGCTCGTTCCCTACTGCTGTTGTTCTTTCGTGCTCGCCCTGACTCAGCTGTTGTGCAGGGCGACTGCAGCTGGAGAGCAGCTCAACAGCACAGCTGAGCAGCGCGCTGCAATGTGGCATGAAGAGAATCGAGTCGTGAAGGGATAACGGGGCGCAGCGCTGCTCAAAGGTGAGTGAGTGCGTATGTTGGTCATATGTAAAAACAGCTGATGGCAGTGATCCGCGAAAGAGTGTGGCTGGAGGGGTTCTATGTCATATGTACATGGCCTCAAACACAGTCGCGCTCCCTGGCCCAACAGCACAGGGCAAACCTATTGCAAGACAAAGAGCCACTTTCATCAGCCAAAACAGCACATCCCGAACTAAGCGAAGCAGCAGCAGCAGCGCTGAGGCTGAGCATAGGCTATTGACAATTTGTGTTGTTGTCTTGCTTATGGCGCTCTTACTCGCACTTATACTCATTTCCATGCAATTGAGTCTCTCTGCTCGGCACTGAGCAATGACAAAGTAAATGCTCACAGCCGAAACGAAATGTTTAGTTGAGTGTGCATACTTTGCCAGCTACTTTGGTGCAAAAGCTAAAGCAATAACAACAACAACAATAACAACACAAGCGCATACAATGTAATGCAATGTGCCGAAGAGCAGCGGAGCGCGAGTGGGAAAGGGTGTGCGCACTATACTCGTATACAATATACAACAACACTACGCCACTTTGTACTTGTAGAGGGAGCTGCCTACGTGAGCAGCGACCGACCGAGCCAGCCAGCCTCTGAGAAAAAAACGTTATATGCACTGTACTGTAGTATATACACACACAGGTACATACGTACATCGCTCATTCGTTGCGCGCTCATATGTAGTACACACTACTCGTCGTGCACTGCTGCCGTCGTGCACTGATGTAAGCGTTTGTGTGTGTATATGGTCATTTCGCACCGCTGTTTGGGGCGAACGAATGAGCCACTGTACGAGCGCACGTACGAACGGAAATCGTATAAATACGCTGGCCATGGAGCCGGTTTGCATAGTAGCTTCGAAACACTGCAGAGGTACGCAACGGCAGCAAAGAAAAGAGCGAGCTCTTACAAGCTGAAAAGAAAACTAAATATAACGAAGCAGAACATATTTGTTTCAAGAAGAATTCTATACACAACCAAAAATAAGCAGAAAATTTCGCTGGTACTTACACGTTCAAGAACTTTTTGTGAAGCTGATGAAAAATTGCCATTTAAAAAAAAAATAGAGCAGTAGCAGAAAACGGACCAACGCCATTTAAAGTGATAAATTAATTAAAATATTATAAAGAGAAAAGAGTGCTGTGATTTCAACTACAAAAGAAGATAATTTTTATTTTAAAAGTAAAGCAAAGAAATTTTATTGTAAAATTTTCTAATACGGCGAAGTAAATAGCAAGAGCCGCCCCAAGCAAGCAACCAACAAGCAAGCAAGCAGCAAAGCAATTCTGAGGAAGAAAGCCAAGCAAATTTTACGAAATTCACACAGAAGAAGATATATAAAAATTGATATTGTGATAGCAAGTGACAAAGCAAAGTGATAGAACTACTCCTTACCAACTTCTATAACAACAACTACTACTACCAGCCAATTACCACGTCCCGCTGTAAACGGAAAGTAATTTCCGTCCAATTTGGTAGCAGTTGGAGAAAAGAAGTCCTCAGTTACGCAGGAGTTGCGAACGCAGCGCTTCCAAGAGCAATTTTAAAAGCGCTAAGAAGCGATTGAAGGCGCGTATCCTTGAGATACGACGTTGGGCAGTTTGAAGATACTATTTTTATTATTACAACAACAGAAGACATTTTTGCAAAAATGGAAGTACTTGCTGTGCAGCAACAATACCAGACACAGTACGGCCTGCTTGGCTCCAATAAAGTGAAAGGTGAGTTTCGAAAAATTGCATTATGAATTATATTTTAAAGGAAAACGTTTAAATGTGGTATAAACTAAAAAGCAGAAATGAAGAAAAATTTGCAAAAATTGTACAAATTTTCAAATAAGCTAAAATGAAAAAATCTGCAATTTGAAAATAAATTACAGAAAATCGTAAGCAGAAAATAGCAAAATTTCCAATTTATTAAAATTCAGCTAAAATAGCACATAAACAGCAAAGGGAACTAGCAAATTAAATTAGCATCTGAGCAAACTAAAATTGAAGAATTTTAAAATAATTTCGGTAAATCGCATTCAACTTGAAAATATTTGAAAATATTTTTCAATGTTTGACTTCAATGCATAAGATTAATTTTCAATTTAACTTTTTTGCTTTAACTTGAAATTTTTATTTTCAATTTGAATTTTTGATATTCTTTGAAAATTTGAATTTTCAATATTACTTAATTGCATTTTTAATTTTCTACCTGAATTTTGGATTTTCTTTTATGGATTCAAAAATTTTTATTTCATGTGCAATTTTAAATTTTACTTGAAAAATTTTAATTCAACTTGTAAATTAAGATTTGATTTGCAATATTTCCAAGCCAAAAACTGGCAACAGCGAGGCCGTGCCATGTTGCCACATTTCATGTGTTCGTAAGCGCTCGCTTCTCATATGGAGAAACAGAAAATCTTTGTTAATTTAAACAAATTTATAAAAACGATAGCTTTTTTTATTTCTGCTGCCTCTTATCTTTCAATTTGTATGCGTGTGTGTGTGCGCGCACTGCTGTGCTTGTTGGCTTTTATACATTTTCATTTTCGTTTCGCTGTTTGCTCATTTTTTCGTTATTTTTTATTATCGCTCAACGTTTGCACAACATGCCGCGGCACTTACCTTGTTGCCAAGCGGCTGTGCGGCTCTGAGTGACGGCCTGGCGGTTCGACCGACGAACTGGCGAACAGACAGACCGGCACACTCGCCCTCAGTCAGTCGTTCTGCGACACGCTCGCTCGTTGAGATATGAGCAGGCGGCCGTGCGGCTGTGGCTGTTGTTGGCAGTGGCAAGTCGAGGCAGGTCGGCTGAGTGGCTGCTGGCGAGCGGCGCTGGCTGACTAGCTGACTGCCTGGCAGCATGTGCATGCGAGCACGTTTCAAGCAACTTTTTTGTTTATTGATTTGTGGCAAAAAAGGCAAAAAGTTTCCAGAAGAATTGTAATATGCAATCAAAGAGTATATTAATATAACATACTCTTTGATGCAATTTTTTCGACTAATGGCGTAGCTTTTAAAGTGCAATTTTGCAAATTGATGATTAAATGAAAATTGAAATTTTAAAGGCATACAATTTCTGTGCTTTCAGGTAATTTAAATAAATTTTGCTTTATAAAATTCTGCTCTACTTAAAAATTTGAACTCAATTTAATTAGCAATTACATATCTGCTTTTTCATTAATTTTTTTACCAATAAGTTTGAAAATTAGCAAAATTGAATTTTTCACCTAAAAAGAATCTGTAACATTTTATTGATCAAAATTGATTTTTCTACATTTTCGTTGTTTTTCTTCATTTTTTCGCCATTTGCCATGCACATATTTATTTATAATTGTATTTCAAGTTAATTTTTATTATGTATTTCCAAGCCATTTTATTCAATATGCGCCTCTGTTCTTTTTCGCTATTTTGCAGATTGGACCGACACATTAACACCGCCGCAAACGCCACCAACAAAAGCAAATAACACAACAATAAAAAATACAAAAACAACAAACACACAGAGCAACTGCTCCAACGTATCAGCGCCACCATATCTACAAAATAACACCACCAACAAAATGAAAAACAGTATTAATAAAAAATCCAAACGCACAGCCGCGGCGACAACGGCATCGGCAGTGGAAATGGCCATGCCATGGACAATGGTTGGCAATGCTGCCAGCAGCAACAACAACAACAATGGTCTCAGTGTTAAGAAAATCTCCAGCACCACTAGCAGCTCCTCGAATGTGGAGGAGCAAACGACACCCAGTTATTACCCCTACACGCCGCAGCTGAATAACCTCTTTTACTGTGATAATATCGATGCGGCCGCCGTGAATGAGCTGTCGTTGCGTCTGCTCGACGAGCTGCGCGCGGCCAAGTCGCGACATCTGACCTGCACAGAAGTCTCCCTACCCTGTGATCTCACGCCCAGAATAGCGGCGGAAATAATACGCGTCTCTGAGCGCGAACCGTGCGGCATACGCGGCTGCACCATCTACATTGAATTCGAGGACGAGCCGAACAATTCGCGACGCATTGCCACACTCAAGCTGGATGCCGAGACGGCATCCACATTCGAGGTGTATCTGACACTGCGACAGGATCATCGCGGCTGGGCGGCGCTGCTGCCGCAATTCATGAAGAGTTTGGCGCGCACCATCACCATCAGTCCGGAGTTCACCATCACCAAGCATAAACTGTATGCGCCGCAGCGAAGCAGCAGCTATAGCTACAGCAGCAGCAGCAGCACGGCCGCCATATCAACGCCTTCTTCGTGATGTGTGCTTGCTTGGAGCAAGTTGTGCATAATGTTGTAATTGTAAGAGCAATAAGCTTGTTGATGGCATGTTGTTGAAGCAACATCAACAACAACAGCAACAGCAGGCAACAGACAAACAGCAACAACAACAATTAAGCATACACCGCAACGAGGAAACGTTGTACTTTTGAAACCAGCCCACCTACACTTTACACACACACAACACATAGCATACATACATATATACAACTCATACAAACAAACACACACACACACACATACACATTAACAGCTACACTTTTACATTTCGATAACTCAAAAAATGATAATTTTTATTATCGCGCATACAAAACACACACATACACCCCTCACACACACGCGCGCATATATATATAACATATGTATGTATGTGTCACCACCCATACAGCACACATTTGTAGTTGTGTAAGTGCAAACAATTTTTTTTATTAGAAATGCTATTACTTGGCAATTTAAGTTCGTTTTTGAATTAACAAAAAGGAGTGACCTCCTTTCTCGTGGAGCTCCCAGTCGCGCTCCCTTTTCTGAGAAACCAGCAAAATTGCGAGCAGGCAAAAAGTTAAACTTAACAAAAAATTGCAAAAAAGCTAAACGTGAAATTTTCGGATGGCGGCCACGCCCACAGCGTATATGTTATTGCCTACACGCAGGCATGTATATACCATCGGCCTGGCTCATATCTCAAACTCATGAAAATGTGATACTGTTTAAGATGCTAAGTTTTAAGCTGAGAAAGAAATATTCAAGCAAAAAAAATTTTAATTAAACAAGTTTTTAAAAGCGAAAATTGCTGCTGTTTGAAAAAAAAATGCACCTGCTAAAAGTTTTGGCCAAGCAGCAGCAACGAGGAAAAACACACGAAACGAACAGTAACAATTAAAATACAAATTTTAAAGAAAAAAAATAACAAATTGGCTTTTAAAAATTTTCAAAAAAAAAAAAAAAAATTCCAAAAAAAATAAATTTAAAAAAAATGTAATTTTTTTCTCGGTGTAATAATTTGCGATAACAAATTACAAATTTGCTATATATATATTTTAAACAAAAAAAATTTAAAATAAAAACACAAAAACATTATTACCTTATAACTAAGGCATATTTGAAATTTAAAGAATTTTTTAAATTAAAAAATTTTTTAAACGAAACTTGCAAATGTTCTCATTACAATTACACACAAACACACACACACACATACAAATATATACACATGAAAATTTAATACATACACATTACGCGCATAAAAGTAAAGGTTAAAAAAATAAAGCAAAAAATTATGATATTCATAAATTTCCAAAAAAATTCAAACATTTTTCAAAAAAATGCAGCAATTTATAAAAAATGCGCTGCAACAACAAATTTCTTAGTGTTATACATATGTTTAAACGTAAAAAACAGCAAGTAAATATTTATTAAAAAACAAATCAACAACAACAAAAATGTGCATGTATTAATTTTTTTACAATTATTATTATTACTATTATTAATTATTAAAATACGATTATTATTATTACTACTATTACCATGTATTAATGTTAAGTTTTTTATTTTATTTTTAATTTAAAAAATTTATAACCAAAACAAACAACAATTTGTGAGAAACAAAACAAAAAACACTTAAAAAACAAGAAAAATAATGAATTTTTTACAGCAATTTTTATTTTCACAAGATTGTTGTAGAAATGTCCAAAAAATAAAGAAAAGCAATTTTTCAATAAAATAAAATTCAACTTACTTTTTACTGCTACGATTTGAGGGGGAGAGGTGACTACTTTGGCGAAAGGGGGCCAATTTGTAGTGTTGTGATTTTCTGCTTTTCTTGCGCCGTTGATTTAACTGAAGTTCGAAAATCGTGCTTGCTCATTGAAATTGAAAATTTGATGTTGCATTTGCCAGTGTGTAGTTTTAGAAATTCCAAAATGCGCCTTCCAAATGGCATTTTGAATATGGAAGCTATGAAGAAATTTCGAAATGGCATTTTCGAATGCGTACTACTACTGATGTTCTGGATTTTTCTTACTTTCACGACACCAGAAAAATTTAAAATTACATTTTCGCAAGCGCAACTCCGAAGCTGGAAAGTTCTTCTTTTGTAACAAAAAAGACTCGAAATGGCATTTTCGATGGTGAGAAAGCTCAGCGAGTTAAGAAAATGTGTTTGTCTCACATAAGCAAAATTCGTAGTTGCATTTTTCGAAGTGAAATGTGAAGTTTTAAAATGCATTTTCGCAACTGCAGTTTCGGTAGTAGAGTTTCATAGTTTGAAAATCAATCTTTGCTAAAAAAAATTTCATTTCGAATAAGCATTTCTGAATTTTCCTTTTTATAAAATTACGATATTTGAAAATTCAACTGTTCGTTACAACGAAAAGTTCGAAGTTGCATTTTCGAAATTGAAATTCTGGCGGTATCGCCGCTGCCAAGATATGTAAACTCTTAGATTTCGATGGTATAGCTGGCAATTGCCAAACGGGTGTCGGGTCAGCCTGCTTGTAGCAATCAAATGCTTCGTCTATCCCTTCTTCATCATCAGACCCACTTTGGCTGAGAGAGTCGCGGTAACATCTTCCTTGATGCGATCGACGATATCGAAATCATTGGCATACGCCAAGAGCTGGACACTTTTATTGAAGTCCTTTTAATTAATAAAAGAAAATTAACTAGAAAGCTTTTTTCGAAATGCACGCAAATTCGAAATTGTTGTTGTCGACTAATTTGCCCTAGTGACTTGTTCTTGTATCATCGTGCTTTGCTGTGGTACGAGTAGCTTGATAGTCACAGCTCGACTTTAGACTAGGCAAGGGGTCGGCAAACTCTTGAGACGCAAAAGCCAAAAGTTACAATTTTCAACATAGACACTAGGCTCCATCTCCACTGAGGCCAAGCGCCAATATTCAGCGTCAGTCATTGTCTTCATGCATACATTTTTTTTTGGCAGAATGCTCGTAATTAATGAAAATAATTAATGCAAGTTGGCAGTGAGTCACTAGAAGTCATTTCTTGTTGTCAGCCTGAATGAAGAAGGCTGGCAGTTTTTTGATTTTTTGCCAAATAATCGAAATAATGTGAAATTCTGAAATATGCGCTGACCTTTGCACATGTGTATGCTATATAGAGATAAGCATATATGTATGTATGTAGTAAGGATTTGCGTCATTGTCTGAAATTCCGAATTTGCCGAATTGCTTAGCAGAAGTTGGAGCAGCTCAAATGCTTGTCTGTCTTTAGTTAGTAGCAGAGTTAGTAACAGTTGATTTTGCTTACAAAATAAAAAAAAAGCAATCAAGTGCGAGTCGGGCTCGCTCACTGAGGGTTCCGTACCAGAAATACCCTTTTTTGCTTTCGAATTTAGTTTCTCTTTGCCTGTCTGGCCACACAATTTTCGACATTTTGGCCTACATCTCCCGATACCCCACTCGATATAAACAACAAAAATTTTTTTCTGAGGGGGTCATCTTAAATTTAAAAAAAAATTTTAAAATTAAAAATTCGAAAAAAGCTGCACCCTTACGGTAATGCGTGATAAAATACCTAGTAACTCCGATTTGATAAATTTTTTAGCTCGAGAAATGTGCTGAGCGTGTTTGTCTGTTTTCTTAACTATATCTTTCTAACCCGTTTACATAATATAAAATCAAAAATACGTTTGGAATCCATGGACGTAGCCCTTTCTAATGATACCCCACTCGATATAAACAACAAAAATTTTTTTCTGAAGGGGGTCATCTTAAATTTTAAAAAATTAAAAAATAAAAAATTCGAAAAAAGGGGCAGCCATTCAGTCATGCGTGATCCAATACCTAGTAAGCCTGATAATATCAAAATTTTCAGTTGAGAAATGGCGTGCGCAGATGGGATCATGTGGGGACAGGCCTGTTTTTTTCACCTTTTTAACTATATCTTTCTAACCCGTTTACATAAAATAAAAATAAATTACATTTTATAATCTATGAACGTAGCTTTTTCTAACAATACCCCACACGATACGTTTTAAAAATATTTTTATTTTTTTTTGTCCGACCCGAAAACCTTTAAAAATTATAAAAAAATATTTCTAAAAATATTTCTTAAATTTTTATAGCGAAAATGTGTTTAGGTAATTAAGACCTAACATCGTGCAAAATTTCAGGTCTCTACGAGGAAAATAAGGTCGTTTTATATACACACTCCCAAAACAAAAGTGACCTTATAAGTGTTTCCGTTTTTTTCCTTTTAGGGGAACGGAGCCCTAAAAAAGAAACTATATTAAGATTTGCTTAATACAGCACTTTCCTATGCGAGTGTGCCGTCTTTTCCAGCTAACGACTACGGTTTCTTCTGTAATCGGGGGGGTTAAGAACTGACCAATTATGCTCCATTTAAAATCCTACACTTTACTAAAAGTTGGGCAAGATTTCAATAAAATGCAATTTTCTTATCAGCACAGTGGGCAAATTACTGTCTGCGTGCTGTTAAATTTTCTTATTCCAACAAAGAGGCAGCATGTACTTCAGCGCAAGTTTAAAGATCAGCCAAATCATTTGACAATAATGTATAATTGATATATAGTAATTATTTTATAAAACTGGCGTAAGTACTGAAAGGCTGTAATATTTCTCAAATCTGTAAAAGAAGAAAGTTATTAACATAAGTAAATCAATTAGCAAAGCTCATTTCTACTTACAAAGAATGCGGCAATTGCAGCGGGTTCGCAGAGTCTCGCAAATTCTTGCGCAGTGGTGCAATATTTTGGTTTCCCTCTTCATGCACTACCAAGCGAAAAGTATTACCGATAATTTTTCACAAAATTTGTGCACTTTTTTAACTTTTTTTCAAACAAATTTTGCATATTATGAACTTATATTTTTGACAGCTCAAAACAGCTGTTTTCGAATATTCGAACTTCTTCTACCAAATTTTGCTTCTGCCAGGGAGATTAGAATAGCAGTAACTCTCTCTCCCACGAAAAATTAAACTCTTAGCAACAAAACTCTCAGGGAATATTCAGAATCGAACTGAATATTTTAACTCATTAATTTCCATACTTTTTCTTTACGACACCTTTAGTAAGAATTTTCATAAAGTTTTCGAAAAAAATGCTAACTAGTAGGTAGGTCATAGTGCACGCGGCCTGAAAGGCTTATTGTATGGTTGTGTATGAAAGACACTGACCACTTTTTGCTGCTGTAGCGTAGCGCCCTCAGTCGATTGTAATACCCCAACTTTTTGACACATATATTTTTTTGCAAAATCGTCATCATCAGTTGTTGCCAGGTGAATTGCTATCAAAAGCAAGAAAAGACCTTGTCCAAGCGACTTTGTAATTTTATATGTCGGATTTATAAGCCCATATTAAAGTTTTGTTGTGTCTTATCTGTTCTTTTTTTTGAGCTATCAATTTCTTGCTTTTTTCGTTTGCTGGCAATTTAAACAACAACAAAAGTTGAATACGAAAATCGAGTTTTATATTTATTATTGTTGTTGTTAATGTGAGTCTTGTGTCATTTTTGTCACAGCTGCATTAAGTCAATAATTCATTCATACATTTTGTGCTCACTCAATCATTCAGTCAGTCATTCGCTCACTCTTTCAGCCATTCGTGCACCGTTTGGCAATATATACGAATATTAAAAATATTTATGATCTAGTCTATCCTACTTGAGGAACGCGGCGCTGCCAGCATTGTGTACCAAGTGCCATTAGCGCAAACAGGATATTCCGCTTTTGGCACAGTCGTCAGAAGTGGTTCTTCCTTAACCCATTATAATTCAAAGCTTGTTTGTAGCTGTTAGAATCTCGAATCTTTGGGAAGAGCTTCGATTTTGTATGAGCATGAGTCACAATGTGAACTTAAAATGTAGTGAAAGTTGCTATGCATTCGTTAGCTCATCTTTCTTATAAGATAAGAAGGTACTCGCGATGTTCTTGAAGTCTAAATGCTGCCATTTTTATTCCACTGCACACTCGGTTCTTTTTTGCAGTACTTTCAAAATTCACTTATGTATTTCGCTGATAAAGTAGCCAAAAAGGAACGTGTCGATTAATGGACAACATATGTACATATATACATACATACATATGTATGTACATGTTAAATTTTTCAAAAGTCAAGAAGAAAAATTAAAAATTTGAGACAATTTAAACAGTCAGTATATTCACATCGACTATACATGCCTAAATTCAAAACATAATTGCAAATAGGATATGAAAGTACGAGCATGCCTGAATGTAGAAATTTGTAGAGTATCTAACCTCTACATACCTAGAACCATATTTTAAATTTTACAACTTAGCAATTTATCGTCCTTCGATAAGAATTGGATATCTCACTTTCCTGAAACTGGTTGAACTGAAGCTGAGTGAAATGAAACCTTTTAAATGACGTTTGATGCTCTTAAAAGGAACTCCACGTAATATTTTCTTATAGTACCATTAGTCATGAGTTAGTCGTAACTGAACTTAGCTAAAGCGGACCTGCTATATGGAAACTCTGTGTATGCGAATACTCAAGACGTAGGTTAGGTTAGGTTAAAAAGGCTGTTTTCTGCTAGCGGTAAACCCACCCAGAGGTAGAAGGCCCATTGTGATGCCTTGCATATAAACCCAGTAGATGGAGAAAGCCCAAACCCTTAGGTGTGGGTGAACGATCCTGATTTCATAGCGAATCTTGAAATATCCTCCAGAGGAACACGTACTAATTCTGCCAAGCTATCAAAGAACCATTTTCCCACGAATCGTAGGCGACGTTCCTGTAGTGCTGGACAGTAACATAGAAGATGCTCAATAGATTCTATTTCCTCTTCGCCTCCGTAACTGTTACAGAAGCCACTCCGTGGGACTTGCAATCGGTCGGCCATAACGCCTATGATGCAATGTCCGGTGAGTACCCCTGTGAGTATGCGGATGGAATGTTTATTACTCAAGACGTAACTTAACTTGGAAAATTTTGATAGCTGTTTGCTTCATGCTTCTAAGCTACGAGTTTTCGGCAGCTTAGTTAAATTCTAAATAGCCGGAGTTTTTTTTGCATGTGCAATATCAAATAATATACAGCATATGTATGTATATATATTCTATATATGATGTATATTCTTTGGTAATATATGTACATGTCTTTCGAATGTTCTGATTTCGATATTCTAAAATTCTTCTTTCAATAGATAGCAGCTGCCTTCAGCACTTCTGCCGCCGCTGTCACGAAACGCAAAAGAAGTATCCGGAAATTGAGCTGCCGACTTTGGCCGTTACGTGATCCCTAACCTGCTGTCAACGCATACGCTATCAGTTGCGCCGTTTCTCAAAGTTCCCCAATATTTTTTTTTGGATTTTGCATTTCAGGTTTTTTTTGTGCAAATGTGTGCACTTTCATGCCTTTCCTGCCTTTCGCGCTCGAGCGTGGTATCAAATTTGAATTTTTTATTGCCGAGTTCAGCAATCTTCATTAGAAATTTCATCAGAAATTTTACGTTTCATATTTAAATTTTGTTGTAGTTTGCATTATTTTCGACTTTTGTTGTTGTTGTTGTTGCTGTTTTGTTTTTGTTTTGCGCTGTTCTTTAATTTGCTCTATTGTTTTTGACTATTTTTGTATAAATATTATGACAAAACGGAAATAAATAAAGCAAACAAAATCAAATGCAAAACAACGAAGTAGAAGAAGAAGACAAAGAGCATATCAAAAGCAAAGCTAATGAAATTTATTAAAAATATTTCAACATCTTTTTCTGCATTTCATTTAAATTTATTTGATGCCTTTCGCTGCGCTGCTTCCATTTTTTTCTGGTTTTATCCGGTTTCTTTTCAATTTATTCTATTTATTCTATGAAATTTTTGAAATATTTTATTTTTTTTAATGCGACACGCTCATGTGGGGTTGAGGCGCTATAACGTTATAGACAGTTGTATATAGGCTGATATGACTGTGTCGAGGCCGCTGCGCCTACCGCGGCAGCTGGAGGCGTGTTCGCAGTTGCCGCCAGGCGTGGGTGGCAGCGTATTTGCATAACTGCGTTTAGTCATGCCGGCAATATTTTTCCTTATAAACTAGCAAGCAGTAAAATGTGTTGGGAAATTCTAGAATTTGCACCTGTGTTTGCTCTCTTGCTACTTTTTTGAAATTTTTATCCAACAACATTCATTAATAACTTTTCTGACAAATAAAAGTATACTACATTTTTTTTTTTGCTCAAAAGAATTTTAAATTCATTGTTCCCCTTGCTGAAGTTATAAATAGTTTACAGAGCGTGTAGCGAGTGCTTGTGGGCATGAGGAGGAAATGGGCAAAAGGAGTTATTGTTAAAATTTTAATTACATATTTACTAAATTCGAAGCTTTTGTTCTGCTTCCAATCGTCGAAGAATTTAAATCTTTACTCCTTAGGTCCCTCAGCCGTAAGCACTATAAACTTCTGGTGGGCGTCCAGGTCAAATCTTCTCTGCTAAATACTTGAGTGCGATTGTTCTGAGCGACGACAGCATCTATGAAAACTGTCTGCATGATGAGAATATCCCTATCCTCTTTGCATGTGAGTGTGCCGCCTATTCCAGCTCACGACTATAGATTCTGGAGTCAGACATGGTGACAAATTATGTTCCTTGCCATTAGGCAAAATTATCATCACATCCAACCAGTCCGGACCGTGCCTTTTTTGTACATTTTAAAAAATTTGTTATGGCAAAAATTTCAATAATGATGACGATGTGAAATCGCACTTGGTTCAGTTTCTCGATGATAAACACCAAAAGTTTTACGAGCATGCACTTATGATGCTACACTAAAGATGGCAAAAGGTCATTGATATGATACATTACTGAATAAAGTGATTTCATTCAATAGAAAGATTTATTTATTTGTCAATCCAATAGCATAGATGTCTTTAATTTATTCTCGCTTCTAAGAGCTCAAACACTCCTTGTATTTTGCTAGGCTTCATACTTTTCTTCTTCTTCTGCTTGATTGGTACGTGCAACCCGTTAGCGGGTTATGACCTGACGTAAGGCTTCTCTTCAGACGCCCCTGCTACGCGCGTGCCTTATTCAGTTGGAAATACCAGACTTCATTCTTACCATTTGAAAATCCAAAATTTTCAACATACACACTAAAAATGCTCCTAATTTTAAACATCTACAACCACACCCCGCACCCCCCATTGGCGCTCCACTTCATGTCGGACGGAGACTAACAAATAAATAGCGCAAGTCTGGTTTTAGTTACTTCGGCGAGAGCAATTAATGCAAATATTTGTCTTTTGATAATGGCGAAGGTAGTTTTAATTTTGGCATGTCATTGTTTATACAAAGACATATGGCAACTTTTGATATACGGGATTATTATTGTTGGCATTTTCGAAATAAACATATTTTTTATATGTTTACTTGGCAACATGCGCGAAATATATTATTTTCATAACAAATAAATTGACTCATTTTCAAGCGAAAAGTTTCGAATTAAGTGGAAAGTTTGACTTGAAGTTCTTCTAAAGCAAGCAAGCCCATTTCTGTTATTTGTGTATATACCAAATATTTATTTGATTACTTGCTTTAAGTATACTAATTCTATATATTTAGTATGATTCGTAGATCTGCTTTAGACAGTGGGGAGTGGAAAGGCGCACACGTGCAGAGAAAATCTGATAGGTAGGAAATACGATGAAAATATTTTGAGTAGAGCAGACTTTTTAAGGTGTTTTTAATCATAAGCAGTGAGGCCTTATTTTTCATGAAAAAATTTGTTATGTATTTTTATTTTATAAATTAAAATTTTTTTGACAAAGTATGAAATTAAATAAAATTAAATCAGAATTTCGAATTTTGCGGTCAAATTATTATATTAAATGAAGATAACCTCAAATGATTTCGGAAACTGGAAAATTGAATTCTGATTAGTCAAACTGGTTGCAGGAACGTAAAAACGATTATAGAAAAATATAATTTGATTTCAGAAACGGACAAATTGACTTCAAAAACGTAAATATTCAGGCATGTGATGGAAACCGTACGAATTCAAAACGAAAACGAAATTTCAAATCGTACGAATTCGTTTTACGTGTGATGGAAATCGAACGATTTCATATCAAATGTCGGCATTTCTGTATATTCAACATGAGCAATTCGAAACAATAGAATGCCCTGTGATGAAATTCGGTTTTTACGATTTCATTTCGATTTGAAATCGCACCGAACGACTTGCTCGATTCTGAAAATGAAACATATCACAAGGCAAACCGATTTCACTCGCCTTTTCGTACGATTTCGATTTCCATCACATGCCTGATTGATTTAAAATTTTTAAAATTGATTAAATGTTTGTTAAATTGATATCTTCTTCTTCTTCTTGATTGTGTCAAAACAACCTGTTACAGCGTTACGATCTGACGTAGGGCTTCTCTCCAGGCGCGCGCTTTACAAATTAATTTCAGATTTGTCTAATTGATTTCAGAAAATGTATTCAAACTGCTCAAATTGATTTCGGAAACGCACAAGTTGAACTGAGATTACTCCAATTGATTTAAGATTGATTTATACCCTTTTTTATTTTTGCTATAATTACTTATTTTATTAGTTAAAAGCGCATTTCTAGTTTATAATAACAACTAGAAATATGTATGCATACATATTGTCAACTTTCTACGCTTTAAAGAAAGGCTATAAAAACAAACGACAACATGACATCGAACTGATACTGGACGCGCCCACTTTCAAGCAGCTTCAGCAAAATACTATATATGCTGATATAACATGTATAGTTTTTTATTATATATAGCGCACACTTTAAATATAGTAACCTCAAATGGTATGAAAAATATATACAAACGTTTGTCTACGCTCAAAACGTCTCGTAAACATGATCGACTTTTGATAAGCTAATGACATCATTTTGAAGCTGATATAGAATGTGTGAAGAAGCCAATTAATAAAAGATTAGATTGATTGATTAAGGCACTAAAGCTCTTTACGGAAGGCATATCAAAAGCAGTCATAATCATTTTAAAGCAATTTGTCGAGTATTTTAGAAATACATATGAGCCGTTTATTTTGTAAGTGGTATAAGTCCACTTTCTGTTATTGCGAGATATTTAAATGTTTACATTTCATTCTCAGTGTCACTAATATGAAGAGCTAAAACTTCCATCTCCCAAATACAAGAATCTAAATTTTTTTTACTTTAAATTGTTTACCAATAGAAAGATCATAATAAGTTTTATCTAAAAAAGCCATTATCTACATTTTTGTAAAAAATGGACTTATACTACTTTCAAAATCAAAGGCTCATATTTGCTTTTTTTCTAAAATATGGGTGAAAATATCTTCCAGCTATGTTTGTATAGAGTCAGAGTACAGGAGAGGGGGCTGGGGATAAAATCAAACGAAAAGCCTACAGGTTACTACTCTTTATTTACAATATTAACTTAATTCTACTTGCAGATTTCTCGGGGTCGCACTTCAATTCCCATGACTTGTTACAAAGTGTATTCAAAGAAATAAAACATGATGCGGGTTGCCAGCTTGCCAGCTTGCCAGCTGGATTTGGGTTTTGGTTTGAATAGTCCCAACAACAGCTCTCTTACGAGTATCGGTTTCTACCAGATCAGTTGCAATAATCCGTGCATATCGTTAATGTTTTTCATAATTCTAAATTTTTTCTATTGCTTCGATAAGTGCATTTCTATATTCTGCATCAAATTTTTCAAATCAGCTACTATCGATATCGATTTTATATATTCTTCAACCAGATCAGTTGCGCTACTTTGTGAATATCGCTTGTATGTAGAGCCCGACCAAACGCTCGGTCTCGGTCTCGGTTACCGAACAGTTCGGCCAAAAGGTTCGGGTTCGGTCTCGGTTCGGTCTCGGCTAAAAAAGGCCGAGTATTTAGCCGAACAGTTGAGGAACCAATTGTATAGTTTTAAACAAAATTTAAATTTTTTAATAATACTTTTTATTGATTTTTCATACATCAGATGCTTAATGTAAGTATTTATACCTCAAAAGAATTGGTTTTTATAATAAAATGTATTTTTTCCTAAAAATGTATAAATTTTTTTAAATTAAAATTCTTCTTCTTTTTTTGCATATGTATTCGAAAGGTTCGGTCCCGGTCTCGGTCTCGGCCGAACATTAAAAAAAGGCCGAACGCTCGGTCTCGGTCTCTGTCTCGGTCAAAATTTCGGGTTCGGTCGGGCTCTATTTGTATGCTTGTGACCATTAAAATTTTATATGATTTCGACGATATGTGTGCCTTTAATATTCTACATCGATTTTCTCTATTTATCAACTATCGATAGCGATTTTTTATATTTTTGTAACTTTTTTAAAAAAGCAATTTATTCATTTATTTATGTGGCAAATTGGCAAAACACTTTTATGTGTTCACGCTGCATATTTGCCATGCGAAAACAACAATAAATCACTCATATTAGTACATGTACTAGCCTTCGATAAGCTTTTGCAAAACAATCTGCCGTTATGTGCAATCGAGATTTCGATGCATTCATTCGTTCTTTATCTGTACGTAGATTAAACGATTAAATGCATTTATATGTTGTCACAACAATTTTGCAAGTGCATTCCGAAAACGCGCCGCTGACAACATTTCAATAATTTATAGTGCTGTTAAATAATACAAAATAATACACAACGAAGCAAGCGAAGTGAGTGAAAATTGCAATAATTCAGTGTCGCTATAATCAAGTGGAAATTGCATCAGACAGACGAGAATTTCTGTAATTACGGCAAGAGAACACGTACTCTCATATACATACGTACGTAAGCGTCGATATAGACGTCTATATGATTAAAAGTCGGCTGCTTAAGCTAGCGGAGCTGAGAATTAGCAGAGCGGGCGCGGGTGTTGTAGGTTTACCATGTTTATGTAGACTACTTGCGCACTTCTGCTGAAAATATTCCAAAAAATTTGAAATCTGCTCACATTTAAGCATCAAACTATATTATATATGCACGAGCATAGTTTGCAACAACACGTGAATATTGAAATAGTTTATGTAGCCGCTGTCTGGTTTGTTTACAATTTTACTACGTCGCGTAGAGATAAGCTTAATAGTCTAATTAGTCCAGCGGTGTCGAATTCAATCGTGCCGGATAGCAATTTGCCCAGTTACTCTAACAGCTAAACGGATTGCAGCTGTCAGTCTATTCTTTTTGCTAGTGCTGCCGTATAGTTTTGTGCACAAAAGAAACACACTGTTTATTTTCTTATGAGATGAAATTTTACATTCTTTATTAAATTTATGGCACAGAATTATCATAATTGTTGCTTCTTTATATTGTGTACTACTTTTTTTTAACTAATTTCGTTAACAATATTCGATTTCTTTTGTTGAACTGAAATCGAAGGTCAGTGGCAACAATTTTCTGCAACAAAGTTCACAAGCAAAATATATCGTGAAAAATGAATGCAAACGACGAAATAATTTACTCAATGTGTTAAGTGTTGTGTAAAATGTACGATGTGTACAAATTAAAAGCAAATGAAAGCGCAGGTGGACTGTATTTCCAATAAATATTCGCTTGTTTTAATCAGTGTTGCCATATTACCTCTTGCATAGGAAAAGCATTAATTCTATTTCAATTTTCAATGAATTTTTTGGGTGGCAACATTCATTTCACAGCTGACACGACTTTTGCAGTAGTTCTAATCGACGCAGAAATTTCTACTACTCAATCCGGTCAGAGTAATAGCGAACATTGTGTTCGGGTAAGATAGATTGTGTCAGCTGACACGATTTCTAACCTTACCGCTAGAGTAATTCTACCATACCACTCTACTTCTGTACTTTAACAAAAGGCATTAAATGCACTTATGAGCTATGTAAAATTGCCGCTGCATTCAGTCAAGAGTGTCAGTGTAACAAGCGCATTCATTTAAGAAAATTTTTCTTTAATTCCATTTAAAGGAATATAATTTTTATTGCAAAATTTTGCAATATCTTATAGAGTAGACAATACTATAGCGCCATAAAATTCTTTTCTAATTATAACACTGCTAAAATAATGACAGACTTGTTGTTATATAGAAAAGAACAGTAAACCCAATTCCATTTATACAAGGTAGATAGGTTCCAGACAAGACCGTGTAAAAAAATCGTGTAAAAAAGACATGAAATACATACACAGAAAAATAGGGAAATTAGTTCCATATTCTTCAACCCTGTAAAAACTACTTAAAATAAATGAGTAGTATGATTATGGCGGTTCTGGCGCAGTAGGAGTTATTTTGTCAGTACGCTGGAGCACTCCACTTCTCCAATGTATGTGAGGGGAAATTGTTCTGGCATTTTTACTCCACACATGCATTTTCTCATACATTTTTCACTGATGACGTCACCTTTTCGAATTGTTCTAGCATTTTTCCTCCTCACATACAGTGTAGGAATTGTACTAACCTTTTTCCTTCACACAAGGAGGAGTTCTCCACACATATGGTGTAGGAGTGGAGTACTCCACCGTACTGACAAAAAACTCCTCCAGCACCAGAGCCGTCATATTCATACTACTTCTGTAAATTATTTCCTAACTAAATTTCTAAAAGATTACGGTTAGTTAAAATATTTTTCTTTAAAATCCAACAAATATCTTCTTTTAATCCTGCTAAATCGTATGCAATCATGTAAAAATAGAATCAATTATTTCCTAGACCATGCTAAATCAAAACTGTGTAAAAAAGTACGTGTAAAAACAGATTTGGGGTAGTAGATTTCATGTTCGTTGACCACACCAGTTTGTCAAACACTGCCGCCAGTCGCTTTATGACGCATGCCTTTATTATATAAAGTATGCATGTGTAGCCATATATTAAAATATATATGTATATCAGCGCAATAACTTAATGTCAATAAAGATCAATTAAGATCAAGTGCATTATAATGTCTTAACAATTATTTGCAAATAATTTGATAATAACAACAACAAAAGCAATCAAAACACAACCGGTTGTATGGAACAGGTTTATTTATTGTAGTTGCAGGTAATTAGGAGCAACACGACCGAACGCATGAGTCGATCTCTGATCTGGTCTGTCCATGTGTCCCGCCAAGCTTTCTGTCATACTGTGCGTGTGTCTGACTGCCTGTCTGTCTGTGAGTCGGTCTGTCAGTCTGTCTGTTTGTCTGTCTGTCTTTCTGTTCATCGCTTCATCTGTCGCTGCGTTCTTCCGCGAGCCTGTCTGTCTGTCCGTTCATCGGTTTGCCTCCACCTGTCCAACCTCGACTGACAGAGCCTATCATAAAGTTTACAAACAAATGCCTACAGTGTCCCGGCCATAATGCACGATTATACGGGCGTGTAATAAAAAACAAATCGGTTTAAAAATAGAAACGTAACGTGTCCGTAAAGTGCATTGTGTAAATCGTATTGTATATATGTACTATATATGTATGTATGTATGTATATATATGAATGCATTGTTTTTGTATACACTTTTCGATTAAATGCCGTAGGTAGGCTATCGCCGTAATCAGCCAGACACTTTTATTGCATTTCAGTACTTAACACTTACAGACTTACACACTTACATGCCGAAGGGATTGCACAAGCGGCAGAAATGGGCGAGGTAGCTGAGTGCTAAGTAAGCGAAGCGCTAGAAATTGTAAGTGGCAATAGTTGTAATCAGTTCGGACAGCCCGGACCTAAGTCAAAAGGGACTAATTTCAAACATAAACAACATTTCAGAGTCTGCGACTGAAAAACTATTTAAGGGGTTTATGACTTACGAATGAGGCGAAGAGGGAAGAATAGAAGTAGAAAAGATGGAGATTTGTAGTAGAAGTAGAAGAAAAAGTAGAAGTGGCAGTAGATATGGAAGTAGAACCAACAGAAGGACAGGTAGATAGTTTGTCAAAATAAATTAAATGGAATAATGTCTGATTTTATTGCAAAAGAGTTCGATGCGAACATGAATATGTATATGAGCCCTTGATTTTGAAAGTGGTATAAGTCCTTTTTTTTACAAAAATGTAGATAATGGCATTTTTAGATAAAATTTATTATGATCTTTCTATTGGTAAACAATTTAAAGTAAAAAAAAATTTAGATTCTTGTATTTGGGAGATGGAAATTTTAGCTCTTCATATTAGTGACACTGAGAGTGAAATGTAAACATTTAAATATCTCGCAATAACAGAAAGTGGACTTATACCACTTTCAAAATAAACGGCACATATAAAAAAATGCTCAACTCCTAAATTTTTTTACTAAAATTTTATATGAAGATAAAATTCAGTCATCTGATCAACACGGCTTTCAATGTCTAGTGTGACAGTTCTGCATGTATGTACATATGTACATACATCAAAATACTCGTGGAGGCGCCGCTCCAAAGGGTATGAAGCAATTTCCTTTGGGCATCTGTGCGCATACTGTGGTTGTATAGATACTAGAGGTATTCATTTAAACGCGCAAATGCCTGATAACATGATAAATTTATCACCTGATAAACGAACTGTCAAATTTTGTATGAAAGCTCATTTGCACAAATGTGATAAATTTGCCCAATGATTTCGCTGTGCAAACGATGTTTGTAAACTTAGACGGCAACGAATGCAACCCTGCTTAGCTATGATCTTTAACATTATGATAAAAGTTTAGAATTGAACAATCAAAACAATTTTCGTATGGAATATGTAATTTTTTCCAAACAGCTCCAACATTAGTCTTTACTTTTTCACTGATTCTCGGCATTTTAGTTTTTTCTTTTTGACAGCCAAACACCATTTGCACAAACACTTTGCCAAGTGCGTTCATTTAACACACTTGATAAATTGATAAATTTGAGCAATGTGCAGATTTATCTGCTTAAATAAATACCCTTATTATATCGGTATGTAAGTATAAACTAGGCAAATCTTGGGGTTATGTCTTCAATGGAGAGACCAAGTAAAACAGACACTGGCAGCGCTTGGCATTTACAATTGAAGAAGACGCGCAGTTAGCAGAGGTGCTTGGAGAGAAGCCCTACTGTCAGCTCATAACCCGGTAACAGATTGTTACTGATCAATTAAGAAGGCAAGAAGAAGAACCATGTGGGCTTCTTATGTTATTTACATGAAAAACGTTTGTGTAACACTGCGCTCAGTATTTTCAATTATTAAAGATGCAAATTTTACGCACAAACAGCTTTGAAAATTTTCAAAAAAATCTAAAATTTGGAAACAACAACAACAACAAAGCAAAACAATTTTTCCAAAAGCGTGTTGAAAATGCGTTTCACTTCATTGCCAGACGAGCATGTCGCCCCACCCCCGCTTTTTGCTGCCAGCCTGCCCTACTTGCATTTATTATGCCGCACACATACACGCATGCACATGCTTTGGTTTTTATTTTCCAACTCACACACACACACACACACACTAACACTTATGAAAATTGTTTGTTTCGTTATTTTGATGCTGGTCACGTTTCTTACGGAATCCGTAGCCATATTAAATGTAATTGTAGGAAAATTCGCATTTTACATTCAGGCATAAGAGTGCACAATAACAACAACAACAACCACTACAACAACAGCAACAGCACAACAACAAGCATTAATATGTAGGAAAGCAGCATAGCGGTAGGCAAAGCAAAGCAGCGCAACGCAGTCAGCGTCGTCGGATAAGAAGAAGCATAACATTTGTGGCAAATTTGTGTAATTTGATTCAAATGATGAAGGTAAAAGCATGAAATGCAAAATTTTGTGCACAATTTTTGCAACAAAAATATTTACAAATATTTACAAATTGTTTGCACAGGCTTCGCCCTAGTAGTCAGCTCTTGCCAGTCCTAACACTACTACCAATTATACATATGTACGTAAGTATATACATATGTAGTATGTATATGTATAGGTTAAGTGGTCGTCTCGAGAAGATGACTTAGGCCAAAAGAAGGCCCATTGTGTTACATGTATGTATGTATATGTATATATAGCATGATTTTTCCTTTCGACTCAAAATAGGCGTAACCTTTTTCAGCAGCTTTCAATTATGTACATACGTTTCATAATGATGTAAACATTTCTTTTTAAATCAAATTCGGAAATTTTTTTACAAATCGCTAAATTAGCTTTTACGAGCACGACTTGCCTTCAAATCTTAGCAATAACCTTAAAAAACATCTTAACCCATTAAAGACTGACCATAGATCGGCTCATACGATTTTGATGAAATTTTTATTGGCGTGCCTGGTGAACCATAGAAGTTGAAAGAAAAAATATTTTTTTTTTTATCTGCACCCACACCTGAGATATGGTATGGGTATTTAAATACCCGACAGGCCATGGTGTGACTTGCTTTCGCTTTAACTTTTTTGCCAAAAAATAATCCTACTATGGCCGACATTCATGTAAGATGTTCATCAAAAGTAAACCAATTCGATTTGGATACAAGTATTGGTGCTTAGCCTCGACAGAAGGATACTTATACCAGTTTATCCCGTACGCTGGTGCATCAGAGCAAAAAGATCCCGACTTTGGACTTGGAGAACGAACTGTCTTATCACTTTTGTCGCATCTAGAGGACCGCTCTAAGCACACTGTAACGTTTGACAACTTTTTCACAAGTCACAAGCTAATGACGCGTTTATCAAAGGATGGATACTTCGCTTTGGGAACTGTACGTGATAATCGGACCAATCATGCCCCATTGATAAGCATCAAAGAAATGCGCAAGAAACCTCGCGGGACATCTGACTTTTATTTTGATAGAAACAATTCAATACTTGCAGTGCGTTGGAACGATAATGCAGTAAGTTATTCTCAGAAACGTTCCATTTTGTCCCAGCGTTACTCATTATTCCTATATTTTCAGGTTGTAACTTTACTATCTAATTTCATGAGCCATACGCCAATATCTTATGCAAAGCGGTATGATCGAAAGCAACAAAAAAATGTTCTAATTGATCAGCCTCATTTGGTCAGCCAATATAATAATCGCATGGGTGGTGTGGACCTTTTTGACAATGCAATAAATAATTATCGAATTCGGATTCGAGGCAAGAAGTGGTATTGGCCGTTGATAACAAATGCGTTAGACGCGGTCATGGTAAATGCGTGGAAGCTACACTGCTTTTGTCGCAAATATGAAAATAACCCCTTGATGTCTCAAGTAGAATTCCGAGTGGCGGTTTGTGAATCCATTATGGTAAAGCGCACTTCTCATCATCCAGGAAGAAAATCGACTTCCGGGGCCGAACTAACAACGCGTTATGATCGAATGGATCATTTGATCGGAAAGCTCAACACTCGTCATCGTTGTTCGCAGTGCGGCGGTAAAACTGAATATGGATGCTTGAAGTGCCAGACAAACTTGCATCCAGCTCCTTGCTTTTCGGACTACCATAAAGGTGTTGCACCAGACCAACAAAAAAAAGCAATGGCTCAATGAAAATTTTTTTATAAACATTGCCAATTTTTAATAAAATAAGAAAAATTCAAATTTCTATGCGCTTTTTATTTACTTCAATTTATATTTGTCATACAACAAAAAATTGCATTTTGACTACACACCATGGACTGTCGGGTATTTAAATACCCATTTTCAAAATATCTTGTGTGACGACCAGGTTTGTTAGCGCATTTTTGCTTGATTGTCTCTATTCTAAAAAGGATACCTTAGGCCACCTAGAAAGAGTGCGCGTTTTCCATTTTTCCCCTTTTTCATTTATTTGGGAGCACTTTCCTAAGCATTTTCCGACTCAGAAAAAAACAGAATTTTCAATGGTACAAAACTTAAGGAAAACCCAGGAAAATTTGTATGGTTTTATTTTTTATTTTTAGGTTTATCTTTCCTCTTCACTATTATGAAAAAAATACCTCGATGTCTATTTCCTAGTTCGTGCTAAAATTTTTTAAGTTTCAGAGTTTTCTTGGGTATTTAAATACCCAATAGACTAAAATGGGTTAATACATTTCCAATTTTCAGTTACGTCTTTCAAATGTAAACACAGTTAGTCTCAATTCGAAATTCAATCATATTTCGAAATTTTTTGTACTAAAATATCTTTAACGAACATGACGATTCGCCTTCAAAGACGTGCCTAAACAAAATTGTAGCTTTTCGATATAAGCATAAAAATGTGAGCATCTTATGGTATCCTTACCTTACCTTCTTACCTCACCTCACCTCACCACACTTAACTTAAGAGTGGGCTCTCAGATCTTGGCTTCAGTTTAATAGACGAATTCTGGCGTTAGTCACAAAATCACAATTTAATATCTTGCTGAAGAATATATACGAAAAAGAAAACTGAGTCGAATTTCTTAGCTTTACACTTCGGTGCAAAATTTTGGACTATTTTCATTAATTAATTAAGAGCGACTGTCAAAAATATTTCAAATCAAATTTATCATAATTAAAAAAAATGGCTAACTTTAACATTTTAGTTAAAACAACATATTGAACAGCATACGACACGTCTGGACTAACTGCACCTCGAGCCCGTGAACACGCCTTTCCCACGTGCATGCCGCGATCGCATATCTCTTAGGCATTTAGTTACGTACTTTGGCAGACGCAAAGGCACCCTCCGCTTGGGAGGAAACAGTTCTAAAAAAAGCTTTTTCTATATGTGCAAATTTTTTAACATTCTCTTTATTGATCTTTATTGATCTGCTTTATTCACAGCTGCGCTAACAACTCACATGACAGGCTAAATATAAAGTGCTGCCACTTTTTTCGGGAACTCGGTCAATTAACAATGAATTAAACGTCTTTGAAGACCTTGATGCCTGCCCAGGCTTCGTTCAGCAACAACATCGACACTACTTCAGTGCATGGCCCAAGCGCTGATTTCACGCTATGCCGCAGTGATTAATTTACAGCTGGGCAAAGAGTACGAAATTCTCACAGTTGTCGGCGGCATTTCACACCACTTTTCTGCTTGCCACAACAACAAATCGTAAGCGCAGCTATTTTGGTGTCTTCCTCGATAATAATCGATAATTTGTGGTGGTTGCGCGAAACGAGTTCGATAAATCGCACACCCACACCGGTTCGCCAATATATAGCAGTGCTATAAAAATTCTAAGCGACTCTCAAAGCCGCTTCGTATTTAGCACTTGGAACAGGCAGCCACCAGCAACAGTGAACTTCTAAGGCGAGTGAGGTCATGGCAAGCGGGTAACCGGTTCGATAAAATATTACGACTGCCGCAAATAGTGCTGACATACATCTCAAATTGTTATAAAAAACCAGTAGGGAATCATCAGTCGGGTTTGAACGATAGAATAATACCCTACATCAAGTAACCGAGTCGGCTGATCCACTGAAAGAAATAAAATTGTAGGTGTATTAAATTTAACGCCTACATAGTGGGCGTACCACGTCCATTTTTGACAAACTACAACATATTTTTTATAGCACTATGTATGAGAAATATTGATGCTGTGGACTAAACTTGAATATCAAATATTATTCTTTGAAATGAGTAATTCGACAAATTAAAGCCATTCTACAGAAAAGAATCCGAGGTAGGTAGACTTATGGTCTATAAGTGGGCGTGTCCTTCAATCGATTTGGCTTAAATCGGACAACTGCTTCTTTCTCTGCTGCGACCAACGGCGATCATACAGATGGACAGACAGACAGACGAACAATCGTAAATCAAAACAGAAAGTGATTCGGATAATTTCTATATAATTATGTCCATATCAAGAACGGGTTCCTTTAATGCTCCTTTACAATTTTCGCACAAAACTAATATACCCTATTACCAAAGGTGTAGGGTATAAAAACAGGTCATATAAATTTGTTTAAAAATGAAACGAGTTTGTATATTTCTTTAAAGTTTATTTGTATATGATTTATTGTAATTATGCACATTGTTTGTTTTGAAAAAAGTTATAGTTATCTACATACATACATACATAGCATATCAACTGTGTAACACAACTGCTTGTATAGCAATTTCAATATATGTATATATATTGCATAAAGCAATTTCAATTTGCTCACTTTGTTTGCTGTTTTACTTTGTTTGTTGTTAAGGTACATCTTTTTCTTTAAAATTTATTATTATTATATTCCAATATTTTTATATACATAAATAGCAAAAAAATAAAATAACAACTTGACTTAAATGACTATCAAAAAAGGCACCTGAGTTGTTTAATTGTAAATATTTAAATATATATTTAGATATATATATACATGTATATATAATGTGCGCGCTGCGACAAAGTGTGCTTATGGTTTTTAAAGAAAAATATATATGATAACTATTGAATTCAATTTTGCATTCAAGTTTCAACAAACGCTTTATAACTAAAAATATGCAATTTTTTTAAAAGTTGCCAAATCAAAAATTGGAAAAACTGGCAACACTCAAAGGTAATTATTTCAAATAAAAAATTGTTTGGAGCACAGCAAATTGTTGCTGAAAAAAGTTGGCAACGCTGCACCTTTTGGCATAGAAATGCTGCTTTTATTGAAACTAATGCTGTTTAAAAAAAAACCAGTGCAACTTTAAACAAAAGTTCTTTTGAAGTTTGCAATTCATTGCTTCAAAAGCTTGGCACACTCAACGCAAGCACTTATTATGAAAATCGTTTAACCCTTTCACAACGAAAGGAACATATGCTGTTCTAGTCTGAAAAATGTTTGAAATTACGGCTGGCAGAACATATACATATGTCTATATATATATATACACATGCTCCAGTTACTGTTGATAAATAACTTTTTTTTACTAAACAAATTTTTTTCGCATATTGAAAGGGTAACGAGATTTCAGCGCTTTCGAAAATTATTTCACACAAGGATTTTTTTGAAACAGGATTAGTATATGTACGAGCCAACAAAAGGCTTATAAGTACTTTGAGTGCTTTTCGAACAAGTATGCTTTTAAACAAAAAAACTGAAGCGCTCTGCTGCCTTAAGGCAGGCTTGCTGCTATTTCTGCAGCACCCTGTGCACACTTTGCCATAGCTGCCACATTATACGCCTGCGCTAACAACATTTCATAACAAATTCTACGATCTCTACGCTCACTTCCGACATTTGTCTATATGTTTGTATATTGTTTTGATATTCCCTGAATAGAATGTTTTGCTGTTCTCTCTTTTTTTTTCATTCTGCTATTTTCTACTACGACTTCCAATCATCAACTTGTATTTTCATTTTTGTTTACCCCCTTTTGACTAGTGACCGGGCAGCGCTATAGGCGTATTATATGGGAAAAGAGGAGCTTATTTATGGGTATCATCACAATGACTACAGCTTGTACAGTTGCGGTGGTTCTTTGGATGCCGGCATGCCGTGATCGTACTTGCCCAGCTCCGCCTCGTACAGCAGATTGTTGATCAGATGCTTGACCACAATTTTGGACTTGGACGTTTTCAGATTGCGTATGGTTATGGCCACGTACTCACCAAAGACGCCATACTCATCGGTGGCGCTGGACAGTGGTTTTGCATTGTGCGGCTGCGTGGTGGCGCCAGCAACAGTTGCTGTTGAGGAAGCGCTGTTGTTGCTGCTGGAAGAGCTGTTGGAGCAGTTGACACCGTTTGTTAGGAGTGTTGCCGTATTGCTTGATAGATCATGTTGTCTATTAAGACAGCTGCTGCTGCTGTTGTTGTTGCTGTTGTTGAGGTTGGAATGTTGTTGTTGTTGGTGTTGTTGTTGGTATTGTTGTTTGGAGGGCGAGGGCGCTTCATCATTGCGACAGTGCTGCTGCGGCGTCTGGGATTTACGCTTGCGACTGCTCGTAATGGGCTCTTGCAGTTTATAGTACATGTAGGGAGGTATTGAGGTAACCGGCGGTGGTCTTTCCATCATGGCTAATTCCGCTGAATCGCTTTCGATCTGCAGACAAAAGAGAAAGGAAAAGGGAGGGAGAAAGATAAAGATATATGTTTTTTGAAGTATTAGGAAAATTTTAGAGTAGAGAAGGCAAGTAGGTTAGGCCTATTTTTGATATGGCAAAAAGAAAAGAAGAGTTAATATTTCATCAACAGCTAACCTAACCTCATTTTTTCATACATTAGCTATTTTTAGCATAGAGGAAATTAGCTTGGAGAGCGGCTGGTAATATTATAATAGGCCGCTGTACATTTAAAAAAAATGAGTTATTCATTCTATATGCTCTACGAGTAAGTCCTTTGCTTTAGATCAGAGAAGATCATTTGAAGATAGGCTAAGGAAAGAGTAGACCCCTTAAGCGATTTGTTTATGAAGGCTGTGGCGGACATGTTGTTTTGATGGCGCTCCTGTCCTGGTGAGTAGCTTGATGAGTAAGGTTTACAGTAAGTGGGGAGGGGGCGGAGGGATTGTAAGACGTATGTAGTTTAGGGTTCGTTTACTTTTTATGCAATTTAAATGAATTTGCAGAGTCTGAGAGCTGCTGAATAGCTTCGGTTGCCTCTTAGCTTGCCGCGCCTCCCAAGGTCTACGTGCTATCGTCTAGGGTGTGGCACTTACTAGCTAATATATTTTTAATTGTTAGTGACTAAGACTAAAGATATCACGACTCACCAGCTCGGTTTTCACATCTTCCGCTCTGATGTTGCAATATGTTTGTGAATCGCTGTCGAAATCGTTGCGTGACTGCAAGCAGATAGAGGCAAAGAGAATGAGTAAGAGAGAGAGTGAGAGAGAGAGAGAGTGAGCTAGCAGCAAAAGTTGCGGCAGTTGAGTTTAGGTTCAAATGAGCTTGCGGCCGCTTTTGGGGCATGCAAATGTGGCTGCACGCGCGCATTTCACACACACACACACATACACAAAAAGACTTATACAAAACTTTCTACATGGCAACGTTCGTTGCAGCTGCAATAATGATTGCTGCAACCAAAACAGGCAGACAGCAACAACAACAACAACACGCCTGACGGGGGCAATTGGGGCTCGAGCTGGTGCGGCGACACGGCGCGGCCGTCGCGTATGCTTATCAGTGCTGCGTGTCGTGCGCTCGTTTGTAGTGAAAACGACAACAACAACAATAAAGAGCGACAGCAACAACAACAACATCAATAAAGCAAAGCATAAAGCGACTACTAAGTCGCAAGCGCACACCACCGCACAACCGCCTGCCCTAAACGCGCCGCACAGTGGTCGTATAGCACAAAATTGTATTCTAAAAATTTTGATATAAAAGCTTGCAAAGAATTGATTGGAATTTTGCGCAATTGTGCAAGTTTAACGAACTCAGAGCACTTCTTCTGTTCCAGCGGGTTCACTCTATAATTATCAATACAATTTATAATTTTGTTCAAATTTTGGTCTAATGCCTCCAAAAATAATTATTCAATATTATACAGTATTGACTGTCGAGTTTTTTAATGGAACAAAAAATTTTGAATTGCTTAGCACGACCTTTATTTTTTTTGCCGCCAATTCTACAAATTTTTCTCTACATTCGCTCCTTTTCGAAGTCTTTATTTCCAGACTGAACTAGAACCGATCTTTCCTTTGGTTGTTATGTTAGGTTTTTCTTATGATTTTGTTCAGCTTTTCTAAGAAGCTCGACCACTGTGCGTTGCCGCGCTGCAAGGCAAAACTGCCGAACGCACACACATGCATGCACACGCTCAGAAACCAGTCAAACCACTCTCGGCCACAAAATCACAACAACAATAAAAGCAACTAATTTAGAATCAATACGCCACTTACCACACAATTGCCGCTGCCGAGGCCGCCGATGCCGACGCCGCTGCTGACAGTCGCTGTTAGCTCATCGGCACTGCGCGCCAGCAGCAGACCGCTCGCTGTTGTTGTTGCTGTTGCGGCGCTGCTGTTGGAGCCAGCAGCCATTGCAGCCACAGCGGCAGCCACACGCGCCACAATATTGCTGTTGTTATTGTTGTTGCTGTTGCCGCTTGCACTGTAGTTGTTACTGTTTGTGTGATTGTTGTTGCTATCAGCCAAAGTCAAAGTGGCGGCAGCAGCGTAAGTCGCCTCTGTCGTCGTCATGTGCTCGCAGCTGCTGCTGCGCATTAAGTCTGCGGCCGTGTCCAGTGTTTCGCCATTTTTTGTTGCTGTTGTTGTCGCATCCATTGTTGTTGTTTTGTTGGCACACAGCGTCGGTGATGCTGCCATAGATGCCACCGATGACGCACACGATGACGTCGACGCTGCCGACGTTACACTGTGCTGCGCCTCCACCTTGAGCTCCTGCTCCAGCGTCAGCAGCAGCGCCTCCGTCATGGCGCTGCGGCTGGCGCCCAGGAAGCCGCCACACAGGCTGGCCAAATCGGCCACGCTGCGGCTACCACAGATGAGAGCGGCACGCTGCCGCTGCTGTGCCTCTTCGGCCGCCAGCGACAATTCCACATTGTGCTCAGCCGCTGCTGCGGCGAGTTTCTCTTCGACGTCCACGTCAGCGCTTTCGCTGTCGCCGGCAGCCTCTGCTTCTGCCTTAGCCATGGCCTCCGTTGTGTTGGCATGCGCCTTTGTGGCGGCGTGCGCCAGCACCAAGTTCAGCTGTCGCTCCGCTAGCTTGCGCTCTTGTCGTTCCAGCTTCGTCAGCAGCACGGCTGCCTCGGCACCGCGACCCGCAGCCGCGCGTCGCTCCGCTGCCGTCACCTTGGCGGTCAGCGCACGCTGCTGCTGCTGTTGCTGCTCGCCGTCCAAGATGAAGCGTATCGCCTCATAGGCGAACCACATGGGCTGATAGTGCACGCCCTTGCGCCGCCCGCTGATCACCTTGCCGTGCTCGCGGTGGAACGAGCTGCGCAGGCTCTTGATCTTGCTGCGTATGGAGCGTATTTCGGCGCCGTACTTGCGGCCCAGCTCCTTGAGCGCCTCGTACTTGGTCTGCTTGATGTGGTAGCCCTTGGTGTTGGGGTCCCACAGCACGCGCTGCTGCCGATAGTCCTCGATGAAGCCGAGTATGGTGGCGCGTGACCATTCGATGCGTTGCGACTCCGCGGCGGCAGCGCCTCCAGCGTTGCTACGTTGCGTATCGTGTGCCCTGCTGTGGTGGCGACTGCTGGACATGTTCATGGGAAGAGGTGGAGTGGGGTGTAGGAGGGGAGGAAAGGGGCACAGGCGCTAAAGTGGGGTGGCAGCTTAAAACTGTGCTCGGATGACAGTTTGAAAGTGTAAGCACACGTCTGTGGGCGTTAACAATGAGCAATAAGGCCAAGAAAGGGAGGCAGGGGCAAGTGGTTAAAGTTTAAAAAAAACAGTGCCAAACGGGGGCAGGGGACGGTGGCACAAACAGAGAAAGTGCGCAACAGTTAATTTTTGAGGTTAGATTGAAGCGTGCGCACACAGTCACTTTGGTCAAAGTGGCTTATAGATGAAAATGCGGTTGCTTGGAGAGCGGGGAAAAGGTATGCGGAAATGTTGCAACTGCAGTTTGCCTAAGAGAGGGCAATGAAAAGCGCGACGCAGTTGAAGCAAAATTTAAAGCGCTGTATATTTGAGGTTAGGCTGGCGCAGCGTGGAATGTGTATTGTTGTTGTTATTTAAAAAATAATATTTAAAAATTGTGCCTGTTGTTTTTTTATTGCAGCGCGGAATGTTTCTTGGTTGAGTGACAATAAAGAGATTGCTCGCTCGTGCTGCAGCGCATCAAATTAGCTTTTAGCTGTGCTCTGCTTTCCACGTATGTAGAGCAACAGCTGATTGCCGTGCTTGTTCTTCTTTTAAGAATTGCTGCGTTTTGACAGCTTGCCACTTGAATGTTGTTATTTTTGTGCTGTTGTAATTTTGTTGTTTTGTGCTTTTAGCTTGCTTTTACCGTTATGTGTCTTCTATTGCTACTTGTTCTTTTATGCTTTTGCTTCTTCTCTCTTAGCAATTGTTTACAATGCTCGTTCTTTTGTTTTTCCCAACTTCGTGTGTTACTTTTACTTCTTTTTGGTTGTGATTCTTTTCTTCTTTCACTTGAGTTTTGATAACTTCTTCTATTCTCTTCTTAACTCTTCTCTACGCTTGCGGCCTTTTCTCAAAATTGGCTTTTATAGCTATGCCAATTCTGTTGCTGCCACTGCTTCGTGTTGTTATCCTCTTCTCGGTGGCTAGCCGCGCTATCTTGAACAGCTGACTTTTATTGTTGTTATTGTTACTGCTGCTCCCTTCTTTTCTTTCGCTTCTTCAGCTTTAGCTACTTCTTCTTTAGAAGCTTTTGCTTTAGTTTCTGCTTTTGCTCACTCTCTATCTTATAAGACTTCTTCTTTCACTTTTTCTTTTCAGCAGTTTCTTCGCCTCTTTTGGAGGCTCTCTCCACTTGTCTCCTGTCAGCAGCCGCGTGCTACACAGTTGTCTTTTATTGCTGCCTGTTGGTGTTGTTTTTGTTGGTATTACCTTTGCAGTTGCGCCTGCTGCTTCTTCTTTTACGACCAACGTGTGCCTTTTGGCGCACCCCACTCGCCGCTCGCTCGCTCGCTCCAACGCTAGCTAGCTCGTTTCTTCAATCGCTCTCTCGCGCACTTCTGCTACTCTGCTTCTTCTACTACTTCTACCTTCGCCTTGTGTTTGTTGTGCTCGTTCCGCGTCGTATTAGTAGCACTTGCTGTTGTTTTTGTTATTGTTGTTGTTGCTGCTGCTTGCTTGGGGCTGTGTCGGTCGGTCTGTCTGTCTGTCTCGTCGATTTTGCTGTTGGGGGCTGAGTCGCTCGCCCGCTCGCTCGGTTCGCTTGCTTCGCTTCGCCTGCTCGGACCGGTACGTACGCGGCTGCCTGCTACGTTCGTCGTTCCCCGTTGAAATCACGATTTGTACTAATTTCACATATTGAAACTGTGTGTGGCATGCTCCGTCTCCGCCGCTGCTCCGGCGTCAACGGCGTTGCTGTTGTTGTCGTAAGCGGCAGCAGCAGCAACAGCAGTCGAGGCAGTCGCATTTGTTGTTGCGGTTGCTGCCTTGTGGCGCTGTTGCTGCTGCCTGCTGTTGTTGCTGGCTGCCGCTCTGTGGCGCGCTCAGCTGTTGTTGTTGCGGTTGCTATTATCATGTGATATTGTTGTTGTGTTAAATGTGGTTGCCGCTGCGTTTGTTGCTTGCCGCTAACGAAGCGCTTTGCTGTTGCTAGAAGTTTGATCATGATGTTGTTGTGGCTGCTATTTTGTTGTAGCTGCTTGCCACTGAAACTGTGAGCGACAGCTTTAGTCATACTGTTGTGTGTGTTGTTGCAGTTGCTAGCTACTTTTGTTGCCATGCTGGCGGCTAACTGCGGCTGCTGCGTGTCGTTGCGGCACAATCCGTGGCATTAAAATGCCTACAACAACAACAGCGATATGACAACATGACAATGACAACAACAATAAGAAGCATTGTCACAATCCGGCAACAGCCAAAAAGGCCAGCAAAAACGCACGCTACTTTTTTCTAAAGTTGCCTCGTGTGCAGGCGTGCAAATGCCAATGCGTTTGCATGTGTGTGTGTGTTTGTATTGCGTATGCATAGCAAAATGTGCCCGTGTATGCGTGTGCGTGTGTCTGCGATTTAACATTGTCGTCGTCATTTCAACACAGCAAATTGTTGTGCAGCTTTTTTTGGTAGCCACACAGCAACAACAATTAAAGAAAAAACCAACAACAATATTCAACTCACGCGATAATAATGCATTTCACACAGCTCCAACGCGCGTCGCTGCTGCCGTTAGTTAGCTCTGCTTTGCCTTTACTCGCTGTCGGCGTCGCTGCTCTTCACATTTTGCTCCCACTCGGCTCTTTCCGCACTCGCGCAGTCTCACATACACACAAACTCACACTGCGCCAAGCTTCGAGCTAACACTGCCCAACAACACGTCGCGTCTCGTCGCAATGTGGCAACTGTTTTTTTCGCTGTGGTTCTTGTTGTTGTTGTTGTTGCTTGTCCATTATCGCATGCCATACTCGCCACACTTCGGTAAGGTATGCTCGTTGCTGGCTGTTGCCGTTGATCGTCTGTGTTGTTGTTTTTGTTGTTGCCTTGTTTTTGTATTGGCTCGTTTCGTGGTCGTGCTTGCTGCGACGATTGCGACTGCGACTTTGGCAGTGCCACTGCTTTTTGCTCGGTTTCACTGTTTTTTTTTTGTTATTGTTGTTGCTGTTATTATTTACACACGAGCGTAGCAGCAACAACAGTGGAGCGGTGGAGCGCTGGAAGGTAGCCAGCCAGCCTAGCGTGTTTCTACTACGTTTTTACCGATCGCAGCAAAGTCGCACGCACACACATTTTAACGTGTGTGTGTGTGTGTTGACTTTGCGGCAGACTTTGTTGCTGCTGCGGCTGCGTTTTCAACTTGACACTCGCCTCGGCTACGCTACCACAGCGTCGCCAGCTACGCTTACCTTACCCCACTACGCCTTTGCCACACCTTAGCCTACCACCACACCTCACCGCAGCTCTTGCACTGATTTTATCGTCGCCGTCGTCGCAGCAGTCAGGGTCTCTGCCGCTACTGCTTGTTGTTGTTGTTCCTACCTATTGCTTCGGTTATTATTAGTATTGTTGTTGTTGCTGTTGCCACCATGCCTATTCATATTATACAGCTGACTGACTGACTGGCTTTGTTGCTGCTCTTGCCGTCGTTGCGTTTGTTGTTGCTGCTGCCACATATGGCCAAGAAACACTCTCTTTTTGGCTCTAACTGCCTCTCTTTCTCTGAACGTTACCTTCACAGCAGATCAGCAGCAAATCCTCCAAGTTTTTGTTGCTTCTTTCACTTAGTTCAACTTTCAGCTTAGTATGCATTACTTCAACCTCTCTTTTTCCCTATAGCTTCTTTGTTATATCATAGTTTATTCTCTTTGTCCCATTTTCAAGTCTTCTACTCGTACATTTATCCTTTTACACAGCATACACTTGCCTCATTTTCAGTTTTCCTTCAATCTCTCATCCTACGGTAATTCCTATTCTCCTTATATCTCTACACGTTCACTACTTGCACTCATTTATTTCCTTTTGGTAAGCATTGCTTCCTAAATTCTCCATCATTCCCTTTCATTGAACTTTTATTTTCCTTAATTGATTTTATCTTTTCCTCGACCTTTCTCTGTTCGTTCTGCATCGTCTACAGCCTCCCCCAGTTCTGTTATTTGTCCTTCACTACCTCTACTACTTTCTTAATCTCTTCCTGTATTACTCACGTTCTTGTTATGCGACTCCACCCTCTTTTGCAATCTTAGCACACTTTTAGCTGTTCGCTCTTTACCCTTCTCTAAATACGCCCCAACTTCCTTGCGCTTGTCCCTCCCTTGTCATTGCCCCATTTACTTTAGCATAGATCTACCCTATCGATCGCTCTAGCTCTTATTAATCTCATGCACCCCACGACCTCCTCTATTCTTTATAACCTTTCTAACTGATCAAGCGCCTCTTACTTGGCCACCCCGCCATATGCTCCCCTTCAACTGTCTTTCGTTGCTTCATAGCAGCTACTCTTCCACCGCTTTTCCAACCCCGTTCGCTCAACTGAACTTAAACTCACATTTTTTTGACAATGATTTTTTCTAACCAACGCATTACCTCCACCTGTGCCCCACTGTGATCTCACCACGATCCCCACTCTCTCGCACCGCCTCTCACACACCGCGCACACGTGCTCTTGCGGAAGCGCTTCGCTGGTCAGCGCCGTCGTTTAGCTCATTATCAAGCCTGCCCGGTTTGCCAACCGAATGAAGCGGCCAAGCCGTCGCAGCAGAAACAACAACGAGCCACCAGCTCGTAGCAGCAGCAACAGCAGCAGTAGCAGAAACAATTGCGCCTCAAACTTGTTGACAAACTTCGCTCTTGCTGGCGTCGTGCTTTTTGCTCGGTTGAAGCTACAGTCGTTGCACGGTGGGCGAAAATCGACTATTCAAAAGTTCCCAGTACATGGGCGTCCCCAGAAGTGATGTGCCTACCGAGGCCAATTTTTCTTTAGTCAGTAAATTAGTAACAAGCTAATAAAAGAGCAGAAGAAATTCGGTGGCGGGACGAAAAAGCACATCAGCTCAGTTCACAATCTTGTGCAAACGGTCTTGCATTTTTGCAATTGCAAATTACGTAGTAGTATTTTTACTCTACACTAAAAAAAATATACAGAGATGCAGTTGCAAAATCTTTTCAAAAATGCAACACTTAATAACCCGTAGCATATTTACTATGCAATTGCAACACTGAATTGCAATCAGACAGCTGATACAAAAAATTAAGAAATAAAAGCAAAATCAGCAAAAATGGAAATAAAAGAAATAAAACGACGATAAAATGAGAAAGGTCTTACAAAGAGTGGACTGATAATGACGTTAAAGCAGAAAGACAAAAATTAAAGCACAAAATAATTTTAGTTTTTGCCAATCAGCTATTTTTGTGACAACCAGCTGTAAATTTTGCGTTTAGCAAGAAGTGTTGCAATCTTGAAAGTAAAAACCGCTCACAATTTCATGGCAAAAATTTACTATTGCACAAATTTGCAATCTCAAATGCACAAGATTGTGAATTGGGCTATTGTGAAAAGTCGTAATAAGCCAAGCAATTTCTAATTTTTGTTCAGCCGGAAATTTGCGTTGCAATTTGCTCCACGGTGCGTCGGTTGCCAAGTCCCAGCAATCGGCAATCGACTTCTTGGCTCAGCCGCTCTGCTTGCGACGCAGGCTCCGCTGCAATGCAGCGTGCTCGCCGCAAACGCATTTCAATTGTCTTGGCTTGCAGTTGAGCACTTGCAGTAGGGAAAGCGGGATGGGGCGGTGCGCGCGCGTGTGGTTGAACGCTGGCACCGCCCGCCCCTCCCCTTACGAGCGACGCACGTTCGTATACGCGCTGATATGAGTCGAGTTGAGTTTGTGGCGCGTCGCTTTGAATTGAAATTGTTGACGCTGCCATATTTTCACATGGTTGTTGTTGCTGTTGTTGTTGACTGCTGTCGCGTCGCGTTGACGCTTGCGGTTTTCGTACATGCGCTTATCGCTTCGATTTCATGCAAATTCGAACAAAAAATGTTGCGCTATGCGCCATGAAGCAATTTTCTTGATAGCTTGCGTCGCTGGCTGTACGGAAGGTGGGTAGTGGGGGCAGCAAAGAAGGCAGCGCTGGACTTCCTGATTTGCGGTTCGTGGTGGCACGCTTGAGAATTGCCAGCGTGAAGCAGTGATGCCAACTTTTTTTAAGCGAAAAAGTGTTGCGTTTGAAAAAGAAAAGTAGCAACATTTTTTTTGAAATTTTGATGTTTGTATCCAAATCAAAAAAATATACATATGTACATATACTTAAATTTCAAATTTTCTGTTAATAAATGACTTGAAAAGATAGGATTTCATTTTACAGTGGTAATCGTGGTAAAAATTTTTGGATTTGTTTAGATTGGTTTTTCAATAATTTATTGTGAAGGTGTGGGGAAAAGACCACAAAAAGGCATTGCTCTGAGAACGCAAAGGAAAATATTTAATTACAAGTGGGGCCACCTGTCGTGTGTGCCTGTATACACGACAGCTAGTAAAACAATTAGCAACAATAAAAGGCAAAGCAAAGTAAAAAATAAAAAAAAAAATTTGAAACCTGTGGGATTCGAACCCATGACCTGCCGAGTGTAAGCGCGCGGCTCTACTCACTGGGCTTCACAGCGGACTAATTCCGTCCGTCTAAAGTCGTAGAAGAAAGAAAGTGGACAGCAGGCTGCAGGCTGCAGCAGGCAAACGCTTTTTAGTCAGTCTGCGTTTTATATATAAGATCATTGTATATATGAGTCGCATACTGGAGAGTGGGTCGTAATGTATGAGAGAGCCTGCTGTTCTCTCTATGGGAGAGCGGGTCATAATAATTTGAGAGAATAATAACAAAGCCAAGAGAGCATATCGCAATGTTACTAGTCAACATAGGAAATTGCTGTTGGTATGAGATGCCCATTCTAGATGTTATATTATCTTTAGTAATACTATTAGAAGTAGAATGATTAATCATATAATAATTTTTTTAAACTCTATATATATGTGTTGTATATAATGGTAATAGTCAAATTGATTATTATTTTCGATAGCAGAAAAAATGAAAATTATGATTAATCAGCATACTTTTGCACGAGAATGCCTTCCATGTTATAACTTTTCAATAGTGCAGAGGCACTTGAAACAAGATTTAAATTTTGTAGCTTTCAAGCTGCAAGATTTGCAACTGCCGATGCCCTAAAGTGGCATCATTTAGCATATACCGTGCCACTGAAGCCACACATTTTCAGGATATGCCATTCCAAATACGCGTACGCTTAACTTCAACATTTTGGCATTTGCTGTTGTGTGCGTGTGTGTGTGTGTGCGTGCTCATTCTACCACATATGACAAATGAGTTGGTGGGCGTACGTGCACGCCCAGCCTACGGCATGCGCTCAGGCTCTTTAGCAGTTGTCCTTAATGGCTACACTAAACACTTTGCCAGCACGAAGGCGTAGCAGCAGCCGCATAAGACGCCAGCCTGGCATTTTACGACGCCGTAGGTAGCCACAATTTGCAATCAGAACTGAAGCAGGCAGCAGAAAGGCAGCCACAGCGGCAGCGGCAACCACAAATTCCGCCAAGTCGGGCTCATGGCGGAGCGGAGTGGGGGTGAGATTGGTGTCGAAATGGCGAGCAAGAATTTTTCGCAATTGCTGCCGTAGAAAACTCATTAAGTAAAAGCATTTATTGCGCAGCTACGCACGTACGCTGGCGCTAGTGGCCACCCGGCAACCCCCGCCCGCTTCCAACGACAACAGGCAACCACGCAGCGACCCGTCAACCGGCAGCAACATCATTTAAGTTTAATAATGACGAAGTTGGAGTACACCACGACCTCTAAGCATCCAGCTGTGTTACGGCCATCCGCCACCCGCCACCCGCTGCCGCACACAGCTCTGCTTTAGTTTACAGGATCATGCATTAATAGTGCAGTAAATATTTAGGGTTGTTCCGGTGAATGTCAAATGTGCGGGGAAAATGGTTTTTCTTGGTAATAATGGATTTCATTAAGGTTTCGTGCCAGCCATACCAACACCACAAACACACACGCATACACTTACATGTATTACACAATATATACGCGTCTACATATCGAATTAGGACCAACAGACCATCAAGCACTACGCAATGGCATGGAAGCTTCGAAGGCACCACACCATACAAAAGCATAAATATGGGGAAGAACTGCAGAGGGCTAACAGCCCCTTATCGAAATAGCCTTAGTCTGTCAGTGCTAAATAGATAAAATTTCGTAATATTTCAAGTGCCTAAAATTCCAAGATTCATTCGAAAGAAAACTGATATAACTATATATTCCATTATATATTCTATATAAAACTCTTCTACATACTTTGAAAAATTATTATTTGCCATAAGAAAAAGTATCTCAATACCGTTCGAACATGGCTGTGTTATAAATTTGTAGCTCCCATTAACTGACTATAGCATAAATTTGTAGCTCCCATCAATTTATGCTCAAAATAGAACGAGCACAAAACAGTTAATACAAGTAAGCTTGACCTTGTTTGCGCCAATTTTGTGTATAATTCGTACACTATCAACATATATCCGCATATTAACCATGACATGTGAGTCCGGAATGCTAGAGTTTTCTTTTTTCAGTTTCCACAACGTTTCACAGTTTGAACTCTATGTCATGCTTGCATGGTGTTGGTATTGAGTAGATTGTATTGGAAGTATGGAACTAGTCTGCTAGGCATCGTGGCCGATCCTTCAGGCCATAGTGGCAGTTCTACATCTCTTTTCAGAAGGCTCATGGATGCGCAGCTCCAAGAAACATGAAACATGAAGCACTGTGGTATTAGTATCTTCTTAGAATACAAAAGCCAGTAAAGGACCAAGGTGCATTGTAAGCATAAAGATTTGATCATTTATAGATATAATACTATTATTTCTGCTCTAATAATATTTGCCAATTAATCGAAAGCGATTGCCCATTTCCAACTGCTCGAAGGCACTTTTCTATTTCCTTCTTATATCATAAGAGAAGAATTTCCCAATTGCGTATAGACGCCACTTGCCAGTTCCTGCTACCATGCTACTGCCCATAACGTACATATGCTCTACAGAGGCATATCCTTCGACAGCGTATCCTGCACTACTGCTCTGCGCCTTTCTGCAGAACTATTGCGTAATGGCGCCTGCATGTGCGAGTATGTATCTGCATATCGGTGTGCGTTGCTGTTCCATAGGTATGAATACATTGCGGCTGGCAATTCAAATCATTCCAAGCGTAACGAATAAATTCATTAAGCGACAGCGCACTCATTTACTGATAATACTTTACGCGGCGCACTTCCTCGTACGAGGAGCGCCTGCCTAAATTGGAATTTCGTTGGAATTGGCAATGGCATTGCTGCCGCTGTCGACGGGGAGTTGGAGTTTTTGTGCAGTGCCACGTTGTGACAATAGCGCCTTCCCGCTGTCCTTTTGTATTCAAAAGTTGTGGCTGCATGGTAAAAGCTAGTGTTGGTAGTAGGACTGAGTAGTTTGTCTGAAGCACAAACGTAGCGGGGGATTTTTGTGTGCGATGGGGTATGCAAACTTGAATTTGTATTCGATTGAAAGAATTCATTCCCGGAGAGATAAAGCAAGCATTTTACGAGTTAACATAGTTAGAAGCGTCTAGAGAGCGTTCATTCGAGTGCATTATTCATTTTGTCAAGTAGGAACCAACTTTAGTTATCTAATTTGAAATAATCGAGACCTTGGGTTATTTGCTGATATATATAAACTGTAGACTTGTTGGAAAAAATATTAAAGCATCATATTGAATTATATTAAAAGAAAACTACAAGTAGCATGGAATATTGATACGGATGCTTTGTAAATGAAGGTTTCTAAAACTAGATGCTGATGCTTTATAAAAGAAACTTATAAGATTTTTAGAGCGTTTTAGAGCATTGAAAAGATTAGACAGCTTTTTGAGCAAAGGATTCCAGCCTTAAATTTAGAGTTGCTTTATGAAGCAGTTTTCTTTATACTTGAAAAAAGTTTTCAAATGCAAAAAAATTGCTTGCAAATTTTATGCTGTTACTTTGTAAAAAGGAAGGTTCCTTAACTTAGAGCAATTTTTGTATGAGAACAAACTTCAAGAAACTTGTACAAAAATTTTAGAAAGCTTCTTTTATGAAAACAATCTACAAGAAACTGGTAGAAAAGTTTAAGAAAGCTTCTTTTATGAAAACCATCTTCAAGAAACTTGTCTAAAAATGGCTGCATGTTTGAAATTTTTTTAAAAAAATTTTGTTCTCTGCTTATTTTGAAAAAAGATTTTCAATTTTCTACATACATAATCTAAGTATATTATGCTTTCATCTATGCCACCCCCATGTCTACGCTGCCGACATCAGCTAGGCTTAAGCATGTTTATGCTTATGAACCGAACCTGTTTTGGCTTAATTGTTCCGTACAAATGTTGAACCTCTAAATTAGGATTAAAATGGACAGTAAGTAGGGCAAGCGGAAAAGCAAGCATGCAGGCAAACGGAAAGACAGGCAGGAAGTTCGAGTAAATTGCCGAAAAAAGAGAACTTTGCGTGTGTGTGTGTGTTGGTGTGTCTTACCAAGGGTTGAAGGAAATCACTTTTTTTTTGTAGTTGTTGTTGCTTTGTTTAATTCTTTTCTTTTTACGCAGGAAATTCGAAAGTAATTGGCTTAAAATGCAACGAAATAAAAAAAAGTAGAGTGGGCTCGAAAAAGTATTAGGAAAGGAACTTTGGAATTTATGCAAAGATCTAAGGATTTTCCCTATTTAAATAATCAGCCAAAACCAAGGCAAGCAACTTTATAGATTGTTGCAGTAATGCTCGTAAAGCGATTTATGAGTTAGAGTGTTAAACCTTTTAATGAATACCCTCACAGTGGGAAGAGTGTGTGATAGGAAGTGCTTTGAAAAGGACATGCGGGCGAGTAAATAGGCTTAAATTGCTGCATAGTTTTTGCTAGCTCTGAGTTGGGAGTACATAGCTGGAAATGGTAAAGGATTCAACCTTTTATATGAAATGCCTAGCGATTTGATTTAGATTTATCTATTTAAAGTTTTCTAGAACTGAACTAAATGATATGGGCATAAAATGTAATAAAATTATGCAATTGAAAAAATTTTTATGTAAATACTTTTTTTTATAAAAAATGCAACTAGAGTAGCAGGCTTAGAAATGGCTGACCAGAAATTATTCTTAATGCTAGAAACGATTTCCATTGAAAGAAGTTTCGATTAAGCCGAAAATGCTTTCAAGTGCTCTGAATGGAAAGTTGGAAAAAAACTAGAGAAGTCGCACAAGGAGTTCCCAAAGATTCATAGCAAATGTACTTTTTTTTTGATATAGCTTTTCTTTTGTGAAGTGAAGTTTTATATTAAACCAAAGTGTTGAAAGAAGCAGAAAATGTTGCTTTTAATATGTCTTTTTAATCTAATATGTATGTATATTGTTTATGCTTGCTGGATTTACTCTTCTATTTAAGCATGAATTTAGTAGGAATATGATCTTATATGGAAGCTTATAATGAAATCTTGAATTAAAGATTTCAAATTGGCGCGCTTCAAAGGACAAAATTGCAAACCTTTTATGAGCACTCTCTGCCTTTTTGGCATACATTTTATAATAATGAATAGAAGAGAAATAATTGGGGAGTTCACAGTTCCATGCTATCTAGTGTGTTTTCCTTGCCGCCTGCTAAATTAAACCACTTTGCCATTTGGCAACTTTTTTTGTTGTTGCTTTGCACGCTAACAAAAAATACCACTAGTTGAAAAAATTGCCATGCGTTGGATCGTGTTTTCATTTGTGATAAGCTGGCATTTCTCATCAACTGTTTTATTCGCGAAAGTGGAAACAGATTTTAAGCAAATTTTATTGAATTCGCAGAGAATAATCACACACTACTTCCATTTTGATGGAATATTGCATTTTGCGAGAGTAATAAATCCTTAATAATAGCTTTAGAAAACACTTATAATGCGATTGTGGCAAATTAAGAATTGTCCACGAAACAGGGGCGCTCAGAGTTTTATTTGACTATCGTGCTAAAGTTGCCAGATGGGAAATTTAGAAGGAAACTGTAAATACCCTAAATATATTTGCATCTTATATATAAAATGCAGAGTTACTAAAAAGTGTCTGCAGCCTGATGCAGCCTGTCCACTTTCTTTCTTCTACGACTTTAGACGGACGTAATCAGTGCCCTGTGTAGCCCAGTGGGTGGAGCCGAGCGCTTGCACTCGGCAGGTCATGGGTTCGAATCCCACAGGTTTAAAATTTTTTATTTAAATTTTTTATTTTTTACTTTGCTTTGCCTTTTATTGTTGCTAATTGTTTTACTAGCTGTCGTGTATACAGGCACACACGACAGGTGGCCCCACTTGTTAACTATAAAACATAGAAAAATTTGTGGCAAACTTTTTATGTGAAGCGTGCCTTTGGAAAGGTCTTTACAGATAGTCTCATCGTTGTTAGATTTCTATGCATACGATCAATCGGTTCATGGGACTTTGGAATTATGTAAAAAAACTGCTAAAAATCCGCGAGAATTTCAAGAAATTAGCAAGCGCCTGACACATGCAAATTGTAGCTTAATTTATTATAAAAATAACATTTTTTTAAAGATTACAGAGTATTTCACAATTCGCGGCAAGTAATATTTGAACAATTGTACAAAGTTCAACTTGCAAGCGTTTAACACACTTAACCACAAAAAACCGCCTCTGAAATAAGTTAACACTAGAGCAAATACTAAATTTTATTTGTAGATTTCATTTGGATGCCTTTGAGCTGTTTGCTAACTGACTTCATAAGCCGAAAGTATGCTAATTTGCCACAAAATACCGACGGCTACGGCTGGCGGCTGCTTCCCCGCACTATTATGAGCCGGAACAAATAATATATGCAGTGGCGACTGCCGTGGTGCGGGCGAGGGGGTAGGTGCGGTCTGTGGGGGGGGGAGGTTGGAAAAATAGAATGAATTTACTATTTGCAGCGCTTGTTAGCGAACAAGACAGAACCGGCCGAAACTGGTTGTATGGGTAAATAGCACAGGTGTGGAGCAGCAGGGGATGAGGGCTAGAAAAAGGCAGCCTGCTTGGGAATATGATGCATCGAAGCTAGAAGTGGTGGGGGCAAAGAAAAGTTTTCATATGCTGTAGTGTATTTCAGTATTCAGATGATAGAATGTGGGATTAGAATTGTAGTCTTTAAACTCTTTATGAAATTGGGACCTATAATTTTGCTGAGCTAGAATTTGAACATAAGAATTAAGGTTACAATTAAGAAGTCGCAGAAATTGTGCATTTAAATTCAGTTTTCATTAAATTTGAAATAAAGTAATAAAGCTCAAACCGAAAAAAATGTGAGTCGGAGATGCTAGAGCTTTTTGAAATAAGAAAGCTGTTTGCTTCTACTACTTTGTATATACAGCTTTCTTTATTTCTGAGCTTCCTAAAGAAAAATTGTTTTCTTTTAAAGAAGAAACGTATTTCTGTTGCATGGATTTGAACCGATGATACCCGAAAACCCCTCGCTCTTCACGCGCTACAGTGCCACAGCAAGAAAGTACGTTAGTTTTATATCAAGTTGAAAGCAATGCTTAAGCTATAATTCTCAATGCGATATCAATTGAATTGAAAGTTTTGAGATTTGACAATGAGGTTTGATATCAAATCATTCTCAAAGGCATATCTAATTGCAAAACGTGCTGGATCTAAATGGCACTACGCCTCTGTGTGGGTTAATGTGCATGAGGCAATGAGCCTAGAAATTTTGACTAATTTTCAACATTTCTTTCAGCGCTTTTTGCTATTTTTACACAGTGTTGTTGTTGTTGTTGCTGTTGCATTTTTGTATGTGTGATGGCGTTGATGTGTTAAAGCCAAGCGTGAAAGAAGTAGGCTAAAAGGTGCGTGTGCATGCGCAGCAAATGCACAACAACAACAACAAGCAGCAAGCGAAAGCGGAGCACAAAAATGAACAGTCACTCGATAAAGTCTCGCAGACTCACTTATGCAAAATTAAAACAACACTTGACCACTCGAGCGCAGTGGAGCGCTGTGAGCGCATTTCCAGAGCCGCCCGCTTCCAGACCATTTCAAGATCGCTGAAGCGCGCTGCAGTAGTAACGCCGCTGCAGCGAGTGGCCGGAATATTGTCGCCGCATCACTGACGCGCTGACCCGCGATCGCTATCTCGCACTATCTCGCCTGGCTTCGCTGGCTAATATATGCGGGTCTTTATTGTACGGTATCAAATATTTTTCCCTACGGCTGCGCGGCCACCATTAGCCGCTCATAAGCCTGGCCAGCTACGAGACGAGTATTGTGTACCTGTTCGAAGCGCGACGACAGCGCCAGTGGCCAAAGTGCGTGGGCGCTTGCTCAACTGTCGCCTGGCTGTGTGTGTATGTGAGTGTGTGTGTGTGTGTCTCTCTCAGCCAAAGAAAATAATCATTTAATTAGCATTATTTTTCATTTTCATTGTTTTACGTACCTTTTGTTAGACCCTAATAATTTCAGCTTTTTCTTTGGGTTTGGCTAATTTGCCTTATTTAACATTGTCTCTTTCAATTTTCTCAGTAATCTTGCATTCTATTTTATTTCTGCGTGAAATTGGCCATGACCTGGCATGATAGCTGCAATATATTTATCTAGCAATCAAGCTTAATCAAGGCATATTCTGCTAATTTTAGAAAAATATTAACTACATGTCAGCTACAGAATCTGATATTATTGTATACAATATATATCTGAAATATCAGATATTTCATATGTTGGCAACAATTACTTTGTTGAACAGTGTTGCTTTATATACTCTTTAGAGTTGCTATGAATTCTATAGCTGAAGTGTTTCAAAATTTTCTTCACTTTATGCAAATTTATGTTCTTTCGGCAGATTCGATTTTAGATAGAATAGTCTTAAGTACGAACTTACTTGCCACAGAGAAATTACAATTTTCTTCACTAATTTTTTTCACATATTTTGGTGCGCCCAACTGCTGCGAAGAAGCCAGTCAGTCAGTCAGCCAGCCAGCCCCCTGCCATATCAGCTGCTCACAGTTCTTTGGCTAACACAAGTAAAATGGGCCAACGCATTTCCAACTCCGCGCACCATCACCGTGGCTTCGTGTTGGCCAATCGTGCTCAGCTTTGGCTTTGAATTATGCATCATTAATAACGGAAATGGCGGCACTTTTCTAGCATTCGCTTTCACATTTTTCAAATGCATAATTTTTCAGTGGCATTGTTTTTTCTATGCCTTTTGTTAATAACAGCAACATTTCCATTGCGCTTCCTTCACCCTTCGCCCTATGCCGGCTCTGTTCTTGGTTTTTGGCATATCGTCGCGTAGTGTAGCATTTTATTTGTTGCTGGTTTTTGTATTGGGCACAATTGGCCGCCTAATGGCCAAGTTACTGAAGCGCGTATTAGCGCTGCCAGCACGCAACATCCTTTTGCCGTGGAGTCGGGGTCGCAGCCGAACACCTTTGGCTGACCGAGCGATAATATGGGCATTGTATGTGGGCCAAGCTACTAACTGGACACATTCGTTCATTTGATATATGAAGTTTTTATCTACGCACGTTATTTCCGTTTATTATTATGATTAATAGTTTCAAGTTGTTGCGCACACACACACACACATATATCCACTGACATACAGCCAGACAGAAATACACACATTCATACATATGCATTTATGCACACATTCACCGCCACTTTTTGGTAAGGTGAAGTTTGGAACTTTTGTTGGTAGTGGATAACGTGCATGGAAAAAATTAAGATTTTTACTAGCTTAAAGCAACTGCTGCTAAAGTAATATCAGTTCGGAATTAGGTAATTAATATGATATATGTTTATTAAGGTATATAGAATAGGATAGGATAGGATGGGATAGAATAGGAGAGAATAGGATAAGATAGGAGAGGGTAGGATAGGATAGGATAGGATAGGATAGGATAGGATAGGATAGGATAGGATAGGATAGGATAGGAGAGGGTAGGATACGATAGGATAGGAGAGGGTAAGATAGGATAGAATAGAATAGGATAAGATAGGATAGGATAAGACAGGATAAGATAGAATAGGATAGGATAGGATAGGAGAGGGTAGGATAGGATAGATTAGGATACGATAGGATAGGATATGATAGGATGGGATATTATTTAAATTTTTTGGCAATTTTTTTGGTTACCGAAATATTTTACGAAATTCTCGTAGCTTCAACTGGACGGTATGGATATGGACGATATGTGGTTCCAGCAAGACGGCGACGGTCAACTGCCACATCGCGCATGAAACAATCGATTAATTGCAGTAACGTTTTCCACACCAAATTATCTGCCGAATTTCCGATGCCATTTTAAGAAATATCTTTGAATAGATCAAAAACTAACACTTGATATATATACAAATGTTGTTAAGCACTGTTTGTGACTTAATATATTTTGGCATAAATAATTCATATGCTTAGTAGTTAGTAAAATTTGTTTTAAGTTCTCAACATTCTTCCCCTCTTTTTTCTTTGAAATTTGTGCACTTTCCTACACGCTCATAGTCGCTGCTACTTCTCCTTCCCGTCCAATGCCTCAATCGGCATATAAAATTTAATTCATTATAATAGTCTCACTACTGACATTTGCCAATAATGCAGCGTCGCTGCAGCACATACTTCCCCCTCCCCCACTTCAAGCTGCCTGCCATAATAAACACTTAAACCCTTTGCGGATTTAACAATCTATCAAGCAGCTGAGCGTTTAAGCTGCTGGCTAAGTACTCAGGCATCCCCCCTAGCCGCTGCCACAAGACTGTTTGAATTTTGATACTCCTTGCTGCTGTTCAAAATTCCCAGATCAAATTAAAAATGTAACAACTTCCTGGCAACACATTAATTTAACAAACGCGTTCCTCAAGCCTCGACCCTCCGCTCTCGAACCCTCTTCTTCGAAGAAATCACACTGGAGCGGCTCTTATGGCGTGTGTGTGGCAAGCATCAAAGCGACGCACTCACACACACACACACATGCAATACACACACATATATTAACGTCATGCAGTGCATTGTGGCGCAGCGTGGCAACGCCGGCGCAGCTGTGGCCGCGCTCACGCATCCCAAGTGCTGCTCCACACTTAATAAGTAAATTTAATCTTCACACTATTGCAAGGCGCCTTCTTCGTCTTCCAGTCTCCCTCAGCCTCGCCCCTTAGCTGGCAGCCTTTGATGCACACATGCTCATTATGGGAATTTTCGAAACGTTTTAAATTTAGCCTGGGCCACAGGGACTCGCAGCAAGGAGCTGCAAAGGGGCAAAGAGCAGGTGGAGGCACGTAACAGTTGCCAAGCAGCAGCAGACTGTTCAATGCCTCCTGTTTCATAGGCTTCAAACTTGACAAAAAGAGTTGCCATGTGTGCAGAAATGTTTTTATTTTAAAGAAAATTTTAAGCTTTGCTTTTTTAAGTATTTCAAACACTTTTAAACAATTTTGCTTAAGCTGGATATTACGAAGAAAATGTTGTCATCTTTTCTCCTTTAAAATTATTTCCTTGTACAGCTCAGGGCTTCTTAGGGGAATGGCAATAGGTGCTTCGAGGGGGCATGTTTAGCAGTGGGGCAGGGAGTGGGAGGGAGACAGCAACAATCAAGTTATGAAATGGTATCCAAAAACGCGAATTTTATTTTCTCAGTATTGCTCACAATAAATTTTGTTTAGAGTGGTGTTAAGTGGCTGATGGCTGATGTCCACGGGACCATTCGGAGAGGGGTCAAGGAGCTCGACTTTCGTTATAAACCATTATGAGTAGCGAGTATACCAATTACCCAATACCTATTCTTTTATTTTCTTTCCTATCTTTCCTACCATTTTCTTTTCTTTTTTTTATTTTCTTTTCTTTTCTTTTCTCTCCTTTTCTTTTTTCTTCTTTTATTTTCTATTACACAACTTTAAGCCTATCAGTTCCGTTTAGGAAAAAAATGCCAGAGTTAATAAAAAATATGGCAACCTTGCACGTCGGCATATATGAACCCTTTCTGCAATACAGGCACGTCTGCCGTGCGTGTATTTGTTAGCATGACAGTGTGTGTGTGTGTGTGTGTGTGTGTGGTAAAGTGTACATATCACACATCATGATTACATAATTTAGCTATTAGCTTTACAACAACAACAATCAAGAGCATCCAACAACAACAACAACAACGACGTCGAATAAAAAGACTTCAAGCTGAGTGCGCTGCTCGAAAGCGCCACCAAAGAAAGCCACGGAAGAAAGCGTGCGTGATTTTCGTGAGCGGCTGGAAGCGCTGTAGCGCGCTCCTTGCCGCAGTGGAGCGGCCGCCACGAGCCGTTAAGGCTGCTTATTTATGCTTCGACACGTACACAAACTCAAATTCAAAGTTGAGAGTGAGCGGCGGAGTAGCTTCAAAGGATTCAAGTTGCTTGCTGCCATTCATGTGGGAGCAGAGATCTCCGCCGTCTGCTGCTCTGCTCCTTTGCTTTGCCTTGATTGTGGCTGTGCCGTATTTGATTTACTCATTAGCGCTACTTCGCTGTTAATAATAGCTTCTCAAGAACTTTTGCCGCCTTACGCTGGCTGTTTGTGTGTGTGTGGGTAGTATGGGTGTCTGTTTTAAGAGCATCATATGCAGTGGAGCAAATGCATGAGTGTGTGAACTTCCATTAAATTGCTCACTAATAGCATTAGTACATTTAGTACATGATTTCAACAAATTTTTTAGTTAAACATTATGCTTGGTATGTTTAAAGACGTTTTAAAATATCGTTGTAGTAAAAGGAAATATGTAATTGAAGGATTTATTTCGAAAAATTACTCAAAAAAGTCAGTCATTAGAATTTTGCTTATTTTAACTGAACAATTTGTAATTATAACAAACTTTTCTGTAAGCATTACTAAATTTTTTCTTCCTTTCCATTTTCATCCGAAAAACCAAACAATAAAATTTTGCTTATTTTAACTGAACAATTTGTAATTATAACAAACTTTTCTGTAAGTATTACTAACACTTTTGGTGCGTACGTTTGTGTTTGCTTGTGTAATTGTGCGTGTGCGTGTGCGTTTGTGATTTTAATCATAAATCCGTAATAATCCTTAAAATTCACTACATTTGGTGCTGCAACACTTTCTGCCATCAGCATGCGCGCTCCCTCCCATTCTTACATCCCTGTACCCCCTTCCTCACACCATTTTCCTTAACTTTGTGTTTGCCTTGAAGTTCCCTTAAGCATGCAAGTAAAACGAATTTTGATTTTTGCTCTTCTGCAAGCGTTTCCTGTTAACGCCTTGCGCTTCCCAAGCGCCCATCCTTTAGCTGTCTACTATCCTCTTCCCTTCATTTCACATATCAGCGCAAAACCCAGGCACGTGCTGTTGCGTTGGCAACTCTGAAGTTAGTATTTCGATTTATGCTGCCGGCTGGGGGCGTGTGGTAAGTAACAGCCGAAAGGGTGAGCTGGCACACGCACTTGGGCATTTTCATCTTGCTGTCCCAAATCTTTGGCAAATTGTTAGACGAAAGTTTTGCTCATATGCAAATTTACAGCATTGCAGCAATATTGCAAGGATTATAGTTTGCCAGGATCATAGTCTTCGAACCGAAAATAATGAAAAGTTGGCTTTCAAATTGGGCAGCGTTTAAGCTATTATAAGCCGAAAGCAAATTTTAGCTTCGAAATAATTCGGTGGTTTTATTGAAATATTCACAATTTTTTCGAACTTTTATTGCATGGAATTAAAATTTGCTGCCAAATCCTAAAAGGATATGTTAATAAATATTGGCATGTATTTCAATCACTGACGGATTCTAATACAGTTGAACTTCCAAAACGCGAATTTTTATTATTCAAACAAAAAGTTCGACTTATGGAGACTTCGACTTATAGCAATTTATTTATTTGCTGCCCCAACACTGTTGCCACCCGATTTTGTTTGAGTTATAGAAAATTCGAGTAATGGAAGAAAAAGCTCGAGTAATGGAAGTTTGACTGTATCTAAAAAATAATCTATTTAAAATTCATTCTGTGTGTGGCATTGATTTGGCAACTTTCTGGAAGCATTCTTTGCCATAAGAATAGCTTCTCAATTCTGTAAGGATACGGCTATAGAAAAAATTTTCTGATCTTCCTAATTTGTGTAAAAAATATAACGTGTTGTTCGTTGTTTTTATCAACGTTTTATTTTTCTGTCTTCTACCTTGGAGTAGGGGTCTAGTCTCCTAGCCACCGTGGTCTAAAAGGCTTATTGTGGCAGTCTATCAAGTTTTTCTTTTAATTTTTTTATAAAAATACATCATATGTGTCTATGTATAAACATCAAATGATAAAAGCAGTAGCAGTCACAGAAGAAGAAGAAGGCAAAACAAAGATATGCAAATAAACACAAAAAAGTAAAAAACTGCTCAAAATCCAACAAAAGAAAAAAGGATAAGAGGAAAAGAGGAAGAATAGCTTGCATAATTTCACAATTATCAGCGACATTCAGGCGAAGGCTGGTTACGGCCATGTAGGATATGTCACATGTGTGTGTGTGTGTGTGTGTGTGCATGGCGGAAGCAAGAAGGTGGCAGAGGTAGACCGTCAATCGCGCTCGCCCGCTTTTATGCTGCTTCAAGTGCCTTTAGCGACAGGCTCAGCACTTCCGCTGCTCGCTTTTCGCTCTTCGGCGCCTTCGTCCTCGCTGAGCTTGGCCAAAAAGCATGGCTAAATGCCGCTGCTGCTGCTGCTGTTGCCAGCTTCTTTTGCCAGCAGCCGCCGTAATTGTTTCCCGTCTTAACTGGCAGCGACGGCGGTGCGTCACACTTTTGCCGCACTTAATGTGCCGCTGCTTCCTCCTCACCTCCCTTCCTCGCGCTCCTTGCCGAGTTGCAGCTGAATAGAATTTTAATCTCTGTCATTATCGCAACTCAAAGCAAGAAACGCCAGCGAGCAAATTTTCCTGCCATTACTTTTATGTGGTCGTGGAGCGGGGAGCGGGGGGTGGTTGGGGGAATGGCTCAGCTCAGCCGCGCAATCAGTGCAAAATTGCAGCAGCAGTAAATGTGGCACGGGCAGGATCGGCAGCAACATGGCGTAAATGCTTTATACAAACGACGAATCGCGGTAGCGTAGTTGAACAGAATGAGAGGAGTGGGAAAAGGGAGAAGAAGAAATCAGTGGAGAAAAAGACGGTATAATAGGTTAGGTCGATAAGGCAAGCAGGAAAGACGAACATAATCAAGATTGGTGAAAGAGAAAGGTAGATACGTAGGAGAAGAAAGGGAAGAAAGAAAACCAAAACAACGATGAATCTACAAAAAAAAGGCAGGGACAAATAAGAAGGAGGAAGGGGAGCAGAACGAAAAAGAACACCAGAAAAAAGATGATGTGTAGGAAAAGATGGAAACGATCAAGAAGAAGAAATAGAAAAAGAAAATGGATTAGAAGATATTGATGGAAGGTGAGGTAAGCGAAAAGAAGAAAGTGGCGAATGAGAAAAAGGGAGATGAAAGAGAGAAGAAGAAAAGAAAAAATAAGTAAGAATAAAAAGAAGCAGCAGATGAAGAAGAAGAAGTAAATGTAGAAGAAGAAGTGAACGAAGAAGAAAAATAAATTAAACTAACGAGGATTGGCATAAGACAGAGAAATAGAAAGCAAAAGAGAGTATCAAATAGGCGCTCAAAACAAACAGAGGGCATAGCAGAAAAAGGAAAGAGATGAGAAAGGGAAATAAAGATATTCCAATTGTCGATGACTCAGACTAGTGAATGCTGATGAGTAGTAGCAAGGAGGAGAAGAGGCGTAGGCAAGCAGTTAAGACATAATTTGATGTACTGTCATGCCACAACAGACAAATGAGGCTGTCACAATCATTGTTGTTGTTGTTGATGTTACTTCTTTTTTGTTGTTTTTGTTGCTGTTGGCGTTGCTGCTACTGCTGATGATGATGAGGCGACATCAAAGCTAAACGCTTGAGCAGGCTCAACTGCACGTGCGCTGGATATGGCAAACACACACACACATATACAAGCATTGTATGTGTGTATGCTTGTATATTTGTGTGTGCGTGTAGTCGTCAGTCTTACCTGATAACATGTTGGCTCGTAAATGCAGCTGAGCTGATTTCTTTGCACATCTTTCCTGCCACATTTTGCTCGTTCTGCAGCCTAACCCTCACCTCCCTGCGCCACCAACCACCTTCCACCTTCCGCCCTCCACTCACGGCCATTCACTGATTTTATTTCTTTCAGCGTGACGCTTATTGCATGTGCGCTTACAGCTTAGAATTGTGGCGTGTTTGCCAGCTGCAATTGACGCCTGCAGCCACTGATAAAAAAGCACTTAAAACGTTGGCATTATTTTTTTTGTAAAAAGAAATACGAAGAAATTTTATGTCTTTGCAGCGCGCTAAAAAACGTAAGCTCTATTTCCGGCTTTGCCAAGAAAAGTGTGCGTCTGGCATGTAAAATTGATATAGTCTGCAGTATAAGTTGATAAAAAAAATCGTTTTATATAAAAATCATATACATTTTTTTAAAAATTATTTAATCACACTGGCAAAATCTGAAAGAAACATGAAAGTAGCGATCAAATATAGCCCATCTGCGTACACCGATTTTTCCTATCACAGTTTTAATTAATTTATTTATTTAAACAAATTAACTTATAATTAGCTTAAGATGGTAAAAGCAGAATGATATTTATTTTGGAAGGATACTAAATATTATGAAAGAGATTGGTTATTTTAAAGAATTAAGATAAAAGGAGTATGGATTCAGTGGAGAGAGATGAAGGAAGAAGAAGTGGGTTGGTATTGCCCACCATGATACTACTCTTGCTAGCTATTTTTGCAAATTTTAATTTCAATTAATTGCATAAAAAGGCATATGAAAAATATTCTTAAGAAAGTACTAAAAGCGCTGTAACGAAAATTAATTACAAATGCTAAACCCACACAGCCTCGAATTTATGAACTACGCACAGCCGCCATAAGCTAGCATAGGGTTGCCATAGTGACGGCAAATAAGGCTACTTTCATTTGACAGTGTGCTTGTGTGTGTGAGAGTATGAAGTAAGGAACTGTGCTGAATATTTGGCAAGCATATTAATTTTTATGACTAAAAGTGAGGCTAAAAGTTAAATTAAGACTTACGGCAAATTTACTCTGACACAATTATGCAGCCTACCCACACACACACACACACACATGCATACTGAAACACATACATATATAGAGAGAACATATAGAGCGACCGCAGAAAATATGAAGGCATGCCAAAAATTTACGATTTCAATATTTCTACAAACAGTTCACATGCAAAACAGCGGCAAGCCACATAAACCCAAGTTCTGCCATGCTCTGGCTCCTTTTCCCTTTGTATGCTCTGCTCCTCTTGCGCCTTTACCCCTTCTGCTTATCATACCCAGCCACTCAGCAGTCGACCCGTGCATTTTCACTTTAAGACTCAGACGGAGGCGCACCAGAAAATGTGTGAGAGAGAGAGAGGGAAGAGCGGCAAAGTTGGAATCGAGAGGTCAGCGCTGCCAGCTTAAAACATGAAAAGCTTCTTTTTATTAATTATTTGTGCCTTTTTGTTCAAAATTCCTTTCTTCCTTCAAATATATATACCCACATTTTTTAGAACAAGCAGTTTTGATCATCATATGATCAAAATGAATTTTTCGAATTAAGAAACAAAACTTTTTTTAAATTGGTCTCTATATTATATCCAAAAGTTTTACCTAAACAATTTCTTTTTCAACAGAATTTCTCTAGATCGTGTTTTAAATTATTAATATATATTTTATATGAGCCGAAAGCCTTTGCAGCTAGCGCTCCTAGATTTAAGAAAAATAGTAATTAAGTTTTTATTTTTCATGTAATAAATAAAAATAAATTTATTTTATATTATCAGTAAGTGGCTACACCAGATCACCATGGCCGGACGGGCGCTAAGTTGGCACCCCTGCCATTTGCGTGCCAAATAATAAGCCTGAAGCTACGTCATAAAACCATACTTCATGCATCTTTCTATCATACATCATATATGTATGTATGTAATATTCATTGTACAAATATTCACCGAAAATCAAAAGCTGGCAACACTGCGAGAGTTGGCTAGAAGAGAAAAGGATAATTTTCATGCTGCCCAAAAAGGGTCGCCATCTCAACGGAAACCCTTCGCCAGCTGATCCCAATTGCTAGCCCGCTTTTTCAGACGCACTTCCTGTTTCATGGCGGCACCGTCATAAAAGTCGCAAAACCGAAATGAAAAACTTTCTTTGTTGCTTTTGTTGTTGTTGTTGTTGTTGTGGGGCACATATTTTTCAGCTTCGAAATTCAGGCGCATAACTTTTGTTAATTTCATATCGTTAAATCTTTTCTATTTCGTTTACGGCATCCCGAACTGTTGGTATGTCATTCGGAAAGGGGCGACATTTTTAGCCATGGCCACGGCCTGGCTGCTGGCCGGGAATTTGGCGCATAGAACGCGCATACAACAACATGAACAACAACAACAACAAAGTGCTGAAAAACACTGAATGAAATGAAATGACTTAATTTTAATTGCAAAGTGTTGAAAGTGGTGCCGCACAAAAGTGGCAAAGAGTTGTGCCACAGATTGTGACGCACCAGTGATAAAATCTTAGTTGAAGTGTTGAAGACTTGCAGACGTTTCAAATAACTCTCTATCTAACTGTATGAAAACTTAACTTGATTGCGTAATACAGTTAACGTCTATGGCTAAAGAATTGATATTTCTGGTCTTAGAAATGAATAGCAGGGGCATATGTATGCGAGGCGTTAAAAAAAAAAGGGACACAAATTTATATTTTTTAAGAACTTATCAGGCATCATAAATTTAGTAACCTTACACAAAACTAGCATAAATATTCTTCACAAAGCTTGCCTTCTCTATCGCTCTCAATTATAAGCCTTCAAAAAAATAACTACTTCTCGGAAAACTATAATTTAAATTTCGAAATCTCCAAACGGTTTCACATGAAGCGTTAAAGTTCGAAATTTTAGATTTTGGTTGTCAGGACACGCAATTTTATGCTTAATGCCCTGAAGCAGTTTTAATGCCTTTGACTAACATAATTGCTTTTGGTGTAGCTGCCGTGAAATACAATGCTTAATGCAGTCATAGAAAATATGAAGGTATGCGCCGCTATATTCTAGCTAAACTCTTTCTGCTTCCTCCCCCCTGCAGCCAGCTCTCGCCCTTCCAACCTACGCCGCCTGTTCAGATCTGCTTCAGCAGTGAAATTGTGTGCGCTCGTGTGAATTTCACTGTTCTATGGCTTCGTTTGTGTGTGCATGTATATGTATATATGTGTGTGTGTATTTGTGTATGTGTATTTGTGCGTGTGCAAGAGTTTAATTAGACCATAAGCGTAAATGAAACTTTTATAATTATGCTGCCTGGCAAGGAAGTGGAAATGGAAATGGAAGTGTGCCTTTTTGCTTTACGGTACTTTGGCCTGTACTTGCATGAAACACACACACACATACATTGCGCAACCCATACATTTATAGAGGTTTGCGGCAGTCAAGTGAGTGAGTTTCAAAGAACATTCATAAAAAGGATTAATTGCGCGCAATTAAAGAAAATATATTGCCGTAGCGTATACGCCCCGTGGTACCCAAATAACGTCGCAAATGCATACGACATGAGGGTATAGAGGGGGAGGGTGGGTTGAGCGGAGCGGCAGAAGTACGGCATGAAAAAAGTGAAGATGAGACGAAGCGGCATGCGTATGAGGCAGTTGCTGGCAGATAAGCAAATGGTTTGGCCACAATCAAACGAGTTTAGGAGAAGAGAAATTGTTAGGGATAGGGAGAAGGGGCCAAAGAAAATGGAAAGAAGCTGCTACAGTTCAAAGGGATACGAGTGTGTCGGCAGGGATAAGGAACTGCAGGTAGAAAAGCAGTAGGGAAAGTGGAAGAAAAAGTGAGATAGAAACGGAACAGCCGGAAATAATGTAGAAACGAAAGGAGAAGGGGAAGATGATAAAAAGAAAATAAAAGAAAAGACGAAGCAGTGCAGACGAGTACTGAGAAAGACCTTAGGGTAAGTAAAGAAAGCATGGCGGAGGTTGAGCGGATGTAGAAAGAAATTAATAGTAAGATAAAAGTAGGAAGAAGAAAGACACAAGCAAGAAAAAATTAAGAAACTACTAAAATATAAGAGTAAATGGTTAGGAAAGAAGGGAGGAAGAAAGGAAATAGGAACGTGAAAAAGGAAATGTAAGAAAAGAAAAAAGTACAGAGAAGAAAGAACAGAAGTAATACCGAAGTAATGCGGCAGAAGAAATAGGAAAGAAGAAAGCTAAAGAAGAACGTGGGAAAGAGGAAGAAGAACAATTAAGGGCAGGAAAGATGCAAGAGAATACGAAGAAGGAAATAGAGAAAAAAACAGTAAATAAAAGAAGAAAGTATATGGGCGAAAGATGATAGAAGAGAAAAGAAAAAAGGTAAAAGGAGACGATTTATAAGGAAAAGAGAAAAAATAAGCAGAAAAGAAGAAAAATAAAGAAAAAGAATTAATAGTTAGGTGCCTCGAAAAAGTGGCAGTCGTTAAAAGTAACAGTAATAGAGACTTAAGCGACAGTCACTGCCAACAACAGACACACACACATGCGCATATGCAAAAATGTTGTGCACGTGCTAGTGAGCTAATGTTGTGTATGTGTATATAAGCCGTTGCAAGTGTATTAGTATGTGTGTATATTGAAATTCTAGGCATAATCTGTGATAATGTATGCTAAAAGCTGCCAGGGTTTTCTGACTATACAAATGTGACTGTGTTGCTGTGTGTGTGAGTGTTTATGCATATATATGCATGTGTGTGTGTTTGTTTGTATAACTTCGATTGCCACTTTGCCAAATTGCAGGTTCCATAAGCGTTTTCCGTAGAAGTGCGCGCTAAGTAAGTGTGCCCATCTAATAGCTACCGCCGCTGCTGCTGTCGCTCTACCGCAAGACAACACAGCACACACACACACATGCACAATATATATGGCAAAACTTTCTTGGCAAACTTTTTAGCTTGCGAAAGGGGAAGGAAGGGTTCACAGCAATTTGAGCTGGCGGCGAGTCTAAAAGTGGCAACAGAAAATTAGAAGTTGGCCCTTATAAAGTGTAAAAGAGCAGGGGTGCAAGGGGTAAGCGTAGCTAAGGTAGCGCCTGGTTTTTCGGCGTGTGCGCGTGAGTGAGTTCCTGTCTGTTTGTGTGCATGTGTGCCAGAGAAAAAGGTTTAATATTTAAAGGTCAGAAATTTAAACTTTTCGCTTTGGCGCTTAATCGCTTTTGGCTTTGTGTCATGTGTAAATAACAACAGCTACAATAACAACAACAACAACAACAATTTTCGGCATCTAATTTTCACCAGAGCAGCGCCACAATTTTCATAGGCCCATAAAATTGAAAAGTTTGCTGTTTTGCGGAAAAAGACGTTTAAGTTTTAAGCTGCGCAGCGGCGAAGTGAGAAGATGTTCCAAAATGAGAGCACAGCTTCAAAACTTCTGCCGCTTCCAGCTCATGTGCAAAGTTTCAAGATTTATATTTTTGTCATATGCATGTGTGAGCTTGCTAAGCATGTGTGTGTGTGTGTGCATGCGTGTGAATGGCTGTGAAAAGTGGATTTAAAGCATATCTGCGAAATTGCTTGGCAAATGTTTCGAGAGTAAGTTTGTGCGTAGATAATTTTGGTAGCTACTATTTCAAAATCTTGAGCAGCTCATGCTATATCGCTTTATTTACTCAGCACATGCAAATTTTATGAAGAATTTTCTGCTGTGCGCACTGAGATTTAATTCAAATCATGGCTTTCAGCTTTTACAAATATTAAGTACGTGTGTAATAATTTTTCTAGTAATTTTTTTGAAACAAAATTTCAGTTCATAGCTTTCAGCTTAAAATAGTTACAAGTTCTTAGTTCCTATGAATTTTTCAGATAAGCGAGTGTTCACTGTGTTACTCTTTGATTTAGGCATGATTTTATAATTTGCAGAAAATATATTTAGGGTATTCACAGTTTCCTTGTAAATTTCCCATCTGGCAACTTCAGCACGATAGTAAAATAAAACTCTGAGCGCTCCTGTTTCGTGGACCATTCTTAATTTGCCACAATCGCATTACAAGTGTTTTCTAAAGCAATTATTAAAGATTTATTACTCTCGCAAAAAGCAATATTCCATCAAAATGGAAGTAGTGTGTGATTATTCTCTGCGAATTCAATAAAATTTGCTTAAAATCTGTTTCCATTTTCGCGAATAAAACAGCCGATGGGAAATGCCAGCTTATCACGAAAGAAAAACACGATCCAACGCATGGCAATTTTTTCAACTAGTGGTATTTTTTGTTTGCGTGCAAAGCAACAACAAAAAAAGTTGTCAAATGGCAAAGGGGTTTAATTTAGCAGGCGGCAAGGGAAGCACACTAGATAGCATGGAACTGTGAACTCCCCAATTGTCAGAGTATTCTGTCTGAACTTGCTTCCTACATATAAGTTGAGTTAGTGCAAAATTGAGTTATTAATGCCATCGTATTCAGCATGTCTAAAGGCTCAGTTAGTGATGACGTATCGTATTTATTCGTATCGTAAATGTCTGAGAGAGATCTATTTCTATGAGAATTTCTGCGTTACGATCCGTATAAATACGAAAGAGCGAACGCATGCATAGAGCTCGGGTAAAACAGATTTTGTTTACGATATTAATAAATACGATACGTCATCACTAAGGGCCAGTTTCACAGTGGATGTTTAAATCTAATTTGCGAATTGAGTTTAAATCTAGTTTAACTTTTCTTGAGTTTCACAGTGCATTTATTTAAATTCGGAATAATGAATGGCAACTTCGAATATTTGACAGTTGAAGGTTGGCCCAACTTGCTAAAAACATATGTTCAATTGTTCAATTATGGAGGCAGCGCGAACTCAAAATTTTTCGTCGGCCGAAAGAAGTGAATTATTGGATATTGTGCAAAGAATCCACAGTTTATATCATTTATAATACTACGGGATCATTTATATGTGCTATACCATGCAGTTTTATGTTTAATTTGGCCGCTTATAAATTGCAATATTGTCGACGCAGCTTGCTTGCACATCCGAAATCAGCTGTTTATTTGTTTTCGATTGCAACTCTGTGCCGTACTTAAATATCCACAATCGGTTATTTAAATCGTATTTAACTTCCAACTGTGAAACTGAAATTCCCTATTTAAACTGCAATCAGGGTTTAAACATCCACTGTGAAACTGGCCCTAACTGAGCCTTTAATCTATATATGCTACCATATTTTCATATATGTATGTATCTATTTTAAGACGGCAATTATCCATCAAATATAACTTTTACATATACTGCAGTGAGAATTTGAAGCTTTAAATTGCTTTCCAGAAAAACTTGAAAAACAAACTTAGGCGGTTATGTCTTGTGACCACAGATATATGTATATATATATATATGCACTTTGTATTGTTTGAAATTTTCCATTTCAGCATGCCTCCAAACGCTTTCCGCAATGCCAGGCCTGCACATCACAACAGGCAGCAGCAGAAAACTTATGCAATTGTTGCCACTCCCTGTGCACAATGCGGCACACAATTGCCATCATTGCCAGCAGCAAACAATACAAATTGAAAATATGTATTGCGAGAAAAAAAAGTGCCATAAATTACGTGACTCCGCATAATAAATGCAATAAAGTGCAACGTTTCGTTACAATTTGATGGGCAATTGACGGGCCGCGATGCGCTGAGGCGTGTAGAAATCGCGCAGCAAAAAGAGTTAACTGCCGGCCGCAGCGGGCTTTAATTGATTGCGGACGTATAAGTCAAACGATGCGCAACTATTATTTCACTATTTAACTGCAATGCGAAGGAAGACAAATGGCAAAAAAACTGAGCCAACAAATGCAACGCGGCGCAATCAAGGAGAAAATCAACGGCAGAAAAAACAACAGCAACAACAACAACAAAATGCAGGCCAGGCTTTAAGCAGCTAACTTACTAAAAAAACGAAAAGATTATAAGCACAACAACAACAACAACCACATATAGTCATACGTATAGTCAAGCTGTAGGCCTCTTGGCCTCTACAAAATCAAGCGCTTAAATACAATAAATAAAGCTGTGTGATATTTTTTTTATTGTAAACAAGAAGTGGTAAGACAAAGAAGCACAAAAAGGCTGCAACAGCAGCAGCAAAAGCAACAACAACAACAAGTTAAAACGACAAACCTATTAAAGAACATCAACACGAAACATCAACGAGAATCATAAATAAGATTTAACTGACATGAAATGAAAACCGAACGAGAGGAACGTGGCGTTGCGACGAGATGCATCGGACGAATGGATGGATCTGCAGCATCGAAGTGGGGCATATGCCAACAGATGATCGTGTGCAGGAAGATGAACCAAAATATAAATAGAGAAATGAACAAACTGGCATATGGACTGGCTATAAAGATGGACGAATGAATCAACAGATGATTAAATGCACAAACAGATAAAAGTATCTACGGCGGTGCAGTGGCTCTATGCTAGCAGATGATCGTGCAGGAAGAAGGATCGAAATATAGATAGACCATCGGAAAGACAGACTGATTGAAGGGCATGTACACAGATGGTCTGGGAGACATGCAGGGATACACAGAGAACGGATAAGAGGACGCACCCTGGATGCATGCGAATATATAAATGCACAAACGATCGTGCAGGGAGATCCACCCGAATATAGATTGACCAATGAAACAATAAACTGATTTAAGTAGTCATAGACAGTTGTTCTTGAAGGCGAACTGATGGACTAATACCTGGATAGACAAAACCACGGATAAAAGACGCACAAGCCGAAGTACTTATGTATCACTGAGCCACATTGAACATATGAAAGCAGATAAAAGCATAGCTAAAGGAAGTTGAACCGAAAATTGAATAGACCGCCAGAGAGACAGAGCTATTGACATATCGTCAATATGACGAACGCATGCAAGTACACACTTAAAAAAATTCTTTCAAGGAGTTTTCAGAGTAGACTCATTTTTTTCTTTATACGAAATTTTGGTACAATTTTTTTGCCATTTTTTGCACTTTGATTTTTTTTATAAATTGACAGATATTCCATTTTATATTTATATTTCTTTGAGTTTTTGTTTTAATTTAAACTTTGTTTCTGATTCCTATTTTACTCGCGATTTCTACTTTTATTAACTTTGTAGTTACTTTATATTTCAATCAAGATAGAATAAAATCTTTGTTTGAAATTTGATTTGTAAAGGGAAATTTTGAATAATTTTTTCGGAAAATTTTCGCAGAGACATTTTGTATGGTAGCCCCTGTCATACGCCCATGTGCAGAGCGGTACGAGCTCATAAATAAACGCATGACTTATCAAATGTACGCATGAAAAGAGTTAGGAGTGCGTCTTAAAGTCAGAGTTAACGGCTACAACAACAACAACAACAACAACATTCAGAATAATAAACACAAGCAACCACAACAACAACACTCATGCTACATATAAACACACATACAGGCACAGACAACAGAACAACAATAACAAACCCAAAACTAAGCCGCACCTTAAAAGCCGTCTCCTGCGCTTGTTATCGCTCACCATGCCACCGCTCGTGGCCTTTTACTACAAGGCGACTTACAGATACGTCTCAGGCACATGCAACGGGTTAACAACAACAACGACAGTGCTGTTTTTTGTATGAGCAGCAACTTGAAATGATTTTATAGTCAACTTGTGCTCATGCCTCTGCCTGTGTCTCTGCCTCAGCCGCAAGATCATCGAAAGCCGATGGTGTGCCTCTTCAGTGAAGCTGCTGCTATGCCAAAGTGCAACAAGTTGACTTTGACAAGTTTTGGAGAAGGCAAGTTGGCATTGAAATATTTTCTTTGAAGTTGCTACAAAACATTGAATTTTCATTGGAGACCGGGCTTGAATTGGTACTGATGAAGAGCTCTTACTAGAGTAGAGCTCTCATATCGTAAATCGTATATTGATCAAATAATGATGCATTTTGTATATCATATGGCTATTATGTTATATTAAAGCTCATTTTAGTACCCAACAGTGCTTTTTTTCTTAAATGTCTGCTGACTTAACCAAGATCAATGAGCTTTACAGCTGGAGTGATCGAGGCGTTTTCCTGATTAATAGCAAAATTCTCGATTCATATCAGATCTATTGAATTCTTTGTTAAATCTTGCTATCAAAATGTTCTTCAAAGCTTTCATTTCTGCATTAGTTAAATATTAGATTACCAAAGGCAATACTTTCAGTCATAGAATATGAGCGTCCTTAGAGCCAAAGATATCGAAGTTGGGAAGTAAAAAAGGATCGCTTCCTTGATCAAAAGATATGGGAAGTGATCATGTGTTAAAGTTAAATTTCCATTGAATTACTGATATTTCGAATTGGAAACTGATGGATCATGAGGATACTAAGTATGTATACTTTTACCATTTTACATACTTTTCATTCTTTTTAAAGTACAAAGAACTGTAATAATTTAAAATAGTTTTCTATAAAACTATTTCCTTTGCAGTTAGTGCACTTTCATATGTCAAGCTTGCATTCTCTTGTACTTCAAGTCACACTTTGAACGAACAAGCTTGACTTTAGAGTTTGATTTTTTTTTATGGTTTGGTTTGGTTTGGTTTTGAACCAGAGAGGCTTGTTTTTCGGTTTTGCTGTCTGCTTTTCTTGGTAATTTCTTTTTTGATTTTTCTACTTTTTGTTGTTTTTGTTGTAATGTTTGTGGCTTACTTTGGCTTGGTTTGACTTTGGTTGACTTGTTTGTTTGCTGGTTGCTTCGCCTGCTTTGGTTGCACTTTCCCAAAAAAAGTTTCTATTTTCTTATGCTTCGTTTTGCCAGAATTCAGCGTTTCTCAAACTGAAGCTTGATGTATGTTATTTTTCGAAAAATTTTATGTACATTTTTTTATAAATAAAAAAATTGTTTAGTTATTCAGGCTAACTGAATTTTAGCTGACTATTCTTACACAATTATGTATACATAATTTTCTCACTGCTCTCTCTCGATCTTTCTCGCATCTTTCCCCCTTCATACTATTCGACTGAATTATGAATGAAGGCAATAACATTTTCAAATTGACGCCTAACATTCTGCACACTCTATATAGTACTACATCAGCAAAATATCAAACCGATTTCACATAGCTGTTGGAACAAATAAAGCAACTTCGATTCTTCATTGTCTACGAGAATGGTTCGAAGGAAGTTTAACTTGGAAGACCTTTTATAAATAACTGCTGTTCAAGAAAGATTCACTTTGAAGGCTTTTACGCTCAAGATTTGAAGCTGTTCAACTCTCTTCATCTCAACATTTATTCAGCGAAATTTTAATGCTGTTTTTCCTAGTTCTTTTTAAATGCTTATCCATATGAAATGCTTGGGAAACGCTGCTCTCAAGCAGTGTATATTGCATATAGGCTAAGACAATGTATGCAGCGCTTCAGCCTTAACTTGAACGCTGCAGCGTTAGACTTAACAAGCCATAGTATGTATATATGTATACATATATGTATGTATATAGTATATACAAGACAAGCACCTCAGCCAAGACGGCTGATTTGTTGATCTTTTGGCCAGTCCAACTGTTTGCTGGCTCACCTCAAAATGAGCTCTGGAAATTGTCTATGATTGTGCTGCTGTCTTCCAAACCAGTTTTTTAAGACGTGTTGTTTCTTTACTTGCCAAGCGGGGGTGAGAGCGTCAGGGCAGGCTGAATCCACCAATGGCTCGCCAGCTTGTGTGCTTCTTTACAATTGTTGCTTGAAAGTACAATTCGAGTTTTCATGTTGAATTTAAGCGCTGTAATTGAAAATACCAAAAAAAATTGATTTTTTTCCAAAAAAGATCAAGTGCTGTAGAATGTATCTGCAGCATGACGAAGTGATTTGTTTGTAGCCAAAGTAAGCACTGTTGCAAGTTTCGTTGGACACGCTGCTTTGTAGCAGAGCGCTTGAGGGCTAAGAAGGGCCCACTTGAGCGCTGAAGGTTTTTCCAAAGAAGGGGCCGCCAGATTTTGAAGGTTGCACATATGGCTTGTTAAGCTTGTCACAAGCTTGAGCTTAGAAAGGTTGCTCTTTGTGGCATTTTTTTTGGAAACATATGATATGAATCCTATCTTGGTTGGGGCAAATGCAACAGCTTGGAAACAAGCGCCAGTGCTAAAGCTAAAGCTAAAATTTCGAACTTCAGCTTGAAGCTGTGTTAGGCTAGTTAGAAACAGACTTTGTTGTTGTATAGTTTCAGAAAATTCTTATTGTACGAATTTTGATCGTGCGATCCTACGACTTTTAAGCGTAGAAGCGTGCTTTTTTCCTAATCATTTTTGTAATCCCTTTTAAAATTTTGTTTAGCAGTTGCAAACTTGAATGCCTATTTTACCAGCTGAGTTAAGAAGCATGTCCCAAAACTCCATATTTTCTTAATGTACTGAAGCAATTTTTTTTAGATATTCTGTAGCAAATGGTTTCTAAAAATGAAAATTCGTTTCCAGCCAACAACGCACAAAAGTCAATGCGCATTTTGAAGGCATTTAAAATAAAAAAAAAAATTTCGCTTTAATTATTAGCATGCTGCTCAGCTTGAGAATTTTAAGTACAAACAAGTGTTACTATTTTGGAAAAAAGAACACGACTTTGCATAAGCATGCTACAAAATAGTAAAAAAGTGCCCAATAGAGTTGCCTTCTTTGTCTGTTGGCCAAATTCACGCCTAATCAACACACGCTTTTGACTGGGCCATCATACAGACAAAAAATAAAGCCTCTCAAAACGTCAAAGTCAGGCATCAACTGAAAAGCAAACACAACAGCAACAGCTCGTATAACAACAACAACAACAACAACGAATTGACAATGAGTGTTGCCACTTAAAAATTCAAACACGAATTCATTATAATCAGAGTTGATACTTGAGACAATGACGGGGGGGACTTGAATTTCTACTTCCAACATTTAGCTGCTAGATATGCGTATGCATGTATAATAATGTGTGTGTGTGTGTGTGTGCACACTCACAAAATTTAGTTAGTTATATTAAACAGTTGCTTACGACAGCTAATTAACTAATATATAGGCAGCAAAACTTAATAACGTTCAAAGTTAACTTCAATTAGAAATGCTAACTAATTAGTTAGTTATTTGGCTTAACTTTTTCTATGTCATAAAAATCATCTAAAGCTTTCAGTGCAATACTCTTACAACAATATTTTATTATTCTTAAATCTTTTTGTCAAAAAGTAGCTGAAATTTCAATAAAAAAGAACAGAACAGAAAAATAGTTAAGCTTGACTAATAAATTAGTTAAAAATTTATGATGTTTACATTTTTTGATCAAAATAAAAAAAAAATAACAGAAAAATAGTTAAGCTTGACTAATAAATTAGTTAAAAATTAATGAAGTTTATATTTTTGTACTACAAAAAATTTTCAACGATTGATGATGTTTTGAAATTTCGACATGCTTTCAAATATATTCGGATTTATTTTTTCACTTTCACTCGGACATTAAATCGAAACGAGTTCGATAAGAAACTGGTTGATGGAAGACACCGGGCCCAGAAAGTGCTTTTCAGATTCGAAGCTTGCAAGTTCATCGAAGACTTTGTTTCCGTACTCGCCGAAGTGCCTCGGTACCCAAAGGGTGAGTGAGTTGTGGAAGCCTATGCCGATGATCAACTATCGAATTTTTATTTAACAAGCTAAAAGTGCTACTAACTAGTTAGTTATTAATTAGGGTTTACGATAGATGTTGTTGCTAGAGAAATCTCTTTTATATTTATATACTATGCAATTTCGTTGAGTGTAGTTATGAACGTGTTTATGCTTAATTATGCCAACAACAACAACAAAATAAATAAATTTCAATTTATTTATGCGGCACCTATTGCCAGCGTGTTGCTGTGTTGCTGTTGTTTTTGTAGTCTGGCTTGCTGCTGTTGTCATCTAGACAGACAACATTTATGTATTTTTCAAGCGGCTAGACTGCGCCGTAAACTGGTTGCTAGTCCTAGGTTAGTTCTTGCAGTCGCAACGAGCTGGATTGACCTGTTTGTTTTTACCAAACTGCTCTCCCCCTACCCCTTCCTGCTACTGCTGGCAGCGCTGCTTGTGCCAATTTTTCGAAATGCTGCCTGCTAGTTGGCTAGTTCGAGCTGAACTCTTGGCTTATACAGCCTAGTACGAGCACGAGAAAGCGCTTGCAGTCTATAAAGACCGTCAAGCGATAAGATCGCGCAGCTCAGCAATTGTTGTTGTTGTTGTTGTCGCGTTGTTTTTATAATTCTTTTAAAACTTTGTACGAAAACAACAGGCCATGGTTAGTGCGCCAGCGTCAACGTTAGCAGCGAGTCATAGCCATAGTCAGTTATAGGAGCCAGCGACTGAGCAGCGTAGCCCAGCATCAAGACAGAAGAATCGGAACCAGTTTTTCCACATGAAGTTTATTTACAATATTGCTTGGCAGTGCTGCCCATTGTTGTTCTTGTTGTTGTTGTTGTTGTCGCATGTTGTTACCTTTGAGATTGGCCCCATGTGGTTGTGGTTCTGATTGTTGTGATTGTCATCGTTGTTGTTGTGGTTGACTGCTGCTTTTTTTTCGATTTGGTATTGTTTTGTTTTGATTTTTTATTGCTTCAAGTCTTTTACGTTGACCCAAGTCATCTGCGCTGCTTCTTTTTTTGTTTTGCTTGATTTTTATTTCTGGTTTATATTTATGGCTTTAAGCGCGGCTTAAATCGAGCTCATAATAATGAACGTACATAAAATTTTGCAGAGCTGTTTTTGATCCAGTTAACATTTTGTCTTAGCCAATGCGATAGTACATATAGTTTGATGCGCTATAAAAAGTCGAGATATCCTTAAGTGATAATATCTATTATGCCTTATCTGTTCAATCCATCATCAATCAGTACATATGCCAAAAAAATCGTATGTATTTATGCAGCGAATCTAAAAATTATTCGTTCTTTAGTTCAAATTTTCAAAATTCAAAGGGACTAGAAAGGCTTTCAGAAAGGCTGCCGCCAGAACTTCTTAAAAAAAACAACGAAAAAGCAAAAAGTGCTCAAACACACATGAGAAATGTTATTGAAAGAACGATCTGAAGGGCGAAAACAGTCTTGAGAGCAAAAGAAGAGAGGCATTTTGGTACCATACGAAATTTTACTACAAGAAAATGTTCCTAGTTCTCAAAAATTGATCATGGAACCTTGAGAAACTTTTATAAAAAATGTCATATAAGAGCTCATATTTTATCTCAATTAAAATGTCACACTTCTCAAAATAAGATCTTGGTAGCACAAGAAATTTTATATAAAGAAGTGTTCTAAAAGAACTAAGTAATATTGCCGGACCACATAAAATGATTCCAAGACAGCGCTCACAAGGATATTTTCAACAATGCTTTATAGAAATTTTTTTATAAAAAAAATGTATTCTGAGAAAGCTTATATTTTAGACTTCATAAAAATGGTTCCAAGAAAGCGCTCACAGCAAGATTTTCAACAATTCCTTTTATAGCAATTAGTTTTCTTTTAAAAACTGAACTTTTTTGTGGGAACCACGCAAAATCGATTGCCATTTGATGACTCACAAAGCGATCAGCTACTTTGCTGGTCTGCTGGGATATTATGTTACCCTTTGTTGTTCTTCAAGTCGTCAGTTTTGCTTTTGGCCAAATCAGTTTCTTTTCTCTTCGTAGCCTCTGCTGCCAGCTTCGTACTGCTATAGGTACATACGAAAAAGAAAAAATTGTTTACCACTTTATAAGATGACGATGCGGAAAATTTTGTATAGAATTGGTTTAGCTGCTTTTATGCCATTTCTACATAATTTGTTTGGCCTTTACTACTGCCAAATAAAGAGTTTTTGGGCTCAGACTGCTAAAGAATTGTATAGAGCAGCGCTAGCATGGTAGTTGTGTAGAAGGGGAAGGGAGGGAGGGGGGCGGCTTATTCGAGCTCTCGTCGCATTTGCAACTAAATGTGAATTATGATAAATTGCTGAGCTTGTTAACAATATATATCAAAAGTGGATTTTTTTGGCGCTTACAAATTTTTGCTCCAAATCTGCTCTGAAATTTAAATCGACTACAATTTCATTTAGAGACTGTGCGGCTGTAATACATTTACAACCAGAACAACAACAAATTCTTTTATATAAAATTTCAAATCTGCCCCCTTGGCTATTGCCACTGCCACTGCTGCTGCTGCTTTAGCCCTTTTCATCTTTTTGGGTTAAAGTCTTTTGTTTGCCTAGCGTAAATCATCAATCTTGCCGTTTGGTTTTTTTCTTATTCAACTTCATTTTTCATATCTTCTTTCAATGTTTACGCACAAGTCTACATAAATACATACAGATAAGTATGTATATGTGCGTGCGTGTGTGTGTGCTTCCCTTTTGGGTGCAGCTTCATCTTTTACAACATCCTTTTCTAATTGAAAAGGGATATGCCTTGGCGCCTGTGGGTTTGTGTGTGTGTGTGTGCTTGTGGCGATTGTTGTGCACCCTACAACTACCAGGCATATGCTGAATTGTTAGCTTGTCATGTCGCAGATTGCGCTGGCTTTAACATACACACATATATGTATGGTACTGATTTTATAAAATTTTTTTTATCGGTTTTGCAGTTTTGACGTGTGAAGCAATTGAGCTATATGCACGCTATCAGCAACTCTCGTACTCTGACAGATCACTGCATCCTAGACGCATAAACGAATCTTCTTCTTGCATCCATAAGCACTCCAATTGAACTCAGTGGCATGCCCTTTTCGGCCTACTAGTTCAACCTAGCCAAAGATATTAAGATATATGCTTGAAATTTGTTGTTTACTTGACTGCTATGCTATGATTGTATGATCAAGTACATATGTATGTGCCCTTAAAGTTTATTATATTAAAAAATTTTACAGATCCATTATATGTATATTTTCCAGCAAGCTTGTCTGACTGTTATACTAAAGAAATTTTTTGCAGTTGTTGAGATATATGCTTGAAATTTTGCTTTAATTGCTGATCGAAAAGTAGCTTGTTGTTGTTGTGACAATAATTCCATTCGACGTAGCGTGCTTTGCGCTGTCATTACAGCCTATCAAAAATACATGCACATTGGTTAGTTTTGCTGGCATACGTTTTTCTTGTTGTTACCTTAACTACAATTTTCTTTTCATCAAAAAAAGGTAGCATTTGTCAGTGTGCGGCGTCTACCTTTTTTACCAATATATACTAAGACGATATCTTGCCTTTAGTATGAAATCGTTAGAAATGTTAATCTGACAAGTGCGTCTGTTCCTCGCATAGCATTAGGCCCACTCTACACGCTTACAGTTGCTGTTAGTTAGCTGTAGAAGAGCGATTGTCGGCACACCCACACACACACACTCACATGTAGCTATACACATAACAACTTTCATATATAATAAAAAAACAATTCTTTTTCCATTAATCTAAATTTAATGCCTACATTTCTTTACCTTTTCTCGCTTTGTTCCTTACATCTTCTTGCCTTTGCTGGGCCATTTTCCTTTGTTCACTTAAACAAATGTGAAAATTCACACGTATGATATCTTCATTCTATGGAATTTGTTAAATAAATTTAAATCCCTTTATGGCATGAAAATATATGTATGTGAGTTAGTGTGAAATGATTTGGGGTAGCGACGGGGGGCAGGTCTGTATAAACAAATTAAGTAATTGATTTTTGATTTATTGTAGTGTCAAAAGATAATTATCGCTTTTACTTTGTTTGGCAATGCCGCAAAATTTACTCAAGTAGACAAACACACAAATGCAAACACACAGCCAAACACACACACATGCATATACATACATACATATATGCATTATACAAGTAATTCATGGCTTGGCACTAAAATTTGCATACCTTTTTTGTGGGCGTTCGTTTGGTTCTCGTTTTGTATATTAATGAATTGCCTTAAATATTTAAGTGAACCGCAATGCTCCATTATCGGAATTATCTGCTCGGCCCAGCAAAGGCTTTATAGTAATGTAATTATGAAAATTAATATTGGCAGAAAGTTGTAAACAAGTAGTGGAAATTTTACAAGGATTTCCACTAACTTGCTTAATGACTATTGAATATATTTTATTAATTGCGCAAATGACTTAAAAATGCAATTCCAAAATATTCGAGCTTATAGTATTTAATTGATTTAAACTTTTGATATCTAGAGCGAACACCTAAGAGACTTTTAAAAATTGCTGAAAGCATTTCAAGTGAAAAGTCCATATTTGAATGACTGATTATTCATTTGCAAGGCGTAGCATGCAGAAAAGACGAGAGAATACCAACATCACTCCCCACTACTACTCTACTCTACTCTACTCTACTCTACTCTACTCTACTCTACTCTACTCTACTCTACTCTACTCTACTCTACTCTACTCTACTCTACTCTACTCTACTCTACTCTACTCTACTCTACTCTACTCTACTCTACTCTACTCTACTCTACTCTACTCTACTCTACTCTACTCTACTCTACTCTACTCTACTCTACTCTACTCTACTCTACTCTACTCTACTCTACTCTACTCTACTCTACTCTACTCTACTCTACTCTACTCTACTCTACTCTACTCTACTCTACTCTACTCTACTCTACTCTACTCTACTCTACTCTACTCTACTCTACTCTACTCTACTCTACTCTACTCTACTCTACTCTACTCTACTCTACTCTACTCTACTCTACTCTACTCTACTCTACTCTACTCTACTCTACTCTACTCTACTCTACTCTACTCTACTCTACTCTACTCTACTCTACTCTACTCTACTCTACTCTACTCTACTCTACTCTACTCTACTCTACTCTACTCTACTCTACTCTACTCTACTCTACTCTACTCTACTCTACTCTACTCTACTCTACTCTACTCTACTCTACTCTACTCTACTCTACTCTACTCTACTCTACTCTACTCTACTCTACTCTACTCTACTCTACTCTACTCTACTCTACTCTACTCTACTCTACTCTACTCTACTCTACTCTACTCTACTCTACTCTACTCTACTCTACTCTACTCTACTCTACTCTACTCTACTCTACTCTACTCTACTCTACTCTACTCTACTCTACTCTACTCTACTCTACTCTACTCTACTCTACTCTACTCTACTCTACTCTACTCTACTCTACTCTACTCTACTCTACTCTACTCTACTCTACTCTACTCTACTCTACTCTACTCTACTCTACTCTACTCTACTCTACTCTACTCTACTCTACTCTACTCTACTCTACTCTACTCTACTCTACTCTACTCTACTCTACTCTACTCTACTCTACTCTACTCTACTCTACTCTACTCTACTCTACTCTACTCTACTCTACTCTACTCTACTCTACTCTACTCTACTCTACTCTACTCTACTCTACTCTACTCTACTCTACTCTACTCTACTCTACTCTACTCTACTCTACTCTACTCTACTCTACTCTACTCTACTCTACTCTACTCTATTCTACTCTAATCTACTCTATTCTAAAAATTTTCTTCAAAGCTTCAAAGCAACAACAAAATGGTTTCCTTAGGATTACAAAATATAATTGAAAATTATTCATGCCTGCAAAATTTTATATTTTTCTACCTACTAGATTTTTATTAATCCTCTACTTAATCCATCAATCTGTTATAAAAATTGTCTACTTTCTGCTAAATTCAAACTTTAAGCGCTTTTTAATCTTCCAGCAAACAAAATCGCCGCTCGTCCCAATTCTGCTTTGAAAATACCGAGAAAAAGGAAGAAAAATGTTAAATATGAATTGCCAGAAGCAGCAAATTACTTTTTTCTTTAGGAAATGTACGAAAATAGCTAATCATTAAATACAGCTGGGTACCGACAATGGCACAGACTACCCTCAACGGTAGCCACCCCAACAGCTTAACCATCAAGCTGCCCAAACTAGCGTCCTGCGAGCGAGTAAATCTCCAATGATTTTTCAGAACTTAATTTGGTTTTCTACATTAGCTCTGTATAAAATTGCAATATCGGCAGCAAACATTTGGGGCTGCTGTAGTAAGGCAGCAGGCGAGGATTTGCTGGCGAGCGAGGTCGAACAGAAGTATGTATGTATGTATTAGTATAATATTATATGCGAGAAAAAGAAAAGCTTAAATGAATGTACGAAAACTTAAAACATTAAATATTTATAAAAAGATTACAACAGCAAATACAGCATGACAACAACAAGTAAACGGGAAAAAGCGAGTTGAAGCAGAAGCACGTCCAACAGGCCAGTTGGATATGCTGGCGGGCTGGCGGGTTGGCTGGCAAACTGGAAAGCTGAGAGTGCATCAGCTGCTGCTATGGCTACCGACTCTGGAGCTGCTTACTTGTGACACGAACAATTTTCGAGAAAACAACACACACACACACACTCCATGCACAATACACTTGAAGAAAAATTTGTTAGCTCAAGAATTATTTGTGAAAAATTTCGCCAGTCCACATTGATAGCGCTAGTGACTAGCCAAAAGCTCAAAAGTTTGGTTGGGAGGTTCTAATGCCACTTATAAATCCGGACCTAGCACCAAGTGATTACCACTTGTTCCTGCTTACGGCGAATTATTTTGCTGGCGAAAAATTTGCAACAACAGAAGCTTATAAAAATCGACTGTTCCAGTTTTGTGCCAATAGGGACGAGGATTTCTATGAGAGAGGCATAATGGAATTACCTTCAAAATGTCAAGAAGTTATCGAACAAAACGGTGCATATTTGACCTAAATCTGAGCATACTAACTATGCTGCATAAAGCTGTGAATTCCATGAAAAAAATGCATTTCTTATTATTGCAACTATTTCCTATTTAAAGACTATTTTTGACATTCAATTACACTCTGTTTGACTCTCCATTTCAACTAAAATATTTGTTAAATTTACTAAGAAATCTGCAAATTTGACAAATTTCTTTGTCTGAATTTACATACTTTGATTTGGAAGAAAAAAACCTATTCACTGAAACTTCACCAGAAACTTTAAAATAAATAAAAATAGTAAAAAATGCAATTCAAAATGGAGGTTTAAAAAGAGAATACGTAAAAAAAAATTTGTAGAAAAATCGTCATGTATAAATTTGGATTTTATAGATTTTCTTTAAGGAGGCACTGACATTTCCAACTGGAGAAGGGGGCGCTTCTAGAGCACCGCAATGGCTAGTTCTAACTCAGGCTTGTTATCGACCAAATAAGAAGAAGAATAGTCATATTTTCTTAAGTGTATCAAAAAAGTTACAACTCTCCCTTTCCCCCTTTCCCCCCTCTCTTTCACTCTTTCCGTTGCACACTGGCATGATCAAAGTTTAGTAGTTATGTGCATCATCACTCCATAATCCCCAAATGTACCTAAGTACAACATGGGGCAAGGCATAAAATATTGTTGTTGTTAATGTGTTTGTTGTTTTGCTTGCTGTAGCTGGCTGTGCCTTTTGCTACACTGCCAACACTTTGGCGGATGTTGCTATCTCTCTGCCTCACATTTTTGTTGGGCTGCTGCAAATGAAATCTCCACATTGCTGCCTGCTTCTTTGCTGCCTGCTTCTGCTCCTGCTACAATGTTGCTGCTGTTGGTTGGCTTGTTGTTGATTTTGCTTTTAAGTTGTTGGTTTTTTTCTGTCGCTGCTGCTGCTGCTCGTGGCCAAGGTAAGTGCGCACATGCAATGTTACCGAAGCGGTTTCTGCTATTTTCTTCCTCTTTTTTCGGTTGATATACATTTTTTGCTGTTGTTATTTTTGTTGTTGTTGTTGTTGGTGCCTTTGGAAATATTGCTGGCCGCATGGCATGTAGCATAAAATGTTGCCGTATTGCTGCTGGTCTGCTCCTTTGGAGGGTTCCGTTGACTGTCTGCATGAGTGTGTGTGTGTGTGTGTGTGCGGTTGTATGTGAAGCAGGCAAGCAGGAAGCAATTTTAATTTTAATATAAATTAATGAAGTAGCCTTGCGCCTGCTGCTGCTACCCCCTCTACTTCTACACTGACACTGCTCTTGCCCGTATCCAGCACTGCTTTATGGCTGCTACAATGTTCGGCTAGTGCTGTTGTTGTAGCCAGCAGCTGCTGGTAGCTCGACTAAGTTAGCCTCATAATAAGTGTATTTAAAACCGATTCGAAAAAGCCGGTTAATCGGTTGCAAAAAAATGCAAAATCTGTTTTATTTTGAGCTTGTAAAGGCTATAGCTTTAAGAAAAAAAGCGAAACTTATATATGTATATATATTTACTATCGAAAAGATACGAAGTATTTTTCAGAATTTTATATCACATAAAATTAATGTTGCCTAATACACCGGCATTCTATAAGAATTCTTACAAAAGAAATCTTTCGATTTTTTCATATCATTCAATTGTCTGTGTTAATATTCGCTATTGTAAAAAGGCTTTTTTGAAACAAAACTATAAATATTTTGTTACAAATATTTGAATTGAAATCTAAGTTTGATGATGATAAGCTAAAATATAAAGAATTTTAGACTTTCATTTACAGAAAAAGCTGCCGATCTCATTTCAAAATGAGCTTAGACTAGATTATTGTATTTACTAATTTCTTTAAATGATTTAACAGCTTTAGAACGCTATAACTGTTTGGTTCAAAAGATTTTTTGATTAAAACTCGTGTAACTCGAACCAACAGACTGACACCGGTTCTACTGATTCAAACCGGTTTAACCGATTCAAACCGATTTTACCGATTCAAACCGATTCAACGCAGTCAAATCAGTATGACGGCTTAAAATTATTATTGGAACAAATATTATCGATTCACTCCGGCTTAACCGATTCAAACGGTTTTAAATTGGGTTTGTCCTACATATTATTCTTTCTGTTTCAGACTTATTTTAACAATTCAAATTAATATTCAACCCGGTTTAACCGATTATAACTATGCAAACCCATTAAAACTAGCTGAATCGATTGAAACTGCTTTAATAATTTCAAATAGGCATCTCTTTTATATTTTATTTTAACTGTTTGAAACCGATTTAACCAATTGAAACTTTTATAACCGATTCAAACTGCTTTAAACGGATTTTAGCTTTAAGCAATTGAAAGCGGATTCATAAGTTTTTATTAACCACCATGATTTTTCAAACAGTTTTTCCAAAAAATCAAGCTATATGCGAAAACCGGTTATCTTCGGCATTCGAATTGCCATCAGCTCTAGTCGTAAGTGTAGCTGGGCGGCACTTGAGGCATAGTATTACGCGTTAATGATGAAATAATTTGACAGCCCCCAACAGCAGCGACAGCAAAGCAACCAAAGACGAAGGAGAGCAGCCTTAAGTAGCATTTAAAATTCTGCGCATAGAATTCGAGAATTCGTGAAATTGGGCAAAGGCGGCAGCGCGCAGTTGAGATTGAATATACAAATACAAAATTGGAATTTACTAGCGCTGGCAACAAGCTGCCGCTGCTGCTGCTCTTCTTCTTTTTACATTCAATAGCTGCTTAATATTTATGCATGGCAGGCAGGCCAGGCAGGCCAGGCAAGAATTGACCGGCTTCGGGCTCCTGGCGCTCATCTAAAGCTCATCAAAGATGCAAGGCATGCAGGGGTGGGCCGAGCAGCCATGGACGCAGTGTGACGCTGGCATGTGACACAATATTGCAGGCAGTTCGGCAGGCTGGCAGCAATTACAACGTCACACTTACCTCATGCTAAATTAATCGAGGCTTTGAATATGCCATAGAAATGCTAGAATTACTAAAATTACTTATTGCTTTCTTTACATTTGCCTGCGGGGAGGGTTCGCTGAGTCCCCCGCCCACTCCAAGCAAAGATACAATTTTGTGCAATTTCTTTCATTTTGTATACGTTTTGGAATTTTTATTGCATTTGCAATGGTAAAATGAGCAGCAGCAGCAGCAGCAATTGTTGTTCGAGTGTAAGCGAATATTGGAATTGAGCATCTAAGGCCGAAGGCAGGCACGTAGTAAGCAAGTTTTTTGTAAGGGAGTGACATGCTGAAGCGCATACAGATGATAAGTTTCCTTAGATACAGTTTGTTTGCTATGTTTTGAATCTGAATATTAGTGGTATTCCTTATCCGGAGCGAATGTAAAAGCAAAAGCAAAATTTTTCTTTTGCATTTTTATAATCGGGAACGACCGATTGTGAAATCCCTGCAAATGTTTTTGTCAAACAGCTGTTTTATTTAAGTGTTCAAAAAAATGCCACGAAAAAGCGAAAAACAACAATTAAGCGACTTCTTAATTGAAAATGCAGCAAATGAAATCATGCGTAAATATTTATAACACCAATAAGTGTGACTTTTCAAGCTGGCAACTATGCTCATATTTTCGATCAAATATTTTCCACTAAACGCAATGGATTTTGGTCTAGGAAAATTGTGACTTTAATGCAAAAGCAAACCAGTGTGTTTTGTTGTTGTGTATGCAAAAGGTGGAAAAATATTGTGCTCTTGCTCTTTTGCAAGACCAATTGCACCGGATAGGGAATACCCCTATTGTAACGAAATTTCTGAACAATGAACAACTTTCTTTAATACCTACTTATTTTCATCGATGAATCAATGGCTGAAACATTATCGCGCCTACAGCTTTTTATCGACAAACGATTTAAAAAATATCGATTCTGTATTCTTTTTACTCACAAATGATAGCTAAAAAATCGATAGTATATAATCGTTTTATCGACGAAGGCATAGTTGCAAAATCGCTCCAACAGCTTGTTATCGATGTGAATAGCAAAGATATTCAAAATACATTATTTGTATCGATTCGTGATTAGCTGCAGAGTTGTTCTAAAGCAAATATTATCGGCAACGACACATAAATATCGATAAATTAATTAGTTAATCGATAAACGATAGCTTCGCACGTCACAATTATGAATTTATAGTAGAAAATTTTAATTAAAACCGCATGCCCCAGAAGTAGCTCCTCTATCTATTCGAGCTTAACGCTGTAAAGCTGCTACTACTACCACTACATTTCTTGCGGCTATATGGGAGTGGCATCTGCACCGAATGGCAGCTGTGCTCCTTGTGGAATTTAATTAAGAATTCCGTTGGCTCTTTACGGCCCGCTCGCCTGTGCGTGTGCCAAGTGCTGCCAAACATTTTGCACTCTTATTTCACAACAGATCCAATGTCCAATATGCTTCAACGTAATGGCATACCTTCCATCAACATCTACAGTTGCAGCAAGCTCTATACAGCAGAGTGTGTGTGTGTGTGTGTGGGTGTACATTTTCAATGGTACTGAGTATTGGTAACGGTGTGCGTGTGTTGCTGCTGGCGCTGGTGACCATAGCAATTTGGTTTTGGGCTAGCATTTTCGAGGGGTAATTGCAAGTTGGTTGCTTCCTTGCAGGAACATGCTGTCTCTGGGGAAGGGGCTCGAGTGCTGGTAGTTATAACGCACACGTCGTTCTTCTGTACCTACATTTGTATGCCAAAAAGGCTGTTGACATTTCATCAGCATTTCATCAACTCTTTGCGTGTAAGGTACAGCCTTCTGGCATGTCCTGTATGTCCTGTAATTTGTACAAATTAAATGCGCATATTGAGCATGGCAACTTTGCTTATTTTCATACAATTTGTTTTACAAACATTAACAAATATTTGTAATAATTAGACATTTGTTGTTGTAGAGCAAATAAGCAATTGCTGTTAAATGAGCTTGCCACAATTTGGCAACTCCCTTCGAGGAAATGCTCAAAGCAGCTAGAGCAAGGCATATGCTAAGGCGCTTGGAAGTGTGAGATCTTATAAAACGATTTTGAATTTTTTTTTGTGATTTCAGAATTTGAGTAAAATTTCAGCATCCTAAATTTATTTGTTCATATTATCATAGTAGTGCTAACAAAGTAATCATTACAGGTGATAATGTTTGGCTAGCAGAATAGATTCCTACTACAAATACAATGTAATAAGTAATAATGCCTTTTGATAAATACTTGAAGAATTCATAAATAAATTTTGCATAACAATTTTTGCAAAATCCAGAAAGTTTTGCCTCACAAAGAACAGCATCTACATATATGTTAGAACAATATCTTAGAAATGCATATGCTCCAAAAATTACATATAGAATATGTAGACGACCTTTTTGGAATTTTATGTCTTGTCAAAATTGACGAAAACTTAAATGTACTAAACCAAAAAGCAGGTGCTTGAATTGCGAAAAAAGTTGACTACTTCAACTAATTAGCTAAAATAGTGCTCGAGTTAGACTGATTTTTTTGTCATTACTAAAAATTATTACTAAAAACGACTACCATTTGTTTTTTGTCTGATTGTTTAAACTGAAAGCGCTATTATTTATTTATTGCCGATTTATTTTTATAGGTCTTGATGTAGGTGTGACTGTTGCCCCGCTGCTACATCTTTCTCTCACAGTCACGCGGAATTTTTGAGCTTTCATATGAGCGCTTACCGCTGCTTTAAAAAAAGGCATATGCTGTCACATTTAGCGGTCATGGCCTCAATTTTCGGCGCCATTTTTTGCCATTAGGAATCTAAAATAAAATACAAAAGATGGCAACGCCATAAATGAAATTACTCAAAGGCTCATGTGCACATAAAAAAATGCACAGAAGTGTTCAATAAAAAGGATTTCTTTTTGCTCTTGCCACACACACACACCAACATAAGCACTTGCGCTAAGCACTCACACACACTCAGAGCAGAATGTCAGCAGCATGGCTACGTAATACCGTTAAAATGCCAAATCCCGGCCACACCTCGCCAGGGCCACACTAATACGCCATAACAATAAAAATGCTGAATTTTTTACGGTCTTCGGGCGCTTTCAGTTTCGCTTTTTGCTGAGCTTGCGTGTTAAAAATCACAAAGTAAGTAGGTCTATTATAAAAAGTGCCAACAACAACAACCACAACAACAACAACAATGGCAACGTTCTTAGCAATTTACACTAAAAAATGTATAAGTGCGTGAGTGTGTGTGTTCTATAAAAAGGATATGAGTAAATAAAAATAAACAATCAAAAACTGTTAAAAGGATTTTCCAAATACAATAAATCAACATTTGAACGTCATAAACAGCAAGCCTGTTTGCTTGAGCATGAAGTAGCTATCGATGATGGCTGCTGAATGGGGGACGAGGAGGGGAGTGTGTAAGAGGAAAGGATGGCGCTGAGAGGCTAATGTATTTTGTTGATGCGTTCAGAGTGCGCAGTAAGAAACTAAGGCGAAAATATTGTGCATGGGCGGGGTCGGCATGTAGGAGTAGTTGCCACAGAGTTGAGCTCATAAATATTGAAATGGTTCTAGGAAAGTTAGTAGTAGTTTAGTTAGTATGCTTTTAAACTTTTTTAGCATATAGTTTTGCTACACGCTGAGCGCAAAATATTAAAAATATGTTATATTGTTAGTGCGCTTTGACAAATTTTGTAGTAGTTTGCGCAAAAATATTTGTTAAACTAATTAGTTGAATAAATTTGTGAAGTAACATGCCAAGTTCCCTTAAGATAATAACGGAACTCTTCGATTCGAACGATATCGTGAGAGGTTTCAGTCAAGGTGGCCCTCTATCTTCCGAACTCTTCAACTTTCTATTGGATACATTCATTCATTGAGTAGTCAAAAAGTTAAAGTCACTATAGGCGCTTCAAGCGACTACATTCCTGCTCTAAATACAAACTAATCTCAATTATTTCTAAAGAAATGTTTCCATAATAATAAGAGCTTCAAAGTATTGCTTAAAATAATCAAAAACTTTGTTGAAATAACAAAATATTTGTAAGCTGCAATATTTAAGGCAAAGCTGTGCCATTTTTACTAACATATTTTTGCAAGTCTAAAAATTTTTAACTGGCCAATCAAGAAGATTAAAAAGAACTTTTAAAGTATTTTGCATAATTTGTTAGTTAACACTTTTCAGTACAAATAAATTTGTTAAACTGACTGTAAAATTAGTAGACTTTAAACTCAGTTGCATTTCTGCTATTTTTTACAGCCGTTTTCTTTGAGTGTAAGCTATACAGCGCCCACTTTTAGCCAGGCTACAAGTAGCAATCATGCTGTGCTAATGTCTCTCTACGCATATGCATGTATGAGTATGCATGCTTAAATATGTGTGTGCGTGCGTGTGTATGGTTTTTTCCGCTTTTATTGATGAAAATTCTGTTGCTGCAATAAAAATTGCCAATGAGCCAACGACAGTTTCGCACTCAAGCATTTCATGCCATTTCATTTTCATCTTTCATCCTGCGCACAGCAGGAAGCGGATATGTGCATGAGTGAGAAAATGGCATGTGTGGGGAAATGAGCAATTGGAGCGGGGGCTGCAGAGGCGTGCGCGGTTGGGCCGTAAAGTGCGTATGTTGCCTGTTTAGCAAATACGAAAAATCGTAAAAATTGCCTAGAGCAAAATCTAATAAAACACATGCACATACACTTCAAGCCCACTGCGCCCCTCTCGCCCTTGATCAGCGAGCTGTATATGTATATTGCCTGCTCCCATGATAGACGCAAGTAAAGGAAGTGTATAGTTTCTCTTGCTTTTCGCTTGGGTGTAGTTAACCTCGTTAAAATTCTGTTTGAAGATATGCAGACGCCGCGGCAGAAAAAAGCAAAAGTGCTAGGTTCAAATATTGAGAGAGCGGCGGCAAGCAGCGAAGGGAGAAAATTTTAATTTTGTAAAAAATATAGCAAATTTTCTTTGGTGAAAAGTCTTCTTCATCTTTCCTGATTTTTTTTCTCATTTATATTGCTTCATTTTATCTTTCTTCATCTGGCCATCTTTTTAGCTTCTTCTCGTTTTTCCTCTTAATTATTTTCTCTATCTGTTCCTTGGTGAAATTTGTTCTTCCTTTTTCCTTTCTCTTCATTATTTTTTTGCTTGTTCTCTACTCAACTCTTTTTCGTTATCTTTCTCTTGTTCTATGGAGTTGAAATATACAAGTTTCCTAGCCAACGTGATCTGAAGGGCCTGTTGTGGAAATTTCTTCTACTTACTCAGCATTTTTCTCTACTCACTTTTTTACTTCTTTTTGTTCATTGCCCTCTTCTTTGCTCTCTTGCATTTTATTATAGTAGATTCTTGTATTGCTCTATTTCACTTCAATATATTTCTGCTGCAGCTCTCTAAACATAAAATTTTACTCTTACCAAATTTACCCATCAATTTGCCTCTTCCTCTTTTCCGCTGGCGGTGTAACTCATTGATTACAATTTCTTGGTAATAAAATTGGCGTTAAAAGTTCTTTAATGCCACTTCAAATATTCTTTTTATGCGCTGTTCAAGTGCAATATACATATACACACACAGGCATTTACGCACACACACACACATACACATAAGCGCACACACATAAGCGGAAATTAATCGAATCTAATGTGAACAAGTTGGAAGTTTTAACGACTTGTAGCGATAAGGGAGCCAACAAAAAGTGAAACTGTTGGATATTGCATACATACAGATATACATACACACACAGATACACTCAAGTGCTAATACACACACACAAAGCCATGCTCATATATTAAGTTGAGTATTGCAGCAATTCAGCTAAGAGGAATTTGTATGGCAATTGCAGGATACGAGCAACTTATTCCCAAGACAATAAGATTAAAAAGAAAGGCGCAATTTTCCCAACTTCCAAATTTCAGGCAAGTTTCATTCATTTATGTAAGCTAGCAGGATGTGTTAAGGAAGTACTTTGAAAGGAATTCGAAATAGCGTCATATGATTTTTTCCAAAAAAAATTCCAAAGCTGTTCTCTGATAATGAATGATGAATTCGGAGGATTTTATTAACAGACTTTAGTCAGTTCAGGCATATCGATTATATGGAACTTTATGGAAGCACACAAGAAATATTTTGAGTTCTAAAGCAAGCGCTTTAAACTTTTACAATAAATTTCTTTCGACAATCGAAGGTGCCGTCAGGCTTCGACTGAAATTTGCCGTTCTTCTTCTTGGCTTCTGAAGTATGGTATTTGAGTTTCTGTTGTAAATTTCATATTCTAGTTTGAATTTAACTTAAAGCAACTGAGAAGCCAATAATAGACTGAAAAGCATAATCACACTTACCTAAAAGTAAGCTCAGACTTATATTTCAGCGAAGAAACTTGTGCTTCGTATACAATTTTCTTTGGTCTTCTGCACTCATATGAATATTTAAACAAAATTATTAGCATTTTTTTCAGACACCTATTTATATTGCGCATTGAAGTTGGTATGACACTTGGAACCCGAAATGAAATCGCTAATGAATAAATTCCTTTACCAAGTTTCAGGACGCTTTCAAAAATATAAAAAAAAAAAAAAACGGAAAACGTTTACTTTAATAACAGCATTAACATTGACTGCCACAACTGCGCGACCGACAGTAGCGTGCACGCGTCGATGTATACTCGTATGCCCAATAAATTAAAACTTAATTTCCGAAAATTTGAATTCCCAAAGAACAGAGAGACGACATTATAAGAGGCGAAATAAGGCGAAAGAAATGCGCCGCGCTGATTTGCTTTGCATAAAATCGACATTTGCGAGATTTGAGTGGAATGTAATTGCCGGAGTGCGGAGTGCGAAATGGCATGCAGCGGCAGCGTGCCGCATGCCACAGAACTGCTGACGGCTCTGTCAGGGGGCGAATTGGGCGGAAAATGCCGGCATACACGCACAATTCTTCTCCAACCGCGAGTAGTAAGAGTAGTGCGCTGTTACTGCGCCTGCTTCCAGTGGTTGCAAGGGAAGGAAGCAAAGGGGCGTGGCAGGCATAATATATGTGCCTCGTCCTGGCATACTATTAAAAGCATTAGCAGCATTTTGATTTCGCTCATTAAAGGCACATTTGTATGCCGAGGCGTTGTGAAATTTATGTGATTTCTGGCATGCCACGCCGTAGCTTAGGCGGCAGCCACTCCCCCTCCCTCTTCGCCCCCTCTGGGGCATGGCATGAAAGCTGGCAAGTGTTGGAATTGCGCTCAAAACTAAAATGACAATAAAAATTTGCATTTTGTGTCCTTGGCGCGCGCTTAAACAGCGGGCAGCAACAATGAAATTACCCAAATGTGCACGGACCGTAAGGAGCGAGCGCATATCTGCTGGTCTAGTAGAGCTATAAGGCACTATATAATAAGGCAAGGATGTGGCAGCTTCGAATTGAAAGTAGACTTTAGCTCAGCTTTTTGAAGCTTGCTCACTGAAACTGGAACATCGCTACATTTATGAAAGGCATAGGTATGTTATAGTTGAACGATTTCTGACGATTGCATACCCTTGAATCTTAAATTATATGTGAGCGACTAATGCCAACAAGTCGCTGACAGCGTGCTAAGGCAAGCTAATTCGACTCAGCAAGTTTTTAGCTTTTAATTAAAAGCTAGAATTTTAGTTTGAAGTTTCTAAACAATTTCTAGTATTTGCGACTTTTTTCAGCTCTATTTAATAACATTTAATAAAATCTTTTTTAAAAATATTTTTCACTGTGATGAATATCTACTCGAGTGAATACTAGTTTGTCGCTTTTGAGAACGGCGAAAAGTAGACCCAGCTCGGACCAACTCACCAAGCAAGCTTCTTAGAAGTAAGAAAATTAGAAAAGTGACTTTATTTTTTTTTTCAAAAAGTTTACTAAAATTATAGCTTTATTTAAAAATCGTTCTCAAATTACTACATACAAAATAAATAATCGAAATTTGTAGCATTTCTTGCTCTAGTTTGTTTAAATGAAATTTATTGACTTTACTTATTTGGCTTTTGTAAAAGTTTTCTAGTTATCGAAATCTTCACACTGCTTCACTTTTTTGACTTTCATATGAATTTTCTGGCTATCTGAAAAATCTCCACACTGCTTCACTTTTTTGACTTTCATATAAATTTTGCAGGATTTTCTATCTGAAAAAATTTTCTCATTACTTCACACTATTTGTGTTTGCCTGCACAAACACGCCGCTGCCAAGCAGTAGAGGAATAACAAGCTGTCTAGCATGTTGGCATTACTCGTACTCTTAGCGCCTTATCTGAGCTATATTTCAACACTAGCCATTTTTGACAGATTTCATTTCATTTTTACCGCTAGCACAGCACATCAAAGCAGCAACAACAAATAAATAGCACGCCAAAATTGGGATAGTGCCCAGGCAGATATGTCATACCCCATCCCCAGTTCCATGCCGTAGTAGACCCCGCTTAAGTGGTATATGTTATACCGCTGATTATTTTCAGGCGCTGATTAACTTTAGCCACATACACACACATACAGGCGCACATTTATTACGAGTATGCTTATGTGCACAAGCAGAGGCACACCTACGAGCTAAGCAAGTCATATGAGCTAGCATTAAGGATGTAAGGTGTCAGAATGGCGAGATTTGTGGGCGTAGAGGCGTCTGTTAGTGGCCAGGGTGAGCGGATAACTGCTTTTTTACAACTTGTCAGATTTAGACGGCATATGAGAAGATTGTTTATAATAAAGTGCTATAGATAAACTCTGTAGTCGTAGTAGCTTTCGATTGCACCTGCAGGATCCTTGGTTCTGATACTGTAACAACAAATCCCGAGCAATTTTGGTTTCGTCGATTTCGTTCCGGTAATTTTGATGTTGATGTTAAAGATGCATCACATTCTGGAAGGTCAATTGTCGAAAATGTCGATAAAATCATAAAAATCGTGCAATCCTAGCGTCATGTAAGCACTGTTTCGATTGCCCAGGGGAACCTTATACAGAGCATTCGAACTATGCTAAATCAAGCCTTAAATTTTATGCAAAAATAATGGATTTATTTTTACTACAGCTTATATTATTCACATACTGTGCTGCTGCCCCGCCATCGCTGGAACTCGTCTGACTTGTTTAGAAGCGCCTGTGTTTTCAGGGCTCGAACAGATCTGGAAACTAGGTATCAAGCCTCTATGGAAATTTGTGAAATACACGCAAATTCTGACAGATTTTTACTTGGAACATTCCTAAACGGAATTCTAACTCTGTCTTAAGGACTGACTCTAAGCACCCAATATATTAAAAAATTCCACAAGTCTTTCTAGTATAATTTTAGCTAGTAGAGCATCACGTTGCCTTTGTTGATTTCCAGTGTTTCCAAAACTTTCCGGCTATGAAATTATATCGACATGTTATTGTATATTCACCTCCGATATGCCCTTTTCTATCATATCCTTGACTACGCAACTGCTATATGCAATCTGCAGCATAATCAAGTGTAGCTGTGTGTGTGTGTCTTTCTGTGTTTGTGTCCATGTGTCAAAGTTGTTAGCTGCTGCCACAAACAAATGAACTCAAGCGTAATGCATTAAATTGAAGAACCTGAGCAAAGATAGCCAAAAAATGCTCTCATTCATCAGCGCAGTTAAGTATTCAACGCCCATCCTCCCCCTCGTTACTATCGCCGCTCCGTCCATTGTTGCACATCCATCAACTTCAAGCGTGCGTATTATTTCAGCCTGCCTGTGCCCCCTTCACCCCCCCTTCACCTGAAGTTAACACTCATTCCATTGATGCACTCACTCATTTGGCCAAATATTTTGCGGCTACATTTTACGTTTACGCCTTATCACACTACATCATATACGCAATTGTGGCATTGTTGAGTTGAGAGTGTGCTGCAGGATGCCGGCTAATGGACTGCTTGTCAGATTTTGACCAAGAAACAACAAATAAAATGTTTGCTAAACACGTTAAAATAAATATTCCAGAAATATCTGCTTGCCTTTTCTGCTACTGTTCATTCATTTCAATGCGCGCCAGGATGTTGGAATTGAGTGGAAATAACTTGAAAGTAGTTTTTGCTTTTGTTGTTGTTGTGCTGTGTGTTGTAAATCATTGGTAGGCTGCCCCCAACATAGTCCTTGGTATACTCGTAAAGTGAAAGTGCTTGTTGGTCATGATGGATTTGCAGTTTGACGTTCCACAGTAGCTCTTCAGCTTGAATGGGGAATATCCATGCCAACTCAAGCAAATTATATGAATTTATTCAACTAAAATTTTGACAAAACTTTTAATAAAATATTGCTTGAAGCATGCACAGAAGTAGTGGCGAGAAAGTTAGGTAAGGTTAGGTTAATCTAGCTGCCTAAAAAGGCCACACAGAGATCCTGTTGGGTCCTTAGCGATACCAGTTCCGTTTAGGAGTGGTCAAAGGAATAATCTGTCACAATTAGGGTGCGTGTGTCCGTTCAAGAACCCCGTGACTATTCGGATTACATTTCTGATAACAGCTTCTTACAGGCTCGTTTGTTTTCTGCTGAGATGCTGGTCAAGAACCCCGTGACTATTCGGATTACATTTCTGATAATAGCTTCTTACAGATTCGTTTGTTCTCCGATGCTTCTGGCATAAAAGTTTTCATCTGTCTGTTAACTTCTGTTTCCTTTCAGTAATCTTATAGCTTTTCTTTTTTGCCAGCGCTTTAGCTTGCCCTTAAGTGAGCTCAATGACAGACCGCAGAATGGTTTCAGTTCCATAAAAAATCTCGCATGCTGCTTTTCTAGCAAGTTTATCCTTCATTTCATTTTACATCGAGTACACATTCAGTTTAAATTTATAAAAATTTCCATTTAAATTTCGTTGTATTAAAGACTGAAACTTTGGCAAAGTTAGTAACTGTAAGCCAACGACTACAAATACAATACATAAAGTTTAGTGCTGGTGACTAACATTAGTCTTTTTTTAAATTTTCAGTTGAGCAACTTTTCCGAACGTTTTAAAATAACTTTTCGTCTTTACTTGTACATTTTCTTCTTTTTCTATTGCCTTAAGAAAAAAAAACGAAAAGTACATTCTCCCCTGCCAGCTGAAAAAGTTGTTCATTATTTGCAGTTAAGTGCTGAAATGTTTTGGACACTTTTTTTGCTACGCTTGAGAGTATATCTATTTGTTGTTGTTGTTGTTGTACTGCACTTAAGAGTTTGACTTGGAACAACCTGTTGGCGCGTTATGCTTCATTTAACTACAAAAAGGTGGTGGAGTGCGGCAAACAAGCACGTAGTATGGTTGCAGAGAAGGGATAGAGGAAAGCAAGAGCGAGAATTTAAAGATCGAAAATATTTGTGAACATATCGGGTCCATTGGTGCTTATGTAAGAATCCTTTTTTTCTCTCTATATATAAATTTTCATCCTTGTGATCTGAATCAGGTGTGGCTAAAAGAAATCCATTATTTTTCAGATAGATGGCTATAGTAATCTGTATCTCGCGTTATATAAGTGCGATCGGCTTACACTAAATGGCAATGGAAAGATAAGATTTTGTACCAAAAAACCTTTTCAGACGGTTTTATGATTGCTGTACAAAGTTTTGCTTGAGCGCGCATCAAAGGTGGACACCAACCAAGAGAAAATAAGCAATTTCTTACAGTCTTTCTTCGATAAAGGCGAAGACGCGAGCCAGGCGGCTGAAGGCTGAAAATGTAAATATGGTTTAGGCTCCTTTGTCCCTGTTACTATATTGCCTGTTCTATAATTTTGATTTTGTCGATTCCGTTCCGGCAATTTTGATGTTGATGTCAAAGATGCACCATGCTCTGGAAGGAAGGTCTCTCCAATTGTCTTAAATATGGGTAAAATCATGCAAATCGTCGAGGTCGATCAGATGCACTCTAAATATGCCACATAAAGCCTTAAATTTTATGCAAAAATATTGAATTTTCTTACTACATATACATATCATCGATGTGTGTTTCTATGGTAACCCTCTAACTTTATACTGAACTACGCTGCTTTGACTAAGCTAAGTTTGGTGGCCAGAAACTGCGCTACAAAAAAAAAAAAATTTTAATTGAATAAAGTTTTTGCGCATTTTTTGCATAAACTAAAAAAACAGCAAAAATTTAAAATTTGGTAAAAAAAAAAACGCAGCAAAAATAATCAACATGCAGCAGCAGAAGAAGAAGAAGAAGCATGGAAAATACAGCCAAAAACTTTTTACACAAATTGAAATTGTATGTCAGCTTGAATATAACAAAGTGTCAGCTACATTTGAGCTGAAGTTGATGGCAATGAGTTGGTCATAATGATGTTGTTGTTGATGTTATCGTTGTTGTTGTCGTTGTGCGAAGGATGTTAGGTAGTTCGTGAATGCCATTGAATACACATACCTGCTTAACTTAGCGAAAAAGTGTGTGTGTGCGTGCAAGGACGAGCACATTTTGCAGGTGCGGTTGGGGGCAGAGTGTCTAAAAACCCTGATAAGCAAGCCCCAGGGACGGAAGTTGAGAGGCAGCAGCAACAACAAATTGAAGAAAAATTCTGTTGCTAAGGCAGTAGAGGCAAGCACTAAAAGGTGTGTGCGCTACACTTTCCGATAGCTGCAGTTTCGACCGCAAGATTCACAAGCTAACATTTATAAAAATTTGTGCAACTTCTTTTATAATATCGACTAAAACCTTTTATTTTAATTTTTGTACTAAATTTCTATTGAATTAAATTTCTAAGATCTTATTGAAAATACATTTATGTATACATCTTCTTGAAAAAGTTATGATGAAATTTTTCGAAGAAATTAAAAAAATTTTTTTTTAAATTTTTATTAAATTCTTATAACAAAATTTATGAAATTTTCTTTCAAATAAAAGGTTTTTAAAAATTTTTGACAATTTTTTTGAAAAATATTTGGTAATTTTTGTTGAAAAATTGTAATTTTAGTAACATTTAGTTTGAAAGTTATGCACAACATTTTTTTGGTAATAATGTGTAAAAACTTTTTTGGAAATTTTTAAAAGACATTCGTACTAAATTTGATTAAAAATTTTTTTAGCAAATTTGTTGGTTTTGAAAGTTTTGTACAAAACTTTTTGGAAAAATGTTTACGAATTTTTGGTGAAATTTCTTTGGAGATATTGGTACTAAATTTGGTTGTAAAGAATTTTACTTAATTTATATGTAAAATTAAAATTTTTATATATGTAGATTTCAAAATATTTGCTGTAAAGAGTGCACAAAACTCTGTGGAAATTTTTCAGAAGGAATTTGAAATAACTTTTAATGTTACAATTTCGAAATTACTTTTAAATTTCAATAAAAATTTGTTTGAAATATTTTTTGACAAAAATTTTTCTTATTATAACCCCTTTTACTTAATTTTGATATAAAGCTTGAAGATTTTTGCATATAAGAGCACATATCCTTTTTGCCTATTTCTGCCATTATTCTGCTTCTTTTGCAGCTATCACAAGTAGTCATTGCTACCCTATCGGAATGTAGTGCCTACACGCTTGAACGTTTGTCCGAACTATAACTTAAAAGCTGATTTCACGTTGCTGCACTGTTGAGGCACTAAATATCCTTAAAATGGCTTTAGGCGCGCTGGCGCTGACATTTTAAAATGTAGATTTTTGCGTCATTATTTTTTCACTCACTTTCACTCGTAACTTTCACTTGCACTCGCAATCTCACTGCGACGCTGCCAGCAAATTGATTGACATTAATACGACCTCGAGTGCCTGGCCGTGTATCTGTGCCAGCAGCAGAAGTCAAGGCGGTGCCTGCCACGAGTAGGGGAGGGAGCGACGGGGGGAGGGGAACAAAATATGCGTAATAAGGACATCAAGCGCTGGATGCTGTTGCCTGGATTTGATGAGCAAAACACGCAACTAACACTGCTCTTGTTGTTGTTGTTGTTGGGTGGTTCTTGTGGCCATGTTGTAGTTGTTGTTAATGCGGCGCTGATTTTGTGACTGACTCGTGTTCCGTGTAAAATGAGCAAACCTATTTGCATAAAAATGACAGTCTCTTTGTAGCTGGGCAGGCATTTCAGATTGTCAGGCTTCGCTGTTTGACTGAAGGACATGTCAGTTTGCAGGCACGTGTATGTGTGAGTATGCGCTGCAATTATTTGCCTTTTTAGACCACTTCCGGCTTTATTTTTTTGTGTGTGCAGCCTAAGCAGTTTGCCGTAGGGGGGCAGGGAAGAAGAAGGCCAACATGCACAGGTACATATATTTTTTAATGATTTTAGGTTGACAAAATGCGGCCTCACAGTGTGCGTGTGTGTGTGTGTCGGTGCTTGCGAGCGTAATGGACAGCGAGTCAGCATTTTGTTAACTGTTCGCAGTGGCGGAAGGAAGGTAGGAAGGTTCACATAAAATGAAATTGCAAATTATGCACAATTTTGTAGCTCAACGCTAATTGAAGAGCATTTTAAAAATTTATTGCTTGAATGACAGTTCTTTTATCTGAGCTGTCTAACCACTTTATTGCAGGTTTTTTTTGAATAAAATTTCGTGGCAGCGCAGCAGACAGCCTTTAAGTAAAAGCAAATTAATTATTGCTGCTTATAGGCGTGGCATGAACTTCTCTAATTGGCAGTGGTTACAATTTTATTTGGGTTGTAAGTTGCTTGAGTTGTAGCTGCTGCCTGAATTAATTTGGCTGGAAGTTCTTTGTTTTTTTTGTTGTACTAAAAAAGAATTTATTGCCTTTTGTACTTCTAAATAATTCTAAATAAATATGGAAATATTAAAATGGTAAGAGCTTATTTTATAAATCCAGGAAAAGCATTTAAGGTGAGCAAACTTTTGTAGAGGGAAGAACATTTTTTCTATAGTTTTCCCAATTTTCCCCCTACGTAAAATTCTATTAAAATTATTTAAAGTGTTTTGAGTAGGGCTGTTTTAATAAAGCTTTCTAGCATTACAGCTGGAAATAAGAGGGAATTTCGATTTACATCATATGCCTACTTCATATACTACACACCCTTGAAGGGGGGACAGTGGCGCAGCAGCTTTTTAGTTCAAGCAACTTGCGCCAACTAGTAGCTTCTAATATAAAATATGAACTACTGATATAACTTTTGCAGTTGTAAATTCTTCAAACTAATCTGAAATATTTGACATTTTTTCACACATACTTTGTCATTTTGAACGCTATAAAATTTTTGCGCATTTTTCAAATGTTTTGATATGATAAAATTTATGACGCTGCAAAAAAATCGCTTGAAACATGCCACTATTTTTTTATTTTATGCTAATTTTGTTGTTTTTCTATTTTGACGTTTTGCTTTGGCTTTGCTCTGCGTAAAAACAGAATTAATTAATCTTTTGCGTCGACACAGTTTACACTGAACGCCGCCTTTGCTCACCGCCTGCACAAATTTATATATCGGCCATACAAAGCAGTCACTTTGTTATACTATATCATACTTTTGAATCAATCACATATTATATATTGTACTTAATTAAAAATAACAGCAACACATTTTGGCCATTTCAGTTTATTTTTGTGAACGCCAATATTTTGTTGGCAATTGTAGCGGCACGTGTGGCGCTCAAGGATACAACAAAAACAACAAAAGCAACAACAACAAAAATAACGAAAGAAACGACAAAGCATTAAGTAAAATAACAAAAAATTTTAAAGCGCATTTCGTTAAAATTCTACAGCCTCTTAAGTCGAATCTTAAGCACATTGTCGAAACATAATCAAAAGCAAACATTGTAAATTTTAATACATCAAGTAACTACTACTTTTTTATTGTATTGTAATTTCAAGCGTTTTTTTGTAGCTTCCTGTCATTTCATAGCACTAACAAAATCTGCTCTTAGTTGTTGTTATTTTAGAATGCATACGAGCAGCATACTTTATATTTCCCGATATAATCAGTTCTCAGTTCTGCTGTTGTTGTTGTAAGTTAATGCTATAGCTACGCAGACTTTTATTAAAGTGGCTGCTTCTAAGCTCACTTAACATGCAATAGCGCATGCGCCATGAGCTTTCAATACTCAATCTAATCTTTTTTTCAAAACATGCAAAACATATCGGCCAGCCGTGCGGCGTTGCCACATTGATTGATGACTTCTATTAACATTTTCCTTAACGTGTTTATCATATAAAGTAGCAAAACATTTAAAAGCAAAAACACGTGCTACCTTATTGAGCAAATCTTTTGACAGAGTCACTCGCTAAAATATTAATTAAAAAATTAACAAAAGTAGGTAGTGAGTTTTTTTGTTGTAAACTCTATACAAAATGCATTGAAGGCATACAACATTAAATGTCGACACTGTGGCAGGGAAGAGGGGAGGGGGTTTCGGCCACATTAACATTTCGAACGACAACAACAATTAATGTGAAACAATCACAACCAATTCAAATTGAGAATGCAAAACTGGTTGGTTTACAAACATAATTTATGCCAGTCCCCCCCCCCCCCCCCCCCCCAAAAACAACAAAAAGAGAAGAAAAACTTCAGCGGCGCGTTATGAAACGTTAAAGGAGGTGTCCGTCAGTTCGTCTGTCTGTGGGCATGCCGCACCTATCTGCCGTCTGCGACGCATTCGTTGCTGTGTTTTGAAACCATTTTCCAACTGTTCAATATTCCACACGCGCAAACACCTCCACACGGCATCACAACAGAGCCGCCGAGTCACAGAGTCGCATGCGCCATCACAACTGTCAGTCAGACGGACAGTCGTAGCGCTACAGAGCTGCTGGCCGGCTGTTGTTTTGTTTTGCTCAGGGTCTCTGTGCTACCCCAAGTGTGCGCCGGAACGCTTAAAGTGTCAGGCTGAGTGTTGCTCGCCAGCCTCGCGCATACTCTCGTCACCACATAGTGCCAACACATGTCAAACTGTAGGCACTGTGGGCGCACTTTTGCAAAATGTGCCAAAATGCCAACATTTCAGTTTACGCTTACGAGCGCTTGGCTGTTACTAGCGATAAGCCTCGATGAGCGGTAGTATCTTCTGATAACGAATAAGAATATGAATATATATACACCCAATTCTGTCTCTAAACGGTTCTTTTTACACGTTTTTGATTTAACATGGTCTAGAGAAAAATTTTATTCCGTTTTTACACGATTTATTTCGATTTAGCATGATTAGAAATAGGCTAATTGATAGAAATTTTAAATATTAAGCGCAATCTTTTAGAAACTTAGTTAGGGAATCATTTATTTTAAGTATAATTTTTGCAGGGTTGAAGGATATAGAACTAATCCCATTTTTTTTCTATGTACTTCATGTTTTTTTTACACGGTTTTGTCTGGGTGTTGATACACATACAGTGCTTCGTTTGACGTATGTTGGATGGGGGGAAGGGTCTTAACGAGGAGAAAAGCATCGAACGTCAGTGAGACACTAAAACCCGCTAAAACCATCTCAGTTCCATACGGTTGGATCCTCCCGGTAGCTTAAAAAATGCTGTTTACGTTCTTCTAATTTGATAAACGTATTTCAGCGTCGTAGCCGACAGCAGAAGTTTTGACTTTAAATCGAAATAATTTTTTTAGCTTAGCTTATAGTGGCTGTCTAAGGAACATACGGTCAGCCGAAAGGACACTCTTAGGCCCCCATATGATGGCGTACTTTTGTACTATCTTAAGTCATTTGAAGATGTGCATGAATATTAAAATGCCTGTGATATTTGAGTTTATCCATCGTCTGTTAAAGAAGATGTTAGCCAAAGCAAATAAATTTTAGCAAAGACTCTTTATTTTTCGCCCACTGTGCCGTACTGACAATCGCATTATTTTGAGCAATTTTTCAAACAATCAACACTATAAAAAAATTTTGTAAATTTTTGCTAGTGTTTGGTCTATAGTATGTAATGCATATTTACATTCTTTTACAAATGCTGATTTTTGCTGTTTTTGTTTTAGTTCACTGATTTTTTTATCATATGCAAATTTGAATATTAAACAGCTTAAGTGCGATGCTATTTAAAAATTCTGGCACAGCGTCTGGCTCAAGCTGGTTATGTGTGGGTTGCGTGAGGGTTGCGTGAGGGTTGGGGTGACATATGATTGTGCAGGGAATGGAGCTGTTGTCACAAGCATAATAATTTTATTAGCTTTTAGTATACTCGTACCCACACGATTGGAGCGCACTGCAGAGAGACCTGTTGTGCTGAGATCCACAAATGCCAAACGCTACAAGGGAGCGCACCTCGAGCATGTCTGCTGAAAGTGGAGGTGGTGGAGGAGGTGGAGCTGAAGTTGTTGTAGAACGTATTTGCATGCCGTATTTTAAACGCGCCGCTGCGCTTTTTACATTTCCATAAAAAACAACATTTAAATTAAGCTGTGTATATAAAAATTTGTATAAAAACAAAAGAAAAAAGAAGAAAAAAGCAAATTGAGATAGCAACGATAAAAGTAAGAAAAACCAAAATAAATAATTATATTAATTAAAAGTTGTCGTAATAAGAAGAAGCAGAATAGCATGGTGCTCTTGGCCTGACAGCGCAGGCTTAGAAGAAATCTGTTAATATTTTCATTCATTCTTGTTGTTGCTGAGTTCGATGTTTGTTGAGTCCAGCATAAAGGACATAAAGGACATAAGATAAGAAATATCAAACAAAAATTTCAAAAGTCTGTAATATATTTTGCAAGTCTGCGAGAATTGACCGAATTTGGAAGCAATTTGGAGCTCAGATTAGGTTAGAAAAGCATTTTAAGTTGCTCTCGAAAACAATTTATACAAGTTTAAGTTTAGTAACGGAGCCTTTAGTCAGCGCATAGTTTGTTTATGTCCTACTACTGTCACAAATATTGCTCAATTTTCAGTAAGTACAACTGAGTAGTTACACAGGAAATACTAAGTATATGCTCGAGCACTCACTACTTAGGACCTACTCAGTGCATATCTCACTTATTCCACTCAAATTTCATTGAATACAACCGAGTAGTAGGTCAAGAAATAATGAGTATATGCTCGAGTACTCACTACTTTGACTCACTGCAGGTCTATTGTATGTGCATATGTATATACATATGTATATATTTCATTGCCATTGATTCCACTCAAATTTCATTGAATACCAGCGAGTAGTAGCTCAAGAAATAATAAGAACTCGAGAACTCACTACTTATGACTACTCACTGTATATCTCACTAATTACACTCATATTTCAGTGAATACGACTGAGTTGTAGCTCTTGAAGAAATGAGTATATACTTAAGTACACGCTACTTACATGAATATCTCTGTTATTTATGTCATTGTCCTATGAGCGTGAGAGTCACAAAAGCTACCATTCAATTACTTGTATCGATTGAAATTTTTTGCCTATGACAAAATAACAACTACAATGAGAATTGTGATTGAAACGACAGCTTAGTACTATTATAAATCTGCACAATTTCAGCTTTATCATATATATACAGACGTCTGTTGCTTCAAGCACTTGCCTTAAGTATATATGTACATAAATTGTATATATGTATATATATGATAAACATGACATCTTTCAGATAGAAGACAGCCAGACTGTCTTTCGTCTTTCAACTGGCACGTCTGTTGCTTGAAGCATTTGCCTTGCAGGCACTCTTTTTGCATACTTAAATGGTATCATTTAAAAGTTCTGCTACTTCCAATAAAGCCTAATAAATTCTTAATTGAAATAAATTAGCAAAATTTTGCATTGCTACAAAATTTTCCAAATCAATAATTTTCTTATACAACTTGATGCAGCTGCTACGATTATGAGCAGATATATATGTATGTGTGTGAATGTGTGTAGGCATATTACAGCAAAATTACCATCATTACTATGCCGCGTTGTTGTTGTTGTTGGAGTGGGGTAAAAGTTTTCCAATTTGAAAAGTTTAATTTGTTTTCAATTTTCCATGCGCTTATAGTGCACAACAGAGCAACAACAAAAACAATAACAATGTCAAACTAAACCGCAGCGAGTCTTAGCATAACAAATTGAGCAATTACCAGTCTTCCTTCATATTAAATAGTAACCACTCTTGTAAGACAACAACAAAACAAGTTGCTAGAACTTGGCGCTTGTCTGACGTAGACGCCGCCATGACATTCAACGTTGTTCGTCATGTGGGGAAATTTAATTACTTTGCAAAGAAAATTATAGCGCAAGAGGCCAACACTGAAGTAACATGGTCTGGTAATAATATGGCGTGCACCTATGATGATGGCTTACAGCGCTGGCAGGCAGGCAGGCTGAGCTCATAGTGAAAGAATTATGCAAATTGTTAGGGGGCAACAACAAAGCAGCGAAAATATATTTATGAAAAACTTTTCGTATGCTAATATAAAATGTAAATATATGCCAACGAAATGAATATGTGATGTAACAGAGTGTTCGGCTAAAGGATTAATTAAAGTGGTCATAATTCATATTATAGAGACAGCGAGAGGGAGAGTGACAGAGAGGGTGAGAGAGAGTGATAAAGTGAGGAAGCGGCAGCAGCGCAGCAAAACAATAATCAATAGCCTAATTATAAAGTTTTAATATGCTTTAATATTGCCCTCTTAAACTTGCAATTAAGAAAGTTCACTTCATTTTCATAGGGCTGAACAAAAATCGAAATTCTCTATGATCTTTTGCTCTAAAAGCTTTTTGTGCTAAAGTATATTAATTTTGTGAAATCTTTACATACATTTTAAATTTTAAACTGAAAGTGCATAAATGAAATTGCTTAAAATATTAGATTTCAAAAAAATCGCCTGAGTTTTTGCAATTTGTAGATAATTTCTAAAAGTTGTTTACTTTTGTATTTAATTCAAAATTAACAAGCCATTAGCGGCCTACGGCTACATGAGCTTCTTAAAGGCATACATTTAAAATATGACTTAATTTTATATAATCGCATATTTTAGGTGTAGTTAAAAGATATACATTATTTCTGCATGAAATCGAAGGCTTTCTTTAGCATAGTTCGAATGATTCCGGTTTAGGTCTTGCTGGGCAATCGAAACAGCGCTCACATGAGAGTGGGATTCGACAATTTCCATGACTTGATCAACATTTTCGACAATCGACATTCCAGAGCGTTTTATATATTCGACATTAACATCAAAATTAACGGAACGCAATCGACGAAACCAAAATTGCGCTTGATTGCCTGTTGTAGTATCAGTACCAAGCACCATAAATACTACTCACAGTGTGAGCCTTTCAACCTTTCAGCCGCCTGGCTGGAGAGTTCGCCTTTATCGAGTGATAACTCAGCTTAGCAGTGGTCCGGGGTGACCACGCAAGTGAGGTTAAATCGGGCTGCCGGTGAGGATGTGGAATCGTTGCTCGGGTTGCGAATGTAAGTGGATCGGGGGGGTATTTCGGGAAAAAATTAGCACAAAATGGTACTGCGGGTTTATATGAAGAGATGGTTTATTGTTGAATTCTTTTTTCAATATCACTTACAAGTATATAACAATATATATAAATTTCGATGATAGCAGCTGTAGGTCTTCCTTCAGGGTCGGGGTCACTTTCACAAATAAAAAATGGCAAAGTCAAAAGCCATGTCAAGGCTTTCATCATAAACAATGTTAAAAGACTGTCATCCTGGCCTGGGTTGCCAACTGCCTGCGGGAAAGAATGCAGTGCAGAGAGGTTTAGGAAGAACTTCATCTTTGACGCCGCTCAAAAAAAAATATGAGTCAAGCATTAACAAAACTCTCTGAAAAGTTTTTATAGTACGAAATCTTTTCTTTCTAATGCCATCTAGCGTAAGCCGATCGCACTTATATAAAGCGAGATACAAATTACAAAATCAAATTATTGAAAAATAGCGGAATTGTTTTCGCTACATCTAACCTGCAAAGGTTCTCTGCAAAGATATATAGATGCATTGAACTGTCATTTGCATCTACAAGTATTAAATTTTTATATAACGATATCTTATTTGATTACATATTGTGACGCTGAAGAGAGCGCGCACAAGCCAGAGTCGACAGCAAGAAACCCGCTGCGAAATTCCACTAAATTGTCATATTCCAAGCGAAGCGCTTAATCAATTTAATAAACTATATTTAGGAAACTGGACTTTGGCATGGCGCCTTCGTTGACATTTCGACGCTTAAAATTGCTAAATTATGCCCGACATCTGACATAACATAATTTGGTTCTGCGCTTGTTCAGCAGCGCCAGTCAACCTTGTCAAATACGAACATGAACTGACACTATGTTGACTTTAAAGCGACTCACATATATTTCGGCTTTAAATGCTAATAAATTCAATAAAATAGCGCCGTAACAAAAAACGAGTTCCTTTTGCTCACTGCCAAAAGAATTGATTCTTTTGTGCAATTCATAAGGCGGCGTGATTTTGGTTGGGCACTTTATAAACAATATTATATGTGCTTTTAATAAAACATAAACAGTCAGCGAAAATTGAAAATCTTTCTACATATGCTTAGATACTTATGACAAACAAAAAAGGAATAGAAGGCAGCTCCAACAGCTCAGCAGTGCTTAGAGAAAGAAACCCTAAAAAGTAGCTAAAGCATGTCTGGCTTATGAACGCTTGGCGTATACTTTATGCATTCCTAATGAATGTGCACATGAATAATGTACGAGATAACAAGCGATCGAGTGTGAGTGTGTGAGTGTGTGTGTGTGTGTGCGTGAGTGTGTGTGTGAGTTGCTGGCCATTAAAGAAATCAAATCAAATCAAAACGTATTAAATTGAATGAAATGAGTGGCATTAAAAAAGACAACAACGTCTGCAATACTTGTAGATACAAAATCACATGCTACAACAGAATCAACGTATATTATATATATACATATAGTTGATATGATGTGCATACGCATATAGTAGCGTATTTATGGCATGCTGGCAAAATCAAAACAAAACCATAAGAAATTTGTATATGTAAAGAAAAATATTATATATCCATACATATATATATATATTATATATCCATATGTACATATACATACGCATTTGACAAGCAATATATGTAAATAAATATTGAAAAAAAATTCTTTTTGTTGTTGTTGTCATAAATGTGAGTTGATTAGCCGCCGCAGACAAATGGACGTATAAACGGACAGACATTTTGTCGAAACGAATTATTAAATTCACGATTAATCAGTAGAAGCAGTAGCCAATACACACACAGACACACACACACACGCACACTTGCACAATTCTATGTTGTTTATTTTTATGAATTCATTTTAATAGATTTGGCACACATACGACGACATCAGATAAAAGTACACTGTTAGAAATCATTTGTTTATACAGTAACGAGCACAAATAACTTTAAACGGATGCGTTGATTTGTTGATAATTGAACAAGAAATAAAGGCCAAACAAAAATTGTCCGATTTACTTTGTGCTTATTGCTTTTGTTATACACTCAGAAGTGCACGAAGTACCTACATACATGTACTCAGCTTCCTTCTGTATGTATAAGGTTAGGTTATGTTAGGTTAGGTTAAGCTGGCTGCCTCGCATAGATCCTGTTAGGTCCTTAGCGATGTCATTTGCAGTTCCATTTGGCAATGGTCAAAGTAATGGTAGAATTACTCTAATAGTAAAGTAAGAAAAAGTGTCAGCTGACACAATCTATCTTACCCGAACACAATGTTACACAATATTACTCTGAACGGATTGAGTAGTAGAAATATCTGCGTCGATTAGAAAACTACTACAAAAGTCGTGTCAGCTCTGAAAAGAATGTTGCCACACAAAAAATTCATTGAAAATTGAAATAGAATTGCTATCCGTCACGATTGAATCCGACACGGCTGGACTAATTAGACCATAATGATCTGTCGAATTTGGTTATGTTTAACAAATTTGGAAAGAAGCTTTCAAAGAAGCTTGATACCTAGTTTTTCGAACTGTTCGAGCGCTGAAAAGAAAGGCGCTCCTAAGCAAGTCAGACGAGTACTAGCGACAGAGGGGCAGGAACACAGTTTGTGTTCTAAGGTCTCCCTGTTGAAAACCGAAACCGAAACTCTCGACTGTCTTTTGCGGATCTATGCTGCCATCTCTTAATCTTCTCTAACTTAATTGTAAGCCCTTTTAAATTGCAGGGCTGGAGAAGGCCTCAAAGCTGATAGTCAGCTTTCTGCTGAAATTTGCTGGAAACTCTCGTATTCCAATTAATCACTACATACCTGAATCTTAAACGCATATCCTCATGGTATCATTGAGTACGTAACATGGTCATGTGCCCGGCATATTTGGCCAACTTGTCTAATATAAACTAACTAAATTAGTAGCTCAAAAATTAATTGATTACCTTTAAAATCTCAGCTATCTATGAACTCTGGCGTGAGTTGTTAACGATTTCGAACTACGCAGTTCTGCTCTGTAGAGATACAAATTAGATATGGCAATGCCTTACACTTCTGTTGGTTGGCAACGCTGTGACATTTCGCATGATTGGTTGCGCCCAACCTCAATATATATTTTTGTACAGCCCGTTTTTTTCAGTGTACAGCCAGCATTGACTTAACCAAAGGCGTAGCACATGTCACATTAGTAAAGTAAATAAAAACAATAATAAACACGCGTGGAAGCAGAAGAAGCAGCAAAAGTAGAAGAAATAAACTGAAATAAAAATTGAAATAGAAAAAGAAATAGAAAGCAAAAACTATAAAAATTCGCAATGCGATTTGTGAATTGAAAACAAAATAGAACAAAAGCAAAATAGAGTAAGTAGCATTGGCAGAAGAACAACAAGCACAACAACAACAACAGCAATAATCATAATAAAATGCCAAAGCCAAATGGTGGGCGTTGCTCGTCACAACTACAACAACAACAATCATCAGCGTCTAACAAATAATAGTAAAAACAATAGAATTGAATTGAATTGTGTAAAAAAAAGAACTCACAAATTAGACAAAACAGTGTTGTTGTTTTGTAGATGCGCACCTAAGCGGAAAATGCCAAAATAACATGAGCAAAAAAAAAAAAAAATTTTAATATTTCGAAATCACTATTTTTTTCTCAAATTTAAATTCAAATTAAATTGAGGGTAGACGGAAGTAGGTCCTCCGTCTTTGTATTTGGGTTTGTTTTGATAATATGATATAAATAGTTATATAACAACAACAACAATCATAAAAAAACGAACACAATCAAAAAGGCGGTAAATAGCATGTTTACAGTTCGGTTTGAAAAATAGCTCCACGGCGCTATAATCATTCTTTATATATCAGGCGGCATATGTGCAGAGAGGGAGTGGCTACTTAATGCATGGAAGATGCCTGCTTTTTAAAGTGCGAGCATGCATAGAAACTTTTTAGAAATTTACGAAAGTCCAGATGTTTGGCATTAATTTGATGCTGCTCAAGAAGTCGAAAATCTTGTAAGAATAATTAGGATATAGTCAAAATATTTTAAACAACAAATATGTATCTGCATTAAACATGCGTATATTCTCTATCTGTCATCGGGAAGGCCATGCCTACGATGGAAAGACCAAGTGAAGGAGGCACTGGCAAAGCTTGGAATTTCCGACTGGAGAAGGCGCGCTCGTAGCAGGGGCGCCTGGAGAGAGGCCGTAGGTCAGGTTGTAAACCGGTAACGGGTTGTACTGACCATTTATGCATGTATGCATGTGTATTTTCTCAATCTGTCATTATGCACAAATCACTTTCGATCGAAATTGTAGTACGTATTTGATTATCAGTGTCGATCGATTTAAATTTCAAAGGTAAGTCAAAGTCTTTCTTAATATAACATATATTCCATAAATATTATAAAGACATATGAATCAAGCATCGGCAGACGATTGAGTCTTTGTTATTGTATACTTGCTATATTTAGCTGAAGTTTTCATACAGAATGAATGTTTCGAATTATATAATTCACTGTTGATTTATAAGTAGGTATCTCTGATTAAGATCGATTTCATTATCGATTGAAAGTCAATTGAGAAAGTTGGCTGCATATCTATTATTTATTTGAAGATCGGCGCTTAGTTCAGACGATCTAGAGAGAGTTGCATGATAAATTATATATCATTTTAAAAATTTCGAGGTCTATTATTTGACAGACATGCTATTAATCTAAGCATGGACTTTTCTAGACGGTTTAAGAATTGCAAAATATTAAATGATACACCATTTTGAAAGTTTCACCATGAATTTTCAGGCATAAATTCTCGAGGATTGTTTGAAAATGTTCTAAAATATTAGAGTTTTTAATTTCGAAACTTTTGTATTGGGTTATTTTCTTTCGTGATAAAGCCTGCTGAATAGATTTGGAAAACTTTATTAAGTACATTTAAAAAAAAATTTAATTTAGCTATGCCATAGGGCGCATCCAATAATCGGGAGTTATTACTAGTCTTTCTTAATACATCATAACTAATAATATGCATTTAGTAGTGATTTTTGCAGAATATTTCTTAAAATATAGCTGAAACTATTTTGCTGAATATCTGTTGATATTTGCGCGTTTCAATCAAGCGATTTTGCTTCTATTCAAAGCGTAAGTAACTGAAAGTTTCTTTTTACTAATAGTCATATGGCAAGCAAATATCTTAACTAATTTTGTTGTTGCTTTGTCTATGCAAGGCCATGGCAGGCGCATATTTTTTGCCAATTTTCTTAGCAAGTGACAACATAATCACACAGCTAAGGCAACCTATTAACACACGTGTAGCGCATTAAAATGCGCAGAAATTTTAAAGTATCAAGTAAATAAATAAACAAATCGCAAAAGTATGCTGCACACACTTTTAATAAAGAAGAAGAAGAAGAAGAAGAAGCAGGTATGTATGAGGAAGCGTAGCACACGCGCACAGGAAGCTAAACGCCAAAGCGTAGGAGCAGCAGCGGCGCTGAGGTGTGCCGTTGAGCCGGCGAGTGGGAGCTCTTGATATCATGCCGAAATTAGGTCAGCGCTTTGTGTGCTTCCATCTTTGCATGGCTTGTTTGCTTTTCCCTCCAACGTGCCTATTTTCATTTTATTCCAAAATGCGTGTGTGCGTGTGCGTGCGTGTGTGTGTGCTATTAATATGCTGATCAAAACAATTTTGCAGCTATTTTTGCCAAGTATTTATGCGAATTTTGAAATATGTTCAGCAAATTTCTGCGCATTTGCCAATTTCAAGAGTGCCAAATGCGAAGCATGCCTCAATCCTGGCGAGCGTGGCCATGCGATGTGTCAATGATGACTCTCACGCTTTTGATAACACGATAGTTGGGCGTGTTCTTGAACAGCTCGAAATGTTGCTATGAAATTGAAAGTCAACTACTTTGCTTGATGCCATCAGCTCAAATTTCTTTTCATTGCTGAGAAGGACATTGGACAAGGACAACTGCATCGAAAACACAGACTGTTCTTGAATTCCAGCAGAAAAAGCTTGAAATCAAAACTTGGAATTGAAACTCAAAATTTCTCATGCGCTTCTATGGAATGCTCTTCACTGATGAAAAAGCCGGAGAACTTGATCAAAATTCAAGCTGATTTCAAAAGTTGCCTTGCTGTAAAGTTGTCTAACTGTATATGCTATTTTGTTTCTAGGCTTAGGTTTTGTTTAAGTAAATCGGTTTCACCTCAAGAAAGTCCTTTTCATAAAGATTATTTTTCGTAAAGCACGAAATGACATCTAAAAAAAACAAGCTTTACTTCATATAAACTTTCTTTGCATAAAAAATATTGCATAATTTTTCGGAAAGTTTACTACTTTGTTGCTGCTGTAAAATCAAGAATTTCTTTGAGTGCATAAATGCACAAGTGTCAGTGTCATTGCTGTGCCTACTCTTTCATCTGTTTCTGCTCTTTCTCCCTTTGCTGCATTTTTCTGTATTGTAGTTTTGGTATCTTTTTTAAAGCAGAAGAACCCAAAAACAATGACATATCATTTTTCACAACGACAACTACAAGTAAAATTGTTTAAATCTACACAAAATTTTTAATTACGCCAAAGAATTGAGTGTCAAAGTATCAAATGTCCCTTTTTGTAGGCATGCACACGCACACGCACACGCACACATGCATACAAAACAGGCTCAGTGTCTTTTGACAGCGCTGAGGCGTTTCAGCAAGCTCAAATTACCTTATTTGTGTGTGTTATTTGTATGTGTGTGTGTGTGTGTGTAAAGCAGCTCAATTCACACAAAAACTCAGGAAAATTGGGGAAACAAGATAATTGAAAAGAATTATTATTATTGTTTACCTGCCTGTTAAGCGTAATTAATTTAAGCATTTACGCCACTCGTCAATAACAAAAACAAA